>JARQOC010000007.1:26284720-26840338 GCA_033576535.1 Allobates femoralis
CCCCCTCCTGCGCTGACCACAGAGCCCCCTCCTGCGCTGACCACAGAGCCCCGTTCTGACCACAGAGCCCCCGTCCTGCGCTGACCATAGAGCCGCCGTGCCACAGAGCCGCCGTCCTGCGCTGACCACAGAGCCCCCGTCCTGCGCTGACCACAGAGCCCCCGTCCTGCGCTGACCACAGAGCCCCGTCCTGCGCTGACCACAGAGCCGCCGCACTCACTGCTGACCACAGAGCCCCCGCACTCACTGCTGACCACAGAGCCCCGCACTCACTGCTGACCACTGAGCCGCCGACTCACTGCTGACCACTGAGCCGCCGACTCACTGCTGACCACTCAGAGCCGCCGCACTCACTGCTGACCACTGAGCCGCCGCACTCACTGCTGACCACTGAGCCGCCGCACTCACTGCTGACCACTGAGCCGCCGCACTCACTGATGACCACTGAGCCGCCGCACTCACTGCTGACCACTGAGCCGCCGCACTCACTGCTGACCACTGAGCCGCCGCACTCACTGCTGACCACTGAGCCACCGCACTCACTGCTGACCACTGGCCGCCGCACTCACTGCTGACCACTGCGCCGCCGCACTCACTGCTGACCACTGAGCCGCCCCACTCACTGCTGACCACTGAGCCGCCGCACTCACTGCTGACCACTGAGCCGCCCCACTCACTGCTACCCACTGAGCCACCCCACTCACTGCTAACCACTCACCCACACCCACCGCACTCAGCGCTGACCACAGAGCCCCCGTCCTGCGCTGACCACGGGCTGCAGAGTCTCGTGACCAGCCCTGCGTGACCACAGCCCGTCTGCTGACCACAGAGCCCGTCCTGCCTGACCACAGAGCCCCCGTCCGCGCTGACCACAGAGCCTCCATCCGCGCTGACCACAGAACCCCCGTCCTGCGCTGACCACAGAGCCCCCGTCCTGCGCTGACCACAGAGCCCCCGTCCTGCGCTGACCACAGAGCCTCCGTCCTGCGCTGACCACAGAGCCCCCGTCCTGCGCTGACCACAGAGCCCCCGTCCTGAAACTGACCACAGAGCCCCCGTCCTCTGCTGACCACTGAGCCCCGTCCTCTGCTCACCACAGAGCCGCCGTCCTCTGCTCACCACAGAGCCGCCCTCCTCTGCTCACCACAGAGCCGCCCTCCTCTGCTCACCACAGAGCCGCCCTCCTCTGCTCACCACAGAGCCGCCCTCCTCTGCTCACCACAGAGCCGCCGTCCTCTGCTCACCACAGAGCCGCCTCCTCTGCTCACCACAGAGCCGCCCTCCCGCCCACAGCCTCTCTGCTCACCACAGAGCCGCCGTCCTCTGCTCACCACAGAGCCGCCGTCATCCTCACACCCCTTTGTGACCACAGAGCCGACCTGCTCCCACACCATCACTGCTGACCACTGAGCCGCCGCACTCACTGCTGACCACTGAGCTGCCGCACTCACTGCTGACCACTGAGCCGCCGCACTCACTGCTGACCACTGAGCCGCCGCACTCACTGCTGACCACTGAGCCGCCGCACTCACTTGCATGAGCGCACACTGTGACCACGAGCCGCCACTCACTGCTGACCACTGAGCCACCGCACTCACTGCTACCCACTGAGCCACCCCACTCACTGCTACCACTGAGCCCCCACCACGCTAACCATACCACGATCACTGCTAACCACAGAGCCCCCGTCCTGCCTGACCACAGAGCCCCCGTCCTGCGCTGACCACAGTGCCCCCGTCCTGCGCTGAACCACAGAGCCCCCGTCCTGCGCTGACCACAGAGCCCCCGTCCTGCGCTGACCACAGAGCCCCCGTCCTGCGCTGACCACAGAGCCCCCGTCCTGCGCTGACCACAGAGCCCCCGTCCTGCGCTGACCACAGAGCCCCCGTCCTGCGCTGACCACAGAGCCCCCGTCCTGCGCTGACCACAAAGCCCCCTGCTGACCACTGAGCCGCCGCACTCTCTGCTGACCACTGAGCCGCCGCACTCACTGCTGACCACTGAGCTGCCCCACTCACTGCTACCCACTGAGCCACCCCACTCACTGCTAACCACTCACCCACACCACCGCACTCTGCTGACCACTGGCGCCGCACTCACTGCTGACCACTGAGCCGCTGCACTCACTGCTGACCACTGAGCCGCCGCACTCACTGCTGACACTGAGCCGCCCCACTCACTGCTGACCACTGAGCCACCGCACTCCTGCTACCCACTGACCACCCATCCTGTACCCATGAGCCACCCCTCTCACGCTAACCACTACCACCGTCACTCTGCTAACCACAGAGCCCCCGTCCTGCGCTGACCACAGAGCCCCCGTCCTGCGCTGACCACAGTGCCCCGTCCTGCGCTGACCACAGAGCCCCCGTCCTGCGCTGACCACAGAGCCCCCGTCCTGCGCTGACCACAGAGCCCCCGTCCTGCGCTGACCACAGAGCCCCCGTCCTGCGCTGACCACAGAGCCCCCGTCCTGCGCTGACCACAGAGCCCCGTCCTGCGCTGACCACAGAGCCCCCACTCGCTGACCACAGAGCCCCCTGCTGACCACTGAGCCGCCGCACTCTCTGCTGACCACTGAGCCGCCGCACTCACTGCTGACCACTGAGCGCCCACTCACTGCTACCACTGAGCCACCCCACTCACTGCTAACCACTCACCCACACCCAGCACTCAGCGCTGACCACGAGCCCCGTCCTGCGCTGACCACAGAGCCCCGTCCTGCGCTGACCACAGAGCCCCGTCCTGCGCTGACCACAAAGCCCCCGTCCTGCGCTGACCACAGAGCCCCCGTCCTGCGCTGACCACAGAGCCCCCGTCCTGCGCTGACCACAGAGCCCCCGTCCTGCGCTGACCACAGAGCCTCCATCCTGCGCTGACCACAGAACCCCCGTCTGCGCTGACCACAGAGCCCCGTCCTGCGCTGACCACAGACCCCCGTCCTGCGTGACCACAGAGCCCCGTCCTGCGCTGACCACAGAGCCTCCGTCCTGCGCTGACCACAGAGCCCCCGTCCTGCACTGACCACAGAGCCCCCGTCCTGCACTGACCACAGAGCCCCGTCCTCTGCTGACCACTGAGCCGCCGTCCTCTGCTCACCACAGAGCCGCCGTCCTCTGCTCACCACAGAGCCGCCGTCCTCTGCTCACCACAGAGCCGCCGTCCTCTGCTCACCACAGAGCCGCCCTCCTCTGCTCACCACAGAGCCGCCTCCTCTGCTCACCACAGAGCCGCCCTCCTCTGCTCACCACAGAGAGCCGCCCTCCTCTGCTCACCACAGAGCCGCCGTCCTCTGCTCACCACAGAGCCGCCGTCCTCTGCTCACCACAGAGCCGCCGTCCTCTGCTCACCACAGAGCCGCCGTCCTCTGCTGACCACAGAGCCACCGCACTCACTGCTGACCACAGAGCTGCCGCACTCACTGCTGACCACTGAGCCGCCGCATTCACTGCTGACCACTGAGCCGCTGCACTCACTGCTGACCACTGAGCCGCCGCACTCACTGCTGACCACTGAGCCACCGCACTCACTGCTGACCACTGAGCCGCCGCACTCACTGCTGACCACTGAGCCGCCGCACTCACTGCTGACCACTGAGCCGCCGCACTCACTGCTGACCACTGAGCCGCCCCACTCACTGCTGACCACTGAGCCACCGCACTCACTGCTACCCACTGACCCACCCCACTCACTGCTACCCACTGAGCCACCCCTCTCACTGCTAACCACTCACCCACCGCACTCACTGCTAACCACAGAGCCCCCGTCCTGCGCTGACCACAGAGCCCCCGTCCTGCGCTGACCACAGTGCCCCCGTCCTGCGCTGACCACAGAGCCCCGTCCTGCGCTGACCACAGAGCCCCCGTCCTGCGCTGACCACAGAGCCCCCGTCCTGCGCTGACCACAGAGCCCCCGTCCTGCGCTGACCACAAAGCCCCCTGCTGACCACTGAGCCGCCGCACTCACTGCTACCCACTGAGCCACCGTATACTCTGCTACCCACTGAGCCGCCTGTATACACACAATTAATTTCACCGCACTCCCCTAACTATTACTAAATAAACTATATATGGATTCTAGACTACCCGATTCTTTAGAATCGGGCTCACAGCTAGTAGTTATATATTGTGTATATTTTTCTTGCTGAAAATTTAAAAGGCTCCCATGGACAATGATGTGAACTTTTAGCTAGGAGCCTGATTGGGCTTAAGGCGGAGACTCTATACCAGGCCCCGTTGGGCCATTGTAGATTAAGAAATGTTATTGGTTTGTTTGCAACATTCTAAGATCAAGTGCCTCCTGCAAAGGAAGAAAGAATGCATATTGTTTGATGTTATTGTTTAAAGTTACCCGGTTAAATGTGATAAAAGAAAAATTTTAGCTCAAACCTGGCTTGGTTTTAGGCACTCGGACACTCGAGGATGAGTTTAATTAACCTAGGGGGTATGTGGCGCCCCTCTGGTGGGTCGCCACAGGGAGGTACTACACCCAAATAGAAGGTGTGGTGCTTCTGTAATAGCCCACAGGTGACGGGATACGCAAGGACTGCACGGAACACAGAGTGTTAAACAAATGCACTTTTAATACAACTGGGGAAAAAGCGGGAAGGTGTGCAAAGGTAAATACAATATACATTTAACCACTGTGACTAGTTTGCCGAGAATGCAAGATCTCTGAATGTCTTTAAATAAAGAAATGCAAAGTCTTTATCGAGCCAGACGCAGTCTTTGTTTTCTTTCTATTACTTGTATATCGAAATGCAGAGTCTTTTCCTATCTGTCCCTAACTAAAACAGTGCGCGCACTTTACTGCGAGTTTTACTGCAAGGTACCTCGTTGCCGTTGGGGCCCGTAATTCGCTGGAAGGAGCCTCTCGAGCCCAGTCTTTGTCCTGGATCTGTCCTTGCTTGTGCTGTCTTGCTCCTCACTCCACTTCCAGTCTCTTTAGGTCTGTCTCTCCATCTCACGGACTGTTCCATTTCACTCTCAGCAGCAGGGGTTTTATGTCTGCTATCCTTTCTTTTTGGCAGCAGGTGGCAGTATAACACAAGGAAGAGTCCACAAAACAGTCCTTTAACCATATATATAAATGTTAACAGGTCTTACATTTCTCCCCCTCTTTAACATCGGCCATCCCAGCCGATACTCTCTTGAGGCCCTCTGCACAGGAACATACGATGGCAACCTCTGCCGTTGCTTTACAACCTGCTGCCTGGGAGCCAATGTCTTACAACCGACTCCAGTGGCAGAATACACAAATTCATCTGCCAAGTACCGATCAGGGGGAATGCCAGCATTAGCCCGCCCAGTCCTACGTGGACCTACGGCTAATTCACCAGACGCTGGTGCAGTAGCAGGGAGTACAATATCCTCATCGTCATCTCTGGAGATTGGTGGCTCATGCTCTGCAGGAGTGGCACCTGCGTCTTGAATGGATGGGGGGTTGGACCTTCCTCAGTCTGTTGGGTTGGACGGGGCCCGCCACCATTCTTCATCATCAGAGCCCTCCTCAAAAGTAACAGGAACAGGCACGGGCGCAGTCCCCGAGTCGCTTTGTCCGATCCTGTCTTCTGAATAGCAGGACATCAGCATGTTACGATGCAGGATGAGGGTGCCGCCTCCCCGCTCGCTTCTCACTTCGTGCACCCGCCCGTAGGGAGAGATTCTTCTGGTCACAATGTATGACTCTGGTTTCCAGCGCTCACTCAACTTGTGTCTCGGGTGTTTCTCTGCAACTAGCACTCTGTCTCCTGTTAACAACGGAGCCTCATGTACAGGTTCCTGCCGTGGGTATATCTTTTCTTGCAAACGCTTGGTGACAATTTGATGGATAGTCTCCAGCCGTCGACGGTGACAGTCAACCCAAGAACCTACGCTCTGACTTTCACTGATCTTGGGTGGAGCCAGGTTTAGTTCTTCAATGCCTCTTCCGGCTCTTCCAAACAATAGCACGTATGGAGCGTACCCAGTGGTGGAGTGGACACGGTTATTGTACGCCCATACGAGTTCTGCGAGACAACTGGGCCAGTGACTCTTGCGATCATCTTCCAATGTGCGTAGCATTTGTAGGAGGGTTCAGTTAAACCTCTCGCAGGCTCCGTTGCCCTGTGGATAATAAGGCATGGTTCTTGACTTTTGCATCCCGTAGATCCTCTGCAGCTCTATCATGACACTGCCCTAAAAGCAGGCCCCTTGATCAGAGTGTATCCTTTTAAGGCAGCCGTACACCCGGATAAAGTCATCACTGATGGCTCGAGCAGCTGATTCAGCTGTCTGATCTCTGGTGGGCGTCACCACTGCAAATTTTGAGAAGTGGTCTGTCATCACAAGGCAGAACTGATAGCCCCGGTGGGAGTGGCCAATCTTCAGGTAATCTATCATAAGTACTTCCAACGGCTCTTTGGTGACAATGGTCTGTACTGGGGCTCGCTGTGGGTGAGCTTTATTTAACTCGCAGGAACGACACAGTTTACAGGCCTTCTCCACTGCCCGAAGCATCTGAGGACAGTACACTATTCTTTGCAACCACTGATAAGTCTTGTCCGGCCCAAAATGGGCTCCTCTCTCATGCGCTTCTCGGGCCAATGGTACTGCCATCTTCTGGGGTATCACCACTTGCCACCGTACTTCCAGCTCCGTAGCTAGGTGCACCTTCCAATACAGCATCCCTTTTGCACCGATAGCTTTTCCCACTGGCTGAGAATCTGTAGGGCCGCATGTGACAGCATGGCCCGTATTTCCTTCCTAGGCTTGCGCTGCCGGATCACCCACTCTTTCACTTGAAGCATATCTGGACCAGATGACTGGATCTTCACCCATTCCTCTCTGGTTTGGTCAAGCAGGCGCGATGTTGTGCCCGACGTAACCTCCAGCTTACAAGCCTCTACCACTTGGGCGGTGAATTTACTTAAGTCTGGGATTTCGTCTTCCTCTAACTGTTCATCTCTTTCCCCCAGTGGGGCTTCTGTGGTAACATGAGAGAGGGCATCCGCATTCTGATTTTCGTGCTTGGAGCGGTACTGCCCATGATATTTGTATCTGGAGAGTCATGACAACCATCTCTATTCCATTGCTCCCAGTTTGGCAGTGGAGATGTGAGCCAGTGGATAATTATTCGTATAGACTTCAATCTGAGCTCCCGTGAGATATTCAGAGAACCTTTCGGTTATTGCCCATACTAGTGCCAGTAACGCCAGACGAAAAGAACTGTAATTCTCAGGGTTGCGTTCGGCTTCTCGCAACGTCCGACTTTCATATGCAATCACCCGTTCGATACCGTCCTGTACCTGGGCCAGTACTGCACCCAGACCGTAGAGGCTCGCATCTGTATATAACCGAAAGGGGGGGTTGTAGTCTGCATAGGCAAGCACAGGGGCGCTGACCAAGGCCTCTTTCAGTCGGTGTAAGGCTTCTGCTTGTCTTGGTCCCCAGCGAATTTTCTGTGCCTTTGATCCTTTCGCAGTTCCTCGGAGCAATTCATGCAAAGGTTCTGCCTCCTTCGCGAAGTCCTTGATGAAGCGACAGTAGTATCCAGCCAGTCCCAGGAAAGCTTGAACTTCCCTCACTGTGCTGGGTGTGGGCCATTGTAGCACTGCTCTCCCTTTCCATCGGACGGCCGCACGCCGGCCTCCGTCACCTTGTGCCCGAGATATTCAATCTCTTTTTGAAAGATCCGGCATTTTTTTGGTTTCAGTTTAAGCCCATGGCCCCGGGACCGTTGAAACACTTGGCCCAGTTGTTCGAGATGTTTTTCAAAGGTTGCAGAGTACACTACGATGTCATCCAGATAAATCAATGTGGCTTCGAAGTTCATGTCTCCAAGGCAACTCTCCATGAGGCGCTGAAAAGTTCCCGGGCATTATTTAGCGCAAACGGCATGCGATTGAACTCGAAGAGTCCCATGGGCAAAATGAATGCGATCTTGGCCTTGTCTTTCTCTGCCACAGGGACCTGCAAATATCCGCTCGCTAGATCAAGGGAGGGGAAGTAGCGTGCCTTTGCCAGCGCAGACAGGGACTCCTCTATCTGGGGCAGGTGATAGGAATCACAAACCGTGCATCCATTAAGCTTGCGGTAGTCAACACAGAAACTAGTAGACCCATCTTTTTTCTTGTCCAGCACGATTGTGGCAGCCCAAGGACTCTGACTTTCTCTTATCACCCCGCTCTTCAACATCTGTGCCAAGAGCTCTTTCACCTCTTGGTCAGTTCATAGAAGAGAATCCAGGAGGAATGAAGGGCGCTCCCATTAGCAGGAAGTCCAGGTTATTTCAGATATTTAAAAAGGTTTTTCATTTTATCAATGATTAAATAATAAATTAGCAAGTAGGTACAGAAGATACAACGCGTTTCGGCTGGAAATTTTTCATAAAAACAGCCTTCCTCAGGTATCTGCGCCCCTGTTTCTCTTGTTTCTCCCACCACCATAGATAATCCATAGCCTTGGATATCATCTCCTTGTAATTGTATTTCACCTCTTGGTAATATTTTGGGGGTATATATCTGTACCTTTCTGTGATCAGTGGTGCATCTCCCGTGGGTATTTTGTGCTGAATCTTGTCAGTACAGCCGAAGTCTTCTGCGTGACGGGAGAATGCAGCTTGATTCTCCCAGATGAAGTCTTCTATACCTGGGCTTGCTCTGAAGCGAAGGGGGTCAGGTCCACTTCCATCTGTCCTAGGATAACGTGACTGTTCCACTGATCAGTGGGCTTCTCTTCTCTCTCTATAGAAACAGCCAAAGTCCAGGTCTCCCCTGCCATGGGCTTTAATTCAATCAATTCTGCATCCGCCACCTCTTCAGGCGCCAGGTAGACATGGGCCAGAACAACTCCCGAGGTCAAGGTGTAAGCCTGTTCACCGGTGTTCACGCAACGGAAAGGGACTCTTCCATTTCTTACTGTTGCTAAAGTGCGAGCCACCAACGGTTCGTCTCCATTCTCTTCACCGCGGTAAGGTTCCACCAACACCTCCATCACCTCGAGCATACGATGGGCCCCGACTGGCAAGGTGTGGACTGTCTCTCGATTTGGAGGTAGAGTAATTGTTGTCTTTCTTGGGACTCGAACCCTCCCCACTGGGTAGTGGCTCCCACCATTCCTCCACAGCCCCCTGGCACGAATGAGGTGTTGGAAGACCTTTTGAGCGGGCCTGTTAGCAGCAGTCGTTTTCCAGTAATCATTGACTTCCTTGTTGAAGAGCAACTGGTCTAGTTCCTTCAGGATGTTCATGCCCACGATAGCCGGCACTTCTCTGTCATACCGGCCCTCAGTTAACGCAATCCCTTTTTGGCCTAAGTTCTGACCACAGGCACGTATGTTCATCCACACGACCCCTACAACCGGAATGGGAAGATTATTCGCAGCCCCTCAGTCTGTCTGTTTGTCCAAAGTGTTGACAGAAGAACTGTTCTGGCATGGTGGTCACTTCAGACCCAGTATCCATCAGGCATCTTACTGCTTTCCCTTCAAATTCGGCCGTGATCGTTGGCGTGCTGGCTGCTATATCTTCAGGGCGGTTGTTTTCTCTAAGCTCAGTTGGTCCCCCCCCCATGTGCCCGACCATGGAGGGAGGCACTAGTTTAACGCCGGTCTTTCTTGAGACATCCTCCTCTCCGGGCAGTGTCGTGATATATGGTCCCGATTTCCACAGTTCCAGCATTGGTAGTCTCTAGCAGGCCTCGATCGTCTCTGCTTGATCTGTCCCCTCTCTTCTCGATAGGTATACATGCGGGTACCCGGCCACGGCGCTGCCATACGTACTTCTGACGCCGGGGCTTGCATATTCTTCAGCAACTCTTGTAGAGCGGTAACAGTCTCTTGTAACTGATCCACTTTAGCTTCAAGCTGGCTTGGTTCTCAGTTCCTCTCACTCGGGACTACCCTATGAGCACAAACTTCTTCCCCCGCATTCAGCGGGTCGCAATTTTTAAGCTTGTGCGTGGGAGACTGCTT
This sequence comes from Allobates femoralis, assembly GCA_033576535.1. Lineage (NCBI taxonomy): Eukaryota > Metazoa > Chordata > Amphibia > Anura > Aromobatidae > Allobates > Allobates femoralis. The sequence goes on from JARQOC010000007.1 coordinate 26,294,671, forward strand.
CTTCCAGTACTTCTTGAAAAGTTAATTTTTTTTCCACCCTGAGCCGTTCACGGAGCGCACTTCTGATCTTGGGGTTATGTAATCCTCTGAGGAATTGATCTCGCAGGGTACGGTCAGCGTAACCAGGGGTTTGTGCTAGCTCCGGCTCTGTTGTAAGCATTTGTCTCATTATTCTCTGGAGTGCATTCGCATACTGTGGCAAGTCTTCTTCTTCACCCTGCAACCGGTAGAACAGTTGTGCCTGTAAATCTCCTGCTTCTGGCTTTCCGCCATACACCCTCTCAAGAATCTTCACCACCTGTTCTAAAGTCTTTCTTTCACTCTTAGGGCGCAATAAAACAGTCTCTTGAGCATGGCCCTCAGGGGAATCAACAGTATCTCCCCTTAGTTTGCAGTTACTCCTGCTACTTTCAACATGCCCCTCACTCTCTGCACCCAGTCATGCAGAGGTACATTGTCGCCAGTAAATTTTGGTATATGGGTCAGCATAGAACCCAGGGACAGTTGCCTTGCTGGTATTCCCCCATCAGGTTGTATTGGAACATTTCCATCAACAACATCCCCCTGTCCTTCCATTGTTCAGTACCGGCCTGCGTATCCTGCTGACTACGCCAAGTGTAATAGCCCACAGGTGACGGGATACGCAAGGACTGCACGGAACACAGAGTGTTAAACAAATGCACTTTTAATACAACCGGGGGAAAACCGCGGGAAAGAAGGGGAAAGAGCGTCTTTAAATAAAGCAATGCAAAGTCTTTATCGAGCCAGACGCAGAGTCTTTGTTTTCTTTCTATTACTTGTATATCGAAATGCAGAGTCTTTTCCTATCTGTCCCTAACTAAAACAGTGCGCGCACTTTACTGCATGTTTTACTGCGAGGTACCTCGTTGCCGTTGGGGCCCGTAATTCACTGGAAGGAGCCTGTCGAGTCCAGTCTTTGTCCTGGATCTGTGCCTTGCTCGTGCTGTCTTGCTCCTCACTCCACTTCCAGTCTCTTTAGGTCTGTGTGTCCATCGCACGGACTGTTCCATTTCACTCTCAGCAGCAGGGGTTTTATGTCTGCTATCCTTTCTTTTTGGCAGCAGGTGGCAGTATAACACAAAGAAGAGTCCACAAAACAGTCCTTTAACCATATATATAAATGTTAATAGGTCTTACACTTCCATAGTCACGGGTGGAGAGGGGAACTACAGAGTCTGTAACTAAAACTACAACAAGCCCAGCTATAGACACCCTAGCACCAGGGACTGTATATTCAGTAGGTCCCAGGGGGGTGGAGCTTAGCTGAGCGGGAGACGTGACGTCAGTGACAGTTAACAGAAGGCAGTCAGACGGTGAGAGGAACTGAAAGAGAATGGACGCAGTTGAGACAGCAGCTCTGACAGAAGGGTACCTCAAACCTAAAGAGGTACCCAGACAAGAAAGGGGGCTGCCAAGTCTTGGTGACAGCCGTCTGGAGTGTCCAGGTCACCACCAGTGTACTGGAACCGAGGTGCTTTGACAGGTTTATCCCAAACCACTGACCGGCAGGCTGTGATCCTGATAAGAAGTAGTCACAAACACCCATCAAGAAGTCCAACATCTTTCCCATTGCCGGGTTCAAGACGCTGACAAGTGAAAAGAGACTTAAAGCAACAGACCCCGTGGACCAGAGACTAGACTTGTGAGTGGGGAAGTAAAGAGCCAAAAGAGCCCTTAAGAGCAGGATCGAGGAAAGTGTTGAAAGGTGTCTCAGACAGACTCTGAGGAGAACCTCAAAGCCTGTGGCAACTAACCCCTGGAAACTGGACTGTACCGTGTACCTTAAATATCTGCCTGGTACCAGTAAAAAGAACTGTTTGAGCTGATCTGGACTCTCTCTAGTTCATCCGTCGCCAAAAAGATCTCAACAACACCTGAGAGGTAAAGACTGCTACTCCCATCATCCACCCTGCTGCGCTGAGGTAAAGCTCTGCCTGTGGGGAGCTGTACTACCCAAAGCTGCATCGCCATCACCTCAGCGGCCGGCTGCAGTGCTGGTAACCACATTACCAGGTACCACAGGTGGCGTCACATATAATAATCCCCCATCCCAAACACTTTTCACCTCAGCCATTGAGTGTCCAGGGCACGGGACGGGACATGACTAGCCGTGATCCCCACTGAAGTAGCAACCTGTCCCGGTATCCGAGTACCCACTACCCTGTCGACCGACTCAAAAGCATACTGCACCTTCTGTTAGGGGTGCAGTAGCCTTTTGTAGCGTGCTGACAAGCGGGGTGCTACATAGCCAACATACAGATTAATAGGTGGTACACACAAAAATATTAAAGTGTGTGACTCCCATGATACATTTCTCCCCAAATGTTATACATATTGGGCCGGCAACCATATTAAGTTTATTGTCTGTGTGAGACATTAAACAGACTGACATACACAGATGTACACATACCTTAGTATGTAACGTCTGATTCTGGATACCAACTCATCAAAGCTGTCGGACGACATACGTAGATAATTGTGGAATTTATCTGGATGAGCATGCAGCTCTGGGTACAATTGGACAAAATCCCCCCAGTATCACATGCAAATACAATGAGGTGCACCCAGTACTGGCGCTGTGTCCGTTTACGTTGTCGCCTTTCCTCATCACACCATGCAGCATATGCACGAACATGTGCATAAGAAATGTCCACATATGTAGAAAAAGCAGCATGGGACAGGGCCATTTTACAAGCAAAAAGGGACCAGGAAGGAAGACTGAAAGCAATTTATAGTTAACAAGCCACAGGAGGGCTGGGCACTGCAAACTGGACCGGCAAAAAATCAGATGCAACCGGATGCAACCGGTCCGATTTTTCCATCTGATCCGATGCCCGGATCCAATATAAAATCGGACAGTTGCATCCAGGTGCATTCAGTTTTGTGCAATCCGATTGCATTCGGGGAGTTTGCAAAAAAACAGGAATGCCCCGGATCGGATACAACCGTCATGTGAAACCAGCCTAAGAATGGGGACTCTAGGAAGAGAGAAATGTACAGACCTTATATCCACAGGGTATGAAAAGGCTGTAAAGTTGATCCATTGGAGATATAGTGTTATCCCTCTGGGAGATAATGCTGCCCAGTACTTCTATTTGGCTAACAATAGGAAGATGCATTGTAGTCCAATAAATGAATGTATTTTTTCCCAATACTACCATGACATCTAGTGGTGAAAGAGGAATAGAGCACTCAGAAGAACACAGCTTTCCCAAGATTCTGTATAACAACAATAATAATGATAATAATAATACATTATATTGATATAGCGCCAACATATTCCGCCAAACTTTATAACTGAGCGTGGAAGTATCCCTTAAGGAAAAAACAGTAACATTTCCTTAAATGAGAGTACCCAGCTCTCTGCAGGTGCAACTATAAAACATCCATAATTTTTACATATAAAAGAAAAAAAGAATATAGAGGTGTGCAACAAAATAATTTTAGGTTTTACCACCTAGAAAAAATGCATTTAAACCGGGAAGCATAGGAGGACATGAACGTGATGAAGATCCAAGCACTGGATTGTGTTTTATCATTTATATTCTGATTTTAATGTTTTAAACTACTGTCTGTTTTGGTATTAAATTCTCTACCCTGGATTCGTCTGTGACTTCAGATAGCAGCGGCGGCAGTCATAATATTGCTGTGCTTTGGTGCAAAGCTCATAAGGTGAGCATTATTTTTATTCTTATTCATTTTCACTCCTTGCCATAAGTGGAATCACATTATAAGAGCAGAGGCTTTGTGTACAATCGCATTGCCAAAGAGATGCTATTTCACCCTGTTTAGCCGTTCTATTTGTACATAGATGGAATAAGGTAAAACAATATTTTACGTCTTTTGTGTCATAATTCTAGTTTGCAAATATAGCTATGTTCAAAGAACATATTCAAAGGTTAACAGAAAGTGCTGGGTTTCATAGATCCACCGCGCTGACCTCCAGTGAAGACAAACAGAGTGATGTATAAAACTCTGTTTAATGGGCAATTTGCCTACCGGTTTCGTGATTTCAGTTATCACTTCATCAGGGCATGAAGTGATAACTGAAATCACGAAACCGGTAGGCAAATTGCCCATTAAACAGAGTTTTATACGTCACTCTGTTTGTCTTCACTGGAGGTCAGCGCGGTGGATCTATGAAACCCAGCACTTTCTGTTAACCCTTTGGATCCTTACTTTTGCTGGGCACCTGCTGCGACCATAACAGAGAGCGGAGTTAGTTGGTTGTGACTTGCACAACCAAATCAGGTGAGTCCTTCCACTAAAGGGGGCACTGAGGATAATTGTACAAAAGGAAATTACTCTATGTGCGCTCCATTTCCCTTTTTATTATCAAAGAACATATTGGCATCTGTGGGCAAGATTTGTAAAAGTTTTGGTAGCTGTGAACACACAGAAATGCAGTATCTCTCTGAATTAATATATCTATGGCGGCCGTCACACGCATCAATATCGAGAGCGATATTATTAGCGATCACGTGCACGCGCGATCGCTAACAATATCGTTCACATCGCTGGTGAGCTGTCACACAGACAGACTCACCAGCGATGTGGACCAGCGAGATCGCTGGTAACTATGGTACACATCGGGGTACTAGGTGCCGCGCGGCGCTTAGTAACCCGACGTTTACCATAGATACCATCTCCCAGCATAGGCTCTGCCGCTGGGAGATGGATCATCGTGGTGTCATACACCACTATGAAGCAGATTGATCAAGCGATTATCGCTTGATATGAGCTCCGGCTCACCAATCTGCGATGTAACGATCAAGCGATTTTACATTGTAAAATCGCTTGATTACACGCAGCGATGCACAAACGATATCGCTTAAGCGATCAAAAAGCAGATCGCTTAAGCGATATCGTGCATTAAATTGAAGCGTGTGACGGCCGCCATATTCATATGTGGTATATATGTGATGCACCCAGGGGTCTATGGGGTACTCGATACCCGTGCGTGGAGTTGGAGGGATGTCAATTGTGGCCTGCCCGGACCCGTAGTCCTGGTGGTCAACTGAAAATTGGGGAAGAATAAAAAGGGGATAAAAGAATAAATGTCTCATGACTTCACCTGCAGATTCTGGTGATGTTCACCAGCGCTGCTGTCAGACCGCCAGGGACGATGGTATTGCAGCTTGGGTGGCATGGCTCCCCGCAGGTAGAGCCGGGCTCCCGGGGCAGGGTGCCGAAGCACTTGTTGTTGTAGTGCTGGATGTGGGCAGCGCAGCTGTGCAGCGGTTTACGTGGAAATGAGACACCGAGGCCGTTAGACTCTATACTTGTACTTTACTGGAACCGGTTCAGATGTCACTTCAAGTTACAGCTTAGACAGTCCTTTAGTGGGTAGCTTGCCGGGTAGTCACTGAGGAGGATAAAGTCTCTCTGAGGCTCCCGTAGTGTACCTTCTCTTGTCTTTCTCACGTCCCGCTGCCTTTACTTGCACCTGCTTACTTTCCTTTCCTGCACAGCCCGCTTGTCCACCAGGCTCGTTGGGTGCTATGAGGTACCCTTCTTCTCTCTAAGGGGCTCAACCCAGTTTGGTGACCCTGGTGGGGCTGCGCGTTCTGGACAGTGGTCGGGGTTGCTGGATTAACCTGCAACTGGCCAGTTTTGACGGCTCAGAGGTGAACTCGCCTGTACCGTGACTCGGAGCCAGCACTCCGTTGGTGGACTAGGATTTCCCCAGACCTGTCCAGTGGTCTGGCACTGGGATTCCCCTTTCTTTCCTGGCCTTTTCCTCTCAGGCGCTCTCCCTGGGAGACCCCTCTAGGGCTCCCTCCTTGATTCTTCCCTCAGTACGGACAAGATCCAACTGAGTGACTTCCCGCTTCTCCTTTCTTCTCACACTCCCCCCCTGGGACCAGTTACCTGGTGACAGGTTGCCAATTGGTCCCCTAGTCTAGCTGTAAGGATGCCAGGATGGGAGCCTCAGGTTAACTTTACACTCCCCAATGACAGGAGTACTGCACACTCTGTTGTGGATGCAGTACCCCTACTGTGGCACACTGACCAGTGGGGCGCCACATATGGAATGCATGAAGGATGTTTCATGAGATGACGGCCATATTGTTTCTCTAAAAGCTTCCTGGGGGGAAATATGGCTAACTGTATAAATATGGCCTAAAATGAGGTAAGAATCTAATCTACACAGCTGTCCTCTAGCCTCAGCTGAGGGAGGAGTGAGGGATTTGGTGGTCCCTTTTATAATATCTCCTCTACAGAATAGCTGAGTCAGATGAGTATTTCAAATATGTCCATCGTTTTCCTCTGCCATTCGTAAGACTGTATTTTATCCTTTTTATACTGTTTTTACCTGTATGTATAACACTGACTGGCAGGGCACGGGCACACTAATGAGCAGTTTCAGTGAGACACAGTTCATGGGATTGTAGGTGTCCAGCCCAGGCTCTGGGGTACTCGGATCGCTCAGGCGCAGTCTGGAGGGGATGTCATGGGTAGCGGGGCCTGAGGCCATGGGCCCGGGGGATGCAGATGAAAAATGAGTGGAAAGAAAAATAATAAAAATGTCTGTCGTGACGCCACCTGTAGGGTTCCGGTGATGGCACCGGCGCTGCTTGAGCCTCCGGGGTGATGGGCGGCAGCAAGGTGGAGCCGCTCCCTACAGGACAAGCTGGGTTCCCGGGGCTGTAGGTTGGAGTGAGGGTAATAGGGCAGCACAGTCATTTCTGTACAAGGTGGGAGTAGGGGAGCGCGGTTGGTGTGGTGCAGATGGAAGGAGGAACACGCACACATAAAAGTCTTTTGGTACCTTTACTGGTGTTCGGTACTAGTACACTCATCCGAAGTTGAGGGAACACCTTAGGATCTCCACAGCGAGTAGGGTTGTAGGCCTCCTTGTCTCAGTTGCTCTGTTTGGAGTCTGGCAGGCATGGAACCCGACCAGACCGTTGCTTCTCTCTCTCTCTGTGACTCTCCACACCCGGGTTGCTGCACTGAGGGCTCTCTATTGGGTTTCCATATGGATCCAAACTCATGGTCCCTGGCTCTCAATTGTTGGTGCTGCGGGCGTCCTGGAAGCTAAACCTCCTTGTGGTGCTGGATTCTCTGCAAGGTCTATTCTCTCTGTCCCTGCAGCTCGGACCCAGTGACCGGAACTCTAATGGGGAGAATCTATATGACTCTTCTGCCCCCTTCTTGTGGCAAGTTTCTCTCCTCTGCCTTCGACCCCTACTCTGCGTGTCTACCACTGTCTCAGGTGGTTGCTGGTATGGGCCTAGCACGGCTCCAGTTCCAGCTCAGCTCACTCAGCTCTTCACAGTTCTGTAGTGACTGCACACTCTGCTGTTTTCCCTCCAGAACCGGTATTTATAGGGGGAACTGGCTTAAGGCAACCAGTTGGGCTCTCCCTACAGGCCTGGGGTGAAAGGTGTTGTGTGTTAGTGGGTTACTCGCTGTGAGAAATCCTCCAGTGTCCCAAGGAAGTTTGTGGTGACCTGGCACAGGGTGCCACATAGGCCCCACTCCTAATATTATAAGCTAAACAGACGATATAATAATAACACCAGACATTGGTTGGCATGAAATGGCCGAGAGGCTTTTAATTGGGTTACCTTTAATAAATAATCCATACATATTAATTGAAACTTTTTCCATAAATAATGCTTTTTCAACTCATTAAACTCCAATTTGTAAAGTCCATTAAAATCATTATAACGACCGACTTGAAAATAGAACTTTCCCCTCACTAAAAGCCTGACGGCAGGGAAATTGGGGAACAGAAATAAAAAGGGGATGGGTGGGCGGGTGCGTTTTTCTTCGACTCCTCAGAGACACTGACTGAAAATTCCTGTGGGCGGGGCATAACTACTCCACTCTCCCGCACTTTTCAAACCAATCAAGTGCAAACTTATCAGACAAGCAGGACAGCCAATCACAGCGATCATCTGCTTCTGTTACCTCACAACAGGGACTCTTAACCCTTTACCATCCATCATGAGGATACCTCATGAATATTAAGGCACCTATAATGACAAACACATGTTAGGAAGAAACAGATACCTCAATATACTACCAGACAACTCAATTGGGGGGCCACAAGCCCATCCAGCCCCCACTATAGGCGATTAGGGGGCTCAACATTCCTTTGCCTGTGTCCCGGTCGCCACTCCCTTCCTGTTGAAGCACCGGCCCTCAGCTGGGGGTTTCATGGCAACATGGAACCAATGTTTGTGTTATGTGATTACAAAGGGTTAACACTGTGTTTCTAAGTTTTATTTCTACAGGTATCTGGCTTTATGTTGTTACCATAGCTACTGGAGTAGCCAATGAAATGGAGGAGCTTTATGAGGAAGCTTAGTAACAGCTCTTGATTGGTGGAAGCTTTGGACAGGAATAGCCCTTATATAAACAAATTTCTGACAGAAAACAAGCATTATTTGCTGTGGCAAGCCAAGAAGATGGATGCCCTGTTATCCCAGTTATTGGCGCGGGTGAAGGAAGAAGGTGGTGAGGAATGGCTGAGGAACTGTTTTATCACAGCCTGCTGTGGGACCCACTTCTTCTGATGTGACTGCTGCTTTGGAGCCTCCTGTGCCTGCCTCTGCCCAAGTGCTGGAGGTAACGGTGCCTGTGGAGGGGAGAGGAGGACCGAGGGTGAGGCGGCCGAGAGGAGCATATTCACCCCCTCCCCAGCTCCTCGATGGCGTAGGAGTGTGACCGGGAGCTCCTCATCTGAAGTTCGCTCCTCCAGGGCCCTTTCGCGGCCTAGCAGCAGGACCTGAGGTGATTCCTGTTCCTTATCCCGTTATGGAGGGGTGATATCGCGCCCCCTGCAGGGGACTGCTATAACTGACAGACTGGTTCCAGTCCGGAGAGATGAAGTGATAGGAGCACGGTCGATGTCGCATTTGCCGGGTCCTCTGATGTCGTCTCAGGAGACTTCGGCTGTCATGAGGCCGGGCAGTGTTATTGCTGGCCCCTCAACGTGAGAGCATACTGGTTCCTCCATTCGTGGATCTGAGGCCCCTGATCCATCTAGTGCCTGGCTGCCTCAGGATCTTCATCAGGATGGATATCACGGATTCCTGCCCCTCCAGCCGCCCAGCTCTTCCAGGGATCATCCTATGGACGCCTCAGCTACTGATGGTGAGCATAATCCTCTTCCTGTCTTTTCATCTGACTGTGCCTCTGCTGATTTCATGCAGGAGATTGTAAATAGGGTAGTGGCAGAGGTTAAGGGGACTGTTGATGGTCAGACTTTTGTTCCTCCTGCTAGATCTTCAGGGGTGGCTGAATCCCTCTAAAGGGAAGCGATTACTTGTGATATTCCGCTTTTAGGGTTTCACTTAAGTCAGACCATCAAGGACAAGTACTGGAAAAGAGAATATGTTGACATCTTTTCTCTATTGCCGGGTGGCAAGGAAAATGGGTTGGCACGGCATGGCTCAGCTATGATGAGTAATTCCGTCAAAAATGGCTGAGCATGCTAATTTAGCCTGGGGGGTAAGGATGTTGGCGTTTGGCTAAACCTTATGCTTCCTCAGAGAGCGGCCGTCGTTAGGCAGCAGAGCAGTTTGCCTTTGAAAAAGGGTTTCTGTTTTGTGTTTAACGATTCAGTCTGTAAGTGGCCTGTAAGTGGTAGACTGATAGAAATAATTCTTCAGTTAGTTCTCCGTTCGATAAACTCCATAGACTGCGTCTTCAGAACCAAAAGTGGGTTTTATTCGGGTAGGAAAAAAATACAGAGATTTACGGCAAAAGCAGTATAACTGGCAGAAATCTGAATGACAGGCGCGGGAGCCACAGGTGTCACACTCAAGATGGATTCAGAATAATGGCTCCCCGTCTCTTGGACGGGGGGTGTCTTTATACCAATTTTCCCCATAGAAAGTCATTGGTACCATGATTCTCTATGGAAGAAGGATTACGTCACCTGTCATAAGTGATCCCTTCATATTACTTACAACATATATTGACATGAAAAAGCACATTAATTTCATTACTAACTACATACTACACTTAAACTTATTCACATAAATTATCTCATAATAGCCTTTTTTTGGCCAATCACAAATCACAACTTATTGACATTAATTAGCTCTGTTCTTGATTATAAGAAACGTCATATTAGCCTTGAGGGATACACCACACCGTGAAATATCTAGAAATACTGGTAAATTGAGAGTAAATAGTGAATTGGTTAACCATAATCTTGATGAACTTTTGATATATGCTTGGACCAAACCTAATTAGCTCCATGCCTGTTTCTCTTCCAGGCCTGGTTTCTTTTTATTCACTAAGACCTACAACCAAGAAATTCAATAGCTATATTTTTTTCAAGCTTACACTGAAACTTTTACAAGACAACATGGCTGAAGGAGGCCTTGGTACTTATGGCCTCCATCTAACTATTGACCATTCTCTAACAAATCCCCCTGTTGTACTTATGGTAATTTGATAATTTACCCGAAGTACAAATTGGCATATGAGTCTAGTCCTAGTTCTCATATATGGTATTGAGGGAATACATTATTTCATACACTCCCTGGTCAGTAGGAGTGTTGGGAGGGACTGGAGGTACCCTTGGAGGGACTGGAGGCACTCTTGGCAGAAGAGCCCTAACAATAGGTATACTGAGCGTGGTCTGGTAATAGGAACCCGACCCACGCCAGGTCTCCGGTATGGTCTGGTAAAAGGGGTGCTATGTCTGATCACACGGGTCTGAAGGTTATTTAGTTCCTCAACATAAGCCAGATCCTTTTTGAAAAACTTTTGTTTACGGAATACCCAAATAAAGCAACCAAAAACAACACCGCTCAGAATGAAAAACCAGAGTACAGGATGTGTGAAGAAGTGTCTGACTGCATTTTTAAGTGGAGGAGTTTTTCCTGTGAAAAATATTGACAATCTCGTCCCACCAGGAGATATCTAAATCTCCATACTGATTTATGATTTTGTGAATCTGCTGTTTGTTGTGAGCTACCGTGACCAAGGCTCTCTGACCAGTTTGGTTATAAACCTGCTGGAAATGCTGTAAAACCCTAAGGTCTTTGACCATTTGATACAACTCTTTTCCTATCGACAATTCAGGTATGGGCAGTGTTGGGGCACGGTAGGTTACATTGAACTGTCTGGTTACCAGGATAACTGGCTGATACACCCATTCTTCATTGTCAACCCTCACGTCCAGAATTGGGTAAGTGGTACAGTACAATCCTGGAGTGGCAGTACCAGTCGCCACACAGTCGGGTGTACGATAGGTAACCATCTGCGTCCTAGGGACATGAAAACACATCTCTCCATCATGGAACTGCCAGAACAGAGGGCCTCTAAGCTCCTCTAAAATGAGGGGACAGGTAGTCTCCTCCTTCTCCCAACAATGTTTGTTATGGACAAAATTTGTGACACCATAATGGTACCTTTACACGCCGCCACAACAGGATGGATACCAACGGCAACTTCACGTGCACGAGCACGGCCGAACGGTTACCAACGGGAAACGCACCCTCTTTACACGCAGCCACAAGGTGCGCTACGCTACGCTACATCTACAGCTAGCTACATCGCCGGGTGTCGCAAGTAGCCAGCTGTAGCTCATTTACACACCGCTATAACCAGCTACTATGGGCGTACCTGGTGCAGCAGGGCCAGCACATAGGCGTGCCACAATTGTGGATTACGAGCCGTCCGTACGCTGATAGGACGAAGCAATAACATCCTGATTGGGCAGGCATCGCAGGAGGCTGAGTAATACAGCACGCTCGAGCGATTGTGTAGTGTGACTCGTCAGCTCCTTAAATATGCCTCCCTATGCAGCGACTACCAATCGTCATGCAGCAGCTTCCACCAATGATCGCACATGGGGCGCGGTAACACGGAGCCAGGGTCACGCCTTAGCTACATTGCAGCTACATCGCAGGATGTCCCGAGTTCCCTTCCGTTGCTTCTTTACACGCCGATACAGCTCGCTACACTCGGCGATGTAGCCATCTGTTTATGGGCAGTGCACGGATACAGAGGTATCTGTAGCCGGCTGTGTCGTCCCGTCTTCACACGCCGCTACTACGGGCGATATTGGCGCGACAAGCTACAATCGTAGCCTGTAGCGGGTTGTATGCATCCTGTTGTAGCGGCGTGTAAAGGTACCATAAGGGCACACAAGGTCTGAACGCTCTTGACCACAGAGGGCCGTAAAAACTTTGAAGACACCCTCTGGGGTCTGGATGTACTTTACAGCTGGGTCTGTTTGAGTTCTAACCCACAAATTATTATGGATGAGACCCATATCTACCTGAGCCAAGAGAGGATGAACTGTGCCTCGGACAGGGATTAAAGCTCCAAAGGCACAGTCCTCCATGTCCAAATTTGTACAACCCATCCAGCCTATTTTCCACCACTCTACATGTTTTTTGGCAAAATTGGTTATTCCAGGCCATGAACGGCCCATTTCCCATGGCCAGTGTCCATTCAAAAGAGTTTGAAGTAAAATTTTAGCGTTAGTATACAGTTCCCCCTGCACTGTCATGCATGCCAGAACACGGCCTGTTACGTTACTAACTTCTCGACCAATCCTGTACAAGGTTGTAACCTGGCTTCTCAAATAATCTGTTACATGAGCCTGGTACTTCTGATTATTGACAATCATTTGACCTTGGATGGCACTCTGAACTAAGGCCACATTCTCTGCATCTGATCCAATGGCTGCAAGAGAAGACAATCTACTGCCAAGGGTCTGAATATCCAGTGTATTAAGCACCCCGGCTGCTGTTCCTGCCCCTCCAAGAAGAGTATCATACCATGCTCTTCTCTTCCTTCCTGCTCTTGATTTGGGGTTAGCCTGTCTTCGGGGTGGGATGGGACCAGCAGCTACAGTTTTGGCTGTCAACCAGTGATAGAAATTCATACCAGATTTGTCTAGATAAGGGATACACCCTGGCAAATGATTGGCCACATCCCAGGCTGACATGTTAAGATGCCAGGTAAAAAGGGCAAATTGAGTATTCAGAGAAATGTAATGTCCTGTTTTTACTATACATATTGGGTCAGGGACACGACTGAAAACTTTCTGCTTTTTACAGGAAACACTCCCTCTAGAGGCTTGAGTCCAGTTATGATACTGGAAAGTCAGGCGGACTATCCCCACTATACTGAGCCAAGCAGGGTATGAGGGGTGTATATACTTCTCTATTACTGAAAAATTAGTGTTCAGCAACATGAAGGATAGAGAATCAGTGGACTGCTCAGGCCTAAAAGTCTTAGGGTGCAAGGGGTAAATTTTAAAGTCAGAAGCACAATTCCATGACTTCTGTGTTTCTCCAAAATTTCCCATACGGGGGGTTTCTTCCCCGAACGGGTCCCTCATGTCTTTTCCCATTACCACCCGACATTTTCCTCATATAGATTCATTTGCAAACTGAGCTGATATTTGAATAAGCCATGGAGTGAGGAGCTCTACCTGTGTTTTACATATCTGTTTCCCTATACGAAGAGTCAATGTAGTATTGTCCAGGGATGCATCAATCCTGATCCTCCCTGCTTTCTGGGATACACAACACTCTTTTACACAGACTGCTGCTGTTGCAGCATAGTCTTCCCTTTTTGAGGCTCCAACACATCTATTTGCTATATTGGTTTCAGTCATAGAAATTTCACATTTCTCATGCCCTTCAGGGTACACTCCATCCTCAAATATCATGTCCTTCTCTTTAACTGGAAGCGTCTGAGCACGCACTGGCAGGGCAAATAGCCCCAAAAAGAAACAAAAAATTGTGATGGAAGTGAAAAAACCTAAACAGGAAATATTAAAAACACAAGAGTCTGAGTCCCAAGTCCCACAATAGTCTTTGGGTCCCTTGATCCGTGGCTCGCGGTCTTCTTCTGTTTCCTTGGAACTCTCCAGGTCTTCCCCCTCAATCACACTGTCCGAGTCCCACTGGATGGTGTGAATCGTCATCTCCAGGTATTCAGGAGGGTCCATGGATCCAGCCCACATCAGGAACCTAAGAAAAGATAAAAATGCGGTATCAGTTCTTACCAGCACCACCAGTATTCTCAACTAGCAGTTTAACAAGTTTGCATTGATCAATATGGACAATTTTAACACCTTTGTCTCTTGGCTTGCTAATCCTTCGCACTCCTAAAACAGTTGGGCCTATCACTTGTGTGATAACAAACGGGCCTTCGTAATTGGAATCCCATGGTCCTTTCTTCCTAAAATTCTTAACCATGACCTGAGCTCCTACAACAAATTTGGACTCATATGATTTGTCTGTAGGTTCTATGCAACTTTTAGCCATCTGAAAGGCAGCATACTGCTGGAGATGCTGAATTTGTTGTTGGATCTGTTCAAGCTACTGATCTCTCTGTACCACAGCTTGCTGCGGGCTGGGCAGTACAATGTCACTAGGTAATGAGACAGGCATCTGTCTCCCTGCCATCAACTCAAAAGGAGAAATTCATGTTGACTTTGAAGCTACAGCTCTGATTGCTAACAGAATGGCAGGCAAGTGGGTAACCCAGTCTTTCCCTTTTTCTTGGATCATTTTTGACATCTTGACTTTTAGGGTTCGATTTGCGCGTTCCACGACACCCGCCGAGATCGGATGGTACGGAACGTGAAAACGCTGCTGAATCCCTAGCAGATCACAAAGGTGGGTCATAATTTGTCCCACAAAGTGAGGTCCATTGTCACTTTCAATTAATTTTGGGAAACCCCAGTGTGAAAAAACACCTTTCCACAAGAGGCGGGCCATTGTCAGGGCAGTACTGTTGGTGGCAGGCAGGGCCTCAACCCATTTTGAAAAAACATCAACAATGACCAAGGCATACCTGAATCCTCCCTTCGCTGGAGGGAGTGGGCCAATGAAGTCAATTTGAATCGACTGCCATGGACCATCAGCCACTTGGATTCTGCGGAGGTGTGGTTTACCTTTACCTTTGGGATTGTTTTGTAGGCAGATGAGGCACTCGTCATGTATTAATTGGCATAAGGCTCGTAATTGGGGATGCCACATCTTTCTTTGTACTAGCTGTAAGAGCGCTTCTGGTCTGGGATGAGCAAAGACTGAATGATTAAATTTAATCAGAGACTTAATCATTATAGTTGGGATATATGGTAACAATTTGTCATCAACTCTTTTGTAATACAGATATTGTCCTTTATCAATGGGTATTGATTCAAGGGAGTTAAATAAAGATGCATCTCCTTGCTCTCTCTGTGCCTTTAAGAGGTCGTGGAACTGAGATGCAGAAGGGAGGGGCTCCTCCCGGGGTCTTCGCGTGACAGCAGAGATAGTAGCCTGTGGATATCTGTCAACGCCCATCAGGGCGGCTTCTTTGGCCGCGGAATCTACATATGCATTGCCCACAATGTGGGGGTCAGATGTGATCTTTTGATGTCCTTTGATTTTACAGAAGGACCATAAATTTGGAAATTCTTTGCCTCTCTGCACAATTTGCTTGAGAATATCTGCATGTTGAAGTGGCTTGTTCTGGGAATCTACCATCCCCCTCTGTGCCCATACATTGAGATACAATGTCAGAGAGGAGACAACGTAAGCACTGTCGCTGAAAATATTCATGGGGTCATTACACAAAAGAATGACTTGCAAAGCTGCCTCTAATTCAGCCCGCTGGGCAGAAAAATGTCCAGGAAGCTTATATTGCAATAAATTCTCGTTGTCAGGGAACACAAAACGTAACTGTGACGTATTTGCCATCATGCCAATACCGGGCCCCATCTATGTATACACAGGGGACTTTGGTTTGAAAGTCAGCACGGAAGGGGGAGGAAGCGACATGATTCTGTTCAATTTGGCAATCATGAGACTGACCTGCATACTGCAGCAATTGTGCTAAGTGATATTTATCTCCCACTTCTACCTGCAAATCCCTAGTCTCAAAATCAACAATCCATCGAGCCATTCTCTGAGAATTCACACCCCAAGCTTTGCCTTTAAGCAGTGTATTTAAGGTTACATGGGGGGTCTGCAGAATCAAGGGTGCAAAGCCAGTTATGTGGCGGACCTGTAGCATGGTCCAGTGTACTGCAAGTAAATGCTTCATACATGGTGTAAAACCTTTTTCCACTGGAGAAAGCAGCCGTGAGTAGTAACCCAGAGCATGTAATTGGTTGAAACTTCAGAACTCTCTTTCGGTCATTTCTGCATCAACACAGATGAGATTGCCTCATCACCAGCATGTGCTTGCAGATAATAAGGCTGGGATGAGTCTGCGTTAATTAGAGCTGTTGCTCCTGCAAGTGCATGTTTTAAATTTTCAAAAGCCTGCAGGGCGTCTCCCTCTATTGTGATTGTGGTAAACTCATTTTCAATACCTCTTAGGAGATCATACAAAGGCTTAGCAAGACAAGCAAAATTTTCAATAAATTCTCTGGAAAAATTCACAAGACCCAGAAACTTCCTGAGCTCTGTGATATTATTTGGCAAAGGTACAGTCTGAATTGCCTTTATTCTGTCTTGCATTGGTCGTTTTCCGTCTTTTGAGACCAACACTCCCAAATATTTGACCTCTGGTTTCATCAGCTGCACCTTTTCCAAATTCATTTTTAACCCAGCATTAGACAATGCATCACAAACATTTAACAAAACCTCTTTGTGTTCAGGCTCATCAACAGTCTGGATCAATAAATCATCGACATATTGGTTTCCAGTACCTGGTTGCCAACACCTGATGGAAATAAATTGGACTGGAATGAAACCCTTGAGGCAATCGTGTGAACAGGTACTGGACATTTTCAAAGGTAAATGCAAAACGGAGAGCCGACTCAGGTGTAATGGGCACGGAGAAAAATCCATTCGCAATATCCAAACACGAAAAGACCTGACATTCACTCCTCAGCTGTGACATCACTTCAGGAATTGAAGCCACGAGATGTGCTGCTGAGGGAGTGTATTTGTTTACCAGTCTTAAATCCATGACCATGCGATAGCTACCATCCTCCTTTTTTACAGGCAGGATTGGGCTATTGCACGGGGAGTTGCCCTGTACAATCACGCCCTATTGTTCCAATTCACTGACAGCAATCCTTATGTAAGGAATTGCTTCCTCAGGAATACGGTATTGGCGCTGAAAGGGTGGTAGACGGTCGCTGTCAATCTTAATTAGAATTTGCATCAGTCCGCAATCTGTACGTTTTGAAACCCATAAATGAGGAAAAGATTGCACCAATTCATGTTTCAAAGCAGTGTCATCAACATTTATCTCAGGCATGTCATCATCATTATCAACTGAGCACAAAGTAGCAACGGTTAATTTATGACTGTGACATTCCAGCTCAGCCGTATCCATAATCACTGAACAAACAGTAGTTCCTTTGTCACGCCATAAGACCTTATTACACAAATCAACAATGATGCCCATAGCTGACAACACATCTGTCCCAATAATGGAGTACTTCAATTGCGGACTGATCCAAAATTCACACCAAATGCCTTTGCATTTCGATGTCCCCGTTTCCTGAAATTTCAGGTTTACTGGACAACTCCTCCTCGCTTGGATGCAAGATCCCTCGAACCCAACGAGTGTTGTAAATTGAGGCAGACCCGGGGAAATCTGCAATCTGTGTCCAGTCACTGAAACAGAAGCTCCTGTATCAATCAAAAAATCTTCCCAATTTTTGGTACCCTCTATCCTCCCTCTGACATAAGGTCGTCCATCTCGGCCTAGGGATAATTTGGCCAAGAGGTACAGGGGAACAGGGGAGTCATGGCGTCAATCAGCACCGGCAGTAGGGAGCCCAAAAAATCCACCATCCTCATCAGAGGCAATTTTACGGCCAACTGCTGACACCTCCGAGCCGAACAGATCGTTTGGTAGAGCTATTTCCTCATGCTCCCTCAGCTCCTGTATCAGTGGAGCATAAGGGCGAGAGGAATTCTTCCCTGGAGAGGGATGAGCTCTTTTCACAGCATTGATCTGTCGGCTGGGATGAACAATGGTCGCATAATTGGGTGACGGGGCCGAAGACTCCCGTGAAACAGGATTAATTATCCGAGGACCATTGTACTGCTGGTACTGTTTGGGATCATTAACTGCTGGCTGTTCAGGGGTCTTATCAGCGGGGTATGGAGCACTAGCTTTCTCATACGGTCCAGGAGAATATCGGGGCATTTTAGGGTTAGGCTTTTGCTGTTCCCGGGGATCGGATGGAGGGTTGGGCGAGACCCATGAGTCGTCCCTAGGTGCCAAAGAAGGACACTGACGTTTAAAATGCCCCTGTTGCCCACAATAATAACATATAAGAGGACCCTTGGGGTCCCGGGGGTGTCTGCCGACTGGGACCGGCCCGCTGTCGGCAATTGGCCATAACCCCCAGGAAGTCCTGGTCTCCTGTCACCAGCAGATGCCATCCGGGCAGGGCGATATGCAAAAACATTTGAATCATCGCCCTTGGAACCGGACCGCATGGTTCTGACATTAGTGAGCAAAGCTTCCACTACATCTATGGACTGAGCATTCTGTAAAACGCCTGCTTTTAAGTAGCCTTCTAGTGGGACCTTTTTTAGAAAAGATTCAAGCATGGAATTTTTGTCCCCCTTATCCATTGTGTCTATAGTTTTTTCAAAGACTACACACCAAGCAGCAACCCACTTTCTAGCTTCTACTCTGAGATCTGCCCCTTCCTTAATTTTGAAGGAATCTAACAATCCAGGATTGGGTTTACACCCCCCCCAACTTATGGGAGATGACAAACTTCATCCGTCCCTGTGGGTCTGTTAAGTCATATTTAATTCCCTTTGTTTCCTGAACCTTAAGATGTGACAAAAATTCAGTTGGAACAAAGGACATAAAATATCTACCAGCATCCTCTTTAGACTCAATTTGAAATTTAGTTAGCCATGACTCAAAATTAAGGACATTACGGAAAACCCCTTTACTTTCTTCCCAGTTGGGCAGATTTTTAACAAATTTGAGGTGAAGTAGGGAGGTCTGGCCGGGAGTAGGTTTTGCTTTTGACGGGGTGGATGAATCATCAATTTTAAAGTCAATCTGAGATGAGTCATCATCATCATCTAACTCAATTGGGGAGAGGAGCTGTTCTCTCAAATTATCTAGGTGTTTTGCTATTCTGTCATGTTTCTGCATGTTTTGAGACAGAAAACTTTCAAGGTTCTCCACCCACCCCCTTGCTTTGTCTTCAGTGACTTCACTGTCTGACAGTGCACGCTTCATGTCCTGAAGTATAGTCTGTAACTCTTGTACTTCATAGCCCTCCCGCTGTGCCACTTCAGTATCTTTGAGCGTTTGATTTAATAGCTCAATCTTATCCCCGTAAGCCTTCCCGCTACGTGTCACAGCATTAACAAAATATGTCTGCTTTAAGGGGGCTAAGGGCTGTTTATCTATGGTCTCATCAAAGGCCAGGACAGAGCGACAGAATGCAGCAGTGCGACACCCAGAAGCACAGAAGCGTTTCTTATCAATCAATTTGCTCTGCTGGGAAAACCACCTCATGCAATTTAACCAAGTGGTTTCAGGATTAACCCCTTCTAGCAATGGGGCTTCTACGTGCCTGTCAGCCTGTTTCCTTAGCCACTCCATAGTGGTGGAAACACAAGGACGACTTTATAAACTGCTTTTAGCATCAACTTAATGCAATTTACAGGCAAAAGTTAGATACTCACACCTCTGTAATGGAAGACACGTGCCGGCTTTGGTCAACCAAAAGAGGTCCAGCCGTATGATCAGCCTCACTCGTTACGTTGCCACACGTCTCCTTCTCCGTACCCTCAGCGTTAATCACGTCCTTGTATAACTCACGTAGAGGCACTGTAGTCTTAGTTACTTCAGGGTAGATAGGAGCGCAAACGAGAGATTCTCAGCGGCTGATTTCCTTAATGCGATTTCACGTGATGCATCACGCCTTTTTAGCACTAAAGGCAAAAAAATTGGAAGAAAAGTCCATTCCTCACCCTCTCACCACTTTGGTTCACAGCTTTACTTGCAGGAATCTTCTAGGTTCTTCAGAAGGATGTGGGATCATCTCCCCCCTTTCAACCGGGCTAGCTCGCCATTTGATAGAAATAATTCTTCAGTTATTTCTCCGTTCGATAAACTCCATAGACTGCGTCTTCAGAACCAAAAGTGGGTTTTATTCGGGTAGGAAAAAAATACAGAGATTTACGGCAAAAGCAGTATAACTGGCAGAAATCTGAATGACATGCGCGGAGAGCCACAGGTGTCACACTCAAGATGGATTCAGAATAATGGCTCCCCGTCTCTTGGACGGGGGGTGTCTTTATACCAATTTTCCCCATAGAAAGTCATTGGTACCATGATTCTCTATGGAAGAAGGATTACGTCACCTGTCATAAGTGATCCCTTTATATTACTTACAACATATATTGACATGAAAAAGCACATTAATTTCATTACTAACTACATACTACACTTAAACTTATTCACATAAATTATCTCATAATAGCCTTTTTTTGGCCAAGCACAAATCACAACTTATTGACATTAATTAGCTCTGTTCTTGATTATAAGAAACGTCATATTAGCCTTGAGGGATACACCACACCGTGAAATATCTAGAAATACTGGTAAATTGAGAGTAAATAGTGAATTGGTTAACCATAATCTTGATGAACTTTTGATATATGCTTGGACCAAACCTAATTAGCTCCATGCCTGTTTCTCTTCCAGGCCTGGTTTCTTTTTATTCACTAAGACCTACAACCAAGAAATTCAATAGCTATATTTTTTTCAAGCTTACACTGAAACTTTTACAAGACAACATGGCTGAAGGAGGCCTTGGTACTTATGGCCTCCATCTAACTATTGACCATTCTCTAACAGACGAACTGTCGGTTTCGCCATGTTTGTTCCTTTTGTGGGGGGAGTCATCCTGCTTCCAAGTGGTATAAAAAAGCCAATCAGCTTACTCAGCAGCAGCAGGCTGGTGGGAAGAAGTCAGTTTTTAAAAGCTCGGACCCCGATAAAGTTCCAAAATATGGCCCCATGGCTGGAACGTTATCCAGATCGTCGGAAGGCAGAGCTCATTCATAATGGGTTTTTGTATGGGTTTTTTGTCCCCTCGTTTTCTGGGGAAGGTTGTTGTAATTCTGGAAATTTGTCGTCGGTTAGGAGATTTTACATGGTAGTTAAAGGACACATTTCAAAGGAATTGGCATTGGATCGTGTAGTCGGGCCGTTTGCGGAGCCACCCTTCTCGAATTTTTGAGTGTCCCCTCTGGGAGCAGTTCCGAAGAAAGATTCTCGGTCAATCAGAGTAATTCACCATCTTTCCTACCCTTTGTGGGAGTCGTTAAATGATCAAGCGAGTTCCTCTGATTGTTCAGCATCCTACACTTCCTTTGATGTGGCTGTTGATGTGTTACGGCGTTTTGGCCAGCATGCTTTGCTGGCTATGTCAGATATTAAATCTGCTTTTAGGCTTTTTCCGATGTCTCCGGATGGCTTCAATTCTTTGGGCTTTTCCTTCGACGGTTTATTTTGCTTTGACAGGTGCTTCCCCATGGGGTTTTCGCTCTCATGCTTCTATTTTGAGGCTTTCTCCACGTTTTTGGAGTGGGCTTCGGCTCCGGAAGCGCCATGGGGACATGTATTACATTATTTGGACGATTTTTTGGTGCAGCTGATTCCGATGACCGTTTTAGGCTTTTGGATACTTTTAAGCGACTTATGGAGTATTTTGGGGTCCCTTTGGCAGAGGACAAAATGGTTGGTCCATGTGTGTGCCTTGAATTTTTGGGTGTGATCTTAGACACGGCTGCGATGGAATTGCGCCTTCCTCAGTGCAAAATTCAAAAACTTTTGGGTTTGATCGATGCGATGCTTGCTAGGAGTAAAGCAACGTTGCGTGACTTTCAGTCCTTATTGGGCTGTTTGAATTTTGCTTTGAGGGTTTTGCCTATGACTCATGTTTTTTCACGTCGGCTATATGATAGCACAAAAGGCGTTGCTTCGTCGGGAGATCATATCCGTTTGACTTTGTCCTTGTAAGGGGATTTAGGGGTTTGGAGAAGTTTTTTTGTCCTCTTTCAATGGGATTAGTGTCATGCAGGAAGATTTTGTGGGTTCGGATTCGTTGAAATTTTTCATAGGCTCTGTTTCGCCATTGGGTTTCGCTGTTCGTTTCCATTCTGCCTGGTCAGCGGGTACGTGGCCTCGTTGTTGGGTAGTTAATAGTTTGGTATCTAATGCTGCTTTCCTATTGGTTTTTTCAGCATTGGTGGGAATATATCTTTGGGGTTCTTCCACTGAGCCCCTGTACAGTGCTGACCACTGAGTCACCGTACAGTGCTGACCACTGAGTCACCGTACAGTGCTGACCACTGAGCCACCGTACAGTGCTGACCACTGAACAACCATATACAGTGCTAACCACTGAGCCACCGTACAGTGCTGACCACTGAGCCACCGTACAGTGCTGACCACTGAGCCACCGTACAGTGCTGACCACTGAGCCACCGTACAGTGCTGACCACTGAGCCACCGTACAGTGCTGACCACTGAGCCACCGTACAGTGCTAACCACTGAGCCACCGTACAGTGCTAACCACTGAGCCACCATACATGCTAACCACTGAGCCACCGTACAGTGCTAACCACTGAGCCACCTTACAGTGCTAACCACTGAAGACCCGTACAGTGCTAACCACTGAGCCACCGTATACATGCTAACCACTGAGCCACCATACTGTGCCTGACACACTGAACTGAGCCACCGTACAGTGCTAACCACTGACCACGTTACAGTGCTAACACTGACACTACAGTCTACCACTGAGCCACCAGTACACTGAACTACCACTCTAGCCACCATACTGTGCTAACCACTGAGCCACTATACAGTGCTAACCACTGACCACATACGTGCTAACCACTGAGCCACCATAAGAGTCTAAGCACTCGCCCCATATAGTGCTAACCATGAGCCATTTATACTTGCTAACCACTGAGCCACCATACTTTGCTAAACCATCATAAGTAAGCACTCACGCCCATAGTGCTAACCACTTGAGCCGGCCATTATGCTGCTAACCACTGAGCCACCACTTTGCTAAACACTAAGCCACACCATAACTGCAGCTGTGCTAACCACTAGCCACCACGTGCTGTAACCACTGAGCCACCGTACAGTGCTACCACTAGTGCCACCATACAGTGCTGACCACTGAGCCACCGTACAGTGCTGACCACTGAGCCACCATACAGTGCTGACCACTGAGCCACCGTACAGTGCTGACCACTGAGCCACCGTACAGTGCTGACCACTGAGCCACCGTACAGTGTGTACCACTGAGCCCTACATGCTGCCCACTGGCCACTAAGTGAACCACTGAGCCACCACTCTACATAACATCGTGCTAACCACTGATCCACCGTACAGTGCTAACCACTGAGCCACCATACAGTGCTAACCACTGAGCCACTGTACAGTGCTAACCACTGAGCCACTGTACAGTGCTAACCACTGAGCCACTGTACAGTGCTAACCACTAAGCCACCGTACAGTGCTAACCACTAAGCCACCATGCTGTGCTAACCACTGACTCACCGTATACAGTGTTAAACACTCAGCCACCTTATACTGTGCTAACCACTGAGCCACCGTACAGTGCTAACCACTGACCCACCATACTGTGCTACCCAATGAGCCTCCATACAGAGTTAAGCACTCTGCCTCCATATAGTGCTAAACCACTGAGCGGCCATATACTGTGCTAACCACTGAGCCACCATTCTTTGCTAAACACTAAGCCACCGTGCAGTGCTAACCACTGAGCCACCGCGCTGTGCTAACCACTGAGCCACCGCGCTATGCTAACCACTGAGCCACCATACAGTGCTGACCACTAAGCCACCATACAGTGCTGACCACTGAGCCACCATACAGTGCTGACCACTGAGCCACCGTACAGTGCTGACCACTGAGCCACCATACAGTGCTGACCACTGAGCCACCGTAGAGTGCTGACCCTGAGCCACTGTACAGTGCTAACCACTGAGCCACCGTACAGTGCTGACCACTGAGCCACCGTACAGTGCTGACCACTGAGCCACCGTACAGTGCTAACCACTGAGCCACCGTACAGTGCTAACCACTGAGCCACCGTACAGTGCTAACCACTGAGCCACCGTACAGTGCTGACCACTGAGCCACCATAAAGTGCTAACCACTGACTCACCGTATACAGTGTTAAACACTCAGCCACCATATTGTCCTAATCACTCAGCCACCTTATACTGTGCTAACCACTGAGCCACCTTATACAGTGCTAACCACTGACCCACCATACTGTGCTAACCAATGAGCCTCCATACAGAGATAAGCACTCTGCCTCCATATAGTGCTAACCACTGAGCAGCCATATACTGTGCTAACCACTAAGCCACCATACTTTGCTAAACACTAAGCCACCGTGCAGTGCTAACCACTGAGCCACCGCGCTGTGCTAACCACTGAGCCACCGTACAGTGCTAACCACTGAGCCACCGTACAGTGCTAACCACTGAGCCACCGTACAGTGCTGACCACTGAACCACCGTACAGTGCTGACCACTGAGCCACCGTACAGTGCTGACCACTGAACCACCGTACAGTGCTGACCACTGAGCCACCATACTGTGCTAACCACTGAGCCACCATAAAGTGCTAACCACTGACTCACCGTATACAGTGTTAAACACTCAGCCACCATATTGTCCTAATCACTCAGCCACCTTATACTGTGCTAACCACTGAGCCACCTTATACAGTGCTAACCACTGACCCACATACTGTGCTAACCAATGAGCCTCCATACAGAGATAAGCACTCTGCCTCCATATAGTGCTAACCACTGAGCAGCCATATACTGTGCTAACCACTAAGCCACCATACTTTGCTAAACACTAAGCCACCGTGCAGTGCTAACCACTGAGCCACCGCGCTGTGCTAACCACTGAGCCACCATACAGTGCTAACCACTAAGCCACGGTACAATGCTAACCACTGAGCCACCATACTGTCCTAACCATTGAGCCAATGTACAGTGCTAACCACTGAGCCACCATACAGTGCTAACCACTGAGCCACCATACAGTGCTAACCACTGATCCACCATATACAGTGCTAACCACTGAGCCACCATATACAGTGTTAACCACTGAGCTACCGTACAGGGCTAACCACTGAGCCACCGTACAGTGCTAACCACTGAGCCACCGTACAGTGCTGACCACTGAGCCACCATACAGTGCTGACCACTGAGCCACCGTACAGTGCTGACCACTGAGCCACCGTACAGTGCTGACCACTGAGCCACCATACTGTGCTAAGCACTGAGCCACCATACTGTGCTAAGCACTGAACCACCATATACAGTGCCAAGCACTGAGGCACCATACAGTGCTAACCACTGAGTCACATTACTACTCTAATTATTGAGCCACCATATACAGTGCCAACCACTTAGCCACCATAGAGTGCTAAGCACTGAGTCACCGTATACACATGCTAACCACTGAGCCAGATTACTGCTGTAATTATTGAGCCACCATATACAGTGTGTGGTAACACGCTCAGGGATCGTCTTTACTGGGACCGAAGGGCACGTAGTGTCTGCATTCAACTCAGGCGGACAAGCAGAGATCCGTGTGCAACTGATGCTGGGTCACATTTATTCAGGTGACAGCAAAAACAGAAAGCAACAAAATAAATCCTTGCCTGTCCGGCTCTAACTAAACAGGATGAAATCCTAACTACAGACTGGAGGGCTTCTCCCTTCCAGTCAAAACACATAAACACTGTAATGCTTCCACTCACGTGTCTCATACACAGAGAGGCTTTCGGTGTCCCCAGGCTGAGGCCCCTCCCAGCATGGCATGTCCTGCTCCCCTCTGCAGGATATAGGGAGACGCACACCATATGTCCTGCACCTTTGCAGGCTTGTGCAAAACTGGCCTCTTCACACAGGTGCAATCCAGTGTGTTTTGTAAATTACTCCTTCACACAGAACTCAGCTTTCAGCAGCAGCAGTTAACCCCATGTGTGCTGCTACTGAGCCAACCTGCATTTACCCTGTGCATATGTTGCAGGGTTTAGCAATCCCACATTAACGCCGGTCACGTGAGTCATGCCAGCCACGTGCCATAGCGCCGGCATGCCTCACAAGTGCCAACCACTGAGCCACCATAGAGTGCTAACCACTGAGGCTCCATATACAGTGCTAACTATTGAGCCAGCGTATACTGTGCTAACCACTGAGCCCCTGTATACTGTGCTAACCACTAAGCCCCTGTATACTCTGCTAACCACTGAGCAGCCGTAAAGTCTGCTAACCACTGAGCCGCCGTAATCTCTGCTAACCACTGAGCCGTCGTAAGCTCTGCTAACCACTGAGTCGCTGTATACTCTGCTAAGCACTCTGCTGCGGGCAGGAGAGGGCCGGGGACAGCGCCCGGGTGCGGCCAGGAAGGCCCCCCTTGCCCCCTACTGTCTGCACCCGGCCGCTTTTCCCCGACCCCTCCTGCCCGCACCTGGTCGCTGTCCCCCAGGCCCCCTCCTGTCCGCACCCGGTCGCTGTCTCCCTGCCTCCCTCCTGCCTGCATCCGGCCACTCTCCCCTGGCCCCCTCCTGCAAGCACCCGGCCGCTCTTCCTCAGCCCCCTCCTGCCTGCACATGGCCGCTGTTCCCCGTCCCCCTTCTGCCCGCTGTTCCCCGGCCCCCTCCTGCCTGCACCCGCCTGCTGTCTCCTCCTGGACTCCGGCACCGCTGCACACTGGCACCGCTGCACACCACTACTGCTGTATGTATTCTATCTATTATAATAAAAGCCCTAAGCCAACTTCTGTCACTATGTAACGGTATTGGTATGTCACATCCGTGACAGAAGCTGCCTGTACACCCGTCGCGGGTGATCCAAGATGGCTTTCAAAGCCCCACTATCGCCATCGGAGGCCTCTGCTGTGCCTCACCATCCCACTCCTCACCACTCCCCCCCTCTCTTTCTGCACCTCCCCACACACGCGATCCCCTGGCCACTTCACATACACCCCCCCCTCTCTGTACAGTCTCACACTCATACCCCCACACTCATACCCCCATGTACTCTCACGCTGACATCTATACTCACCGACACCCGTCCGCTAACACACCGCCAACATCCGATCGTCTCTTGCAAGCCGCCGCCGACATCTGATTGACTCCATTTTGGATCTGCCCCGTCTGGCGACATCCATCCACGACGATGATTTCTTGCGAGACTACCCGCCTGCCATGTTGGATCTCACGAGATCCAAGATGGCGGCCGGGAAGTCTTCCGACATTTCCCGCCCGCCATGTTGGATCGCACCACATCCAAGATGGCGTTCTGGAAGTCTAGCGAGACTTTTCGGATGCCATCTTGGATGTGGCGCAATCCAACCCTCCCGATGCGATAGCATCGGGCCTTAATCTAGTATATGATTAATAACAAACAAAAAAATGGACTGGTCATGTATAAAAGATTTATAGACGATATATTTATAATTTGGGGCAATGAGATGGGCATGTTGGATGAATTTCTAGAAGAGATATCAGGAAATATATGATATCTGACTTTTGAGCCACACACACATAAGACCGGTATTGAATTTTTGGATCTGATGATTTTTGAAAAAGATGGATTAATATACACTAAAAATAATTTCAAAAAGATGGATAAAAGCAGCTATATCCACTTTACAAGTGGGCATTTCGGCAAATGGTTGAAGAACATACCTATCAACCAATTCAAAAGAATTGTACCTCTGAGGATGATTTTATTGAACAATCAGAAATCTTGAGAAAAAGATTTATTGGTCAAAAATATCCAAAAAGGCTGGTCAAAAATGCTTTTACCAGGAAATTAAAACAAGAATCTGTTACAACCGAAAAATAATACAGACACTGATAATAAATATATGTACAATTTTATTACGAGATATAACAATTGTCATAAAACAATAAGAGAAGTGTTAAATAAACATTGGTATATTTTAAGAAATGACTCTATTTTGAAAGATCTGATACCTGATAAACCAGGGATAGCATACCGGCGGGCACCAAATATTAAGAGTATAATTGCTCCTAATCGTTTGAATAAAATGTCACAGGTAAATCAGAATAAAAATAAAGATAATTCACAGTAAATGAGAGTTCGTAAATGTGGCATACGTAGGTGTTTGTGCTGCAAGAATATTCAAAATACGATGGAATTTAGTTCCATAACTACAAACATTAAGTATCCAATTAAATATGGAATGTGCTGTACAATAGAATACGTGATCTACCTTCTAGAATGTCCATGTAAGTTACAATACGTAGGAAGAACATGACAGGTGAGGGAGGATTTTGGTCGTTCCTTACCCAACCTTTTAACCACCCCCAACCCCCTTTTTCCTACATACCCCAATAATGACACAAATACTGCCATGACATGGATAAATAATTGGCCACAGCAGCCTTTTTATTGCCTATTGTTTACATACTAAATAAATTCAACTGGTTCGCCTTCCAACGGGCTCCCAACTTTAAACAATAGGCACTCCTCAATCATTCCTGGATAGGCCCGGTCCAGAAACCTCCAATGATTATCCCTGGCCGCTACCCCCACCGGCCCCAGGGCGCTATACTGGTTCTTTCCCCTTGGCACTGGCTATTATTATTACTATCCCTGGCCGCTCCACCTACCGACGCCAGGGACGAGGTACTGGTTGCCAATAACCAAATACCCCCAGCTTTTAGACCCCGTGCTTGCCAAGTACCATTGACCGTAGCCACTGTAACCTCCAAGTGACTTCTCCCCTTTTTCAAATGTACTTTCCTTGCCTCTGGACCAGACCTACCCCTGCCACAGGACAGGACAAGTGACCCCTTACTTGACCTGGACCCGCCACACACCAACTGCTTGTTCCACTCCATCACGCAAACCCAACATCCACATGTCCATTCCTATGTCCGTCAGATGAACCAAATCCGACTTCAAATATTGCCGCGATGACGACTGCAAATCTTTGTTGCACAACCACGCCACCATTCCTTGCCACAAACGCCCCCACTACCTTATTCACCTTCACACGCGCCTTATTGATCTTATCCACCGATCTCGCAAACCTCCAACTGCCACGCGGAACGATATCCGACCACACCACAATCAAACCAGGATGTGCACACCACAACCGCAACAAATCACACCTAATGTCCCTAATTAACTCTCGGGACGCTCGCACACCCAAATCATTCCCCCCAACATGCAGCACCAACACATCCGGAGGTCGATTCACACCACAAAAATACTCAAACTCCGCAACACTCTTCCCCACGTCATGCCCTTAAACCCCAACCATTTAACTTCCGCTGCTGAACGGTCCAGCCCCAGCTGACGGCCATCCGGACGAACATCCGCTCTCCGAGCCCCCCAATAGACGTAAGAGTGACCCATAATCCAGATCAAACAGGGACCTGTGTAAACAAACACAAAACAAATAAGTGCAAAAAACACCGACTGAAAACCAAAAAACCTCATCCCCCGTTAAACATATCCCGGCCATCGACCGACCCCCTTATTCAGTCCCCCCTCGGCAACCTGTGTTCCAACCCTACAGCCGTTACCAGGTGAGCAAATGGGGGCGAACATACAGTCGGAAGCGAGAAGATTCCCAACGACCAATGCGCCGCACCACTTCATCTCCCAAACCCCACCGAGACGCTTCCGTAGCCGCCCCGATACGAAATGAATGAGTACCATATTCATTAGGCTGTTCACCCACTGCAACCAAACAAGTTCTCAAAACTGCACGAAACTGAAACCGCGACAAAAACAAGCCATCAGCGTGCAGCAAGAAAGGACCCATTCGTCCACCCCTTACCAACAAAAAGTCCCGCACGGTACTCACCGGACACAGACAACTACCCCCCAGGGAGTATAACACAACCAGCCTTCCCTTACCCGCCTGATCAGTCTTGGAACACCGCAGCCAACATTCCACCCTGTCAGGCCACACGACCACATCCCCCAACATCAAACCTCCTGCCCTGACTTTAGAAGGGCTAACCAATTCCCCCAAACGGAATGCCCCGAAAAAAGCCAATACAAATGCTGCTGCAAACATAACCCTCTCGTATTCCGACACACAAACCCCTTCCAAACACCCTACCAGCCTATCTAACAATTCAACCGAAACTGGGCGCCGGCTGTCTCTCAACCGCGCCCCCCGCTTAAAACCTTTTAACGCCTGCCGAACCCTAAAATCCTTCGTCACATCCGGTTCTCCCAATAACCTAAACCAAAATGCTATAGCCGCCAGCCGCATTGACACCGCAGAGGCAGATTTTCCCAACACGAAATCATTGCTCACGAAAGCCAAAACCGACTGCAACATGCCCTGTCATTACCAGCTCCAAACGCTCCCACGAAAGCCTCCCATTCACGCCACACCACGTTATACCGTGTCCACGTCGATTCGGCTACCGACCTGCTGATCAAACCACCCATGATCACATTACCAGGGTCCATAAGCCATTCGGACACCGCAGACCCTCCTCTTCCGCCCATGGCACCAGCTCCCGGAACCTGCGGAGCTGAAATCGAGAAAGCGCATCAGCCACCGAATTAGAAACTCCAGGAACATGTTTCGCCACAATCTGAATGTTCAGCTGCAGACACAACAACACCAAATGTCGCAGATACGCCACCACCGGTGGAGATTTAGCGGACAATGAATTAATCACATGTACAACCGCCATATTGTCACAATAAAAACACACCTTTCTTCCTGCCAATACCGTTCCCCACGGTTTCAACTGCCATCACTATGGGGAAAAGTTCCAATAGTGCCAAGTTCCTTACCAAGCCGTCATCATGCCACTGCTGAGGCCATGCGCCCGCACACCAACTGCCCTGAAAGAAGGCACCGAAACCCAACTAACCCGACGCATCCGTGAAGAGCTGCAACTCGCTATTGGGCACCATCTCCTTCAACCAAAAATTACGCCCGTTATACGACTGCAAGAACGTATCCCAGACCTTCAGGTCCTCCTTGATCTCCCTCATAATCCTGACAAAATGCGTCGGACAAGTAGTACCGGACGTGGCAGCCGCCAAACGTCGGGCAAACACCCGCCCCATCGGCAAAATCCTACACGCAAAGTTCAGCTTGCCCAGCACAGACTGGACTACTTTCAGCCGAACCTTCCTCGCACGGCCCAACTCTGCCACAGACCGCCGCAAATCCAAAACCTTTTCTTCCGGCAACCGACATTCACCTGCCACAGAATCCAACTCGATTCCCAAAAAACGCATCACTGACGCCGGGCCTTCCGTTTTATCCGGAGCCAACGGGATACCAAAACGAGTAGCCACCGCCTGCAAAGCGTACAACAGGCCTGCACAAATCGGGGAACCAGCAGGTCCCACACAGAAAAAATCATCGAGATAATGGATTATGGAATCCATACCCGACACATCCCGCACAACCCATTCCACAAATGAACTAAAAACCTCAAAATAAGAACAGGAAATCGAGCAACCCATGGGTAAACAGCGATCCACATAAAAACACCCATCCCACATACAACCCAACAAACGCTGGCTCTCTGGATGCACCGGCAACAAGCGAAACGCCACCTCCACATCCGACTTTGCCATCAGCGCACCCGGGCCAGCCTTTCGCACTAAATCCACCGCCCTATCGAAGGAAAAGTAACAGACGGAAGACAACTGCGGAGCAATTCCATCATTTACCGAGTTCCCAGCCGGGAATGACAAATGGTGAATCAATCTAAACTTCCCCGACTCCTTTTTTGGGACCACCCCCAGTGGAGAAACAATAAGCCTTTCACAAGGCGGCTCCGAAAAAGGACCCTCCATACACCCCAACCCCACTTCCGTCCGTAACTTGTCCTTTATTACCCCCGGATGCTCCTTGGCTGAACGCAGATTGCCCGGAAACACCCCACTACCCGTCGCGTCAGACGGGACGTGAAAACCAAAACGAAACCCTGAACGCAATAACTCAGCTGCCGCCGTATCGGGGTATCTATTTAAGAACGGCTCCATCGCGTCGACTTTCACCGGCGTCCTCCCTCTGACCAGCACTGTCACCCCCTTTTCCTCCCCCTTTTTTAAAACAACGGGTTCGGCTATGGGTTCCACCACAGCCCGAACACTCATGTTTAAACCGGCAAGACGTCCCAAATCTGCACTGGCCCTCATTGAACTGCCAGCAGCGCCCTCCCCCTCGGGCATTAGCCGGGGAGCCCGAACCGAAACCCGAACCCCCGGCCGTCCCTCGAAAGGGCTGAGCCGGTGTTGTCATATACCGCAGCCACAACGAAATATCCTTATGGCCCCACTGAATACCCGGCCTCACCGCCATCCTCTGCCTGAACTCCTTGTCATAACGCAGCCATGCCGAGCCACCATGCTCCCTGTACGCCTCCCCAATAGAGTCCATATATCTAAATAAGGCGGAACAGTGTTCCGGCTCCTTCTCCCCCACCACACTTGCTAAAATCGCAAACGCCTGAAGCCAATTCGTAAACGTCCGTGGGATTAGCCTATAAGGCCGCTTCTCCTCATCATCCTTCTCATTCTTGGAAGTACTCGGCCGCACCGTATCCAAATTAAATTTAGCAAGAGGGAGCAACGAGAAAATCTCCACATACTCCTTATTCCAAATTTTTTCACGAATTTCCTTCTTGAGGTGCGCCCCCAAAAGACCCTCATAACACACATAAACCTCACTTTTTGCCTTATCACTAAGTCTGACTACTTCATCCTCTTTCTCCTTCTCCTTCCCCGCCTCCTGCTCCTTCTCAGTCTCCTTCTCAGTCTCCTTCTCAGCCACCAACCCAGCCGCCCCACCTGTAACCTCCTGCACCGCCGTCACAGTACCCCCCACGACCGGCTCCACTGCCGTCCCGACCGGACCCGCCCCAGCATGCCCCACCCATGCCCCAACCGGCGACCCCGTCAGCGCGCCCGGACTCAAAGCTGACATCAAAGTGCGCAAAAAACCCACAAACTGCCCAAACCCTTGTACTTCCCCATTAAACCCTTGCAAAACCCCCCCCAACGGCTGTGAACCCCCCACAGAGACCTCCCCCGCTACAGGAAAAACCACAGTCCCCAAATTCTCACCAGGCTGCTGAGGAGCAGCCGCAACGACGTCCTCAGCCGGTCCTTCGTCCACAGAAGATCCCTCGGACTCTTCGCCATCTTCCAGACAGCACGCCTCGTCCACGCCGGTCAGGGAGGCCATGTCATCATCCCGACGCCGCACGACGCCACCCCCCACACCCACCGTAGACATAGCCCCCCCTACAGGCCGCTGCCTCTTGTCAGACGCTCTGTCCTGGGAACCCTGACCGTGCCCGTCCACCGAGTTCCCCCGCTGCCTCTTCCGGCTGGAAGATCCACCATCCCCAGACCCACTCGGCCGACTGCCAGAGGGGTGCAACTCCTGCTCCCGCCGGGATCCCCCTCACGTTGCACCGGAGGGATCCGCACCAGCCCTCCTGGGCCGCACATCCATCGCCGCTCCATCCCGGGTGCCACCCCTTCCACCACCTGGGGCCACCGTCTCCCGTCGTAGCCTACTCAATTCCCCGTCCGTGGATCTCGTACCCTGTCTTCTTCCCTCTGTAGCTGCCAGGCCCACGTCCTCAGCCAAATTCCCCCTACTGCGACTCGCCG
Source organism: Allobates femoralis (assembly GCA_033576535.1). Lineage (NCBI taxonomy): Eukaryota > Metazoa > Chordata > Amphibia > Anura > Aromobatidae > Allobates > Allobates femoralis. The sequence continues at coordinate 26,328,342 of JARQOC010000007.1, forward strand.
CTGCAGGCCCCTTCCTCCCGGAAGGCCGCTCTAACCCCCTGCCGACTGCGTGAGGCCCCCGATTTCACCGACGGACGCTCGGCGCCACTCCCCGGCCTATCCAGGCCAGGAGCCGCCGTAATCGCTGGTCCTCCGGTTCGCGATTGCCGGCCGGAAGTACGCGGCAGGCCGGAACCGCCCACTTCCGGTCCAGCGCTCACCCGCCGCGGATTCCTCCTAAGTGAGTAGCGCTCCGGCGGCCGGGAACGTTGGCCACGCGCTTCAGGTGCGGAGGGGGCCGGTGCCGATGGGGACATGCAGGCAGCCTGAACGAAAGCCTGCACTGCCTGCACCCCATGCACCGCAGTGGCCGCAGCTAGAAGCTCCCTCAAAGCAGCCAGGTCAGCCATTATTAACAGGAACCTGCTGACAGAGAAACTCCTCTTGTCAGCACCGGAAGCCAAGTGACACGAGCTTCCCCTTCACTGTCCCATGTCCTCCCCACGACTCCCCCCCTTCCTGCCCTGACCACCAATCCTTTTGCCCCTTACACCATCCAATCATGTATACCCATTCACTCCCTACCTCCCCTTCTGTCATGGGGGCCTGTCCACCCTATGGGTTCCCTTGCCTGCTATACAGCCATGACATATCAGACTAAACAAACATAGATCGAATATCAAGAAAGGCTTCCTAACAACATGGAGTGTCTAATCATTATGATAAACACCATAATAGAAACTTTAATTTGATGAAAGTGACACCCATTGACCATGTGCCTGAGGGTATATGTAATAGATTCGAGGCACTAAAAAAGAAAGAGAAATACTGGATATTCAAAATAAATTCCTTGAAACCTAAGGGACTTAATCTGATAACAGAGTTGATATAATTCATTTATTAGATTACTATCGTTTTTGTCTGAATTTGATAATGCAAAACATTTTTTTTGAGCACTGCCACTTTAAATTGAAGCCAAAAAATATTGTTTTATATATATATATATATATATATATATATATATATATAATCTACGCTATAATCTCCTAATCGCGTCTGTCTGACGCCGAAATCACGCGCCAGCGCTCATTGGCTGCCTCTAGCCGCGGCAACCAATGAGCGCCGCATATGCAAAAAGCCGCGCACATTCAAAATTAGAAGATTATACAGCAGCTGTAACCTGGCGACAGCGATGCACAGCGTCGCTGTCGCCAGGCTACATAAACGGCCGCGGCGACCCCAGGCATCGGTACCCGCCGCCTCCCTCCTCGCCTACCTACCTCCCTCCTCGCGTTCCTGCCTCCCTGCCTGTCTCCTCGCCTTCCTGCCTCCCTCCTCGCCTTCCTGCCTCTCTCCTCGCCTTCCTGCTTCTCTCCTCGCCTTCCTGCCTCCCTCCTCGCCTTTCTGCCTCCCTCCTCACCTCCCTGCCTCCCTCCTCACCTTCCTGCCTCCCTCCTCGCCTCGCTGCCTCCCTCCACGCCTCTCGCTGTTCTCACCTATCTTCTCTTTGTACAGTGGTCATGTGACAGGACGGGATGATGTGACGTCACACAGCCCGCACAGTCACATGTCCCTGTACACAGTGCGACGCTGCGAGTGAGAACAGAGGGGGGCGAGGAAGATCCTGCCCCCCCCCGGCACCATTTGGCCCTTCCCCGCACCCCGCGGCCATCCTGCCCTCCCCCGCAGCCAACCTGCCCACACCCCTGGCTCCATCCTGCCCCCTCCGGTTCCATTCTGCTTCCCCCGGCTCCATTCTGCCCCCCGCAGCCATCCTGCCCACCCCCGCAGCCATCCTGCCCACCCCTGCAGCCAACCTGCCCACCTCCCCCGGCTCCATCCTGCCCGCCCCCCGGATTCCATCCTGCCCCCTCCCCCGGCTCCATCCTGCCCCCTGACTCCATCCTGCCCCCCCGACTCCATCCTGCCCCCCCTGGCTCCATCCTGCCCCCCTTCCCGGCTCCATCCTGCCCCACTCGCTCCTTCCTGCCCCGCTTGCTCCTTCCTGCCCCGCTCGCTCCATCCTGCCCCGCTTGCTCCATCCTGCCCTGCTTGCTCCATCCTGCCCCCCTCGCTCCATCCTGCCCTACTCTCTCCAACCTGCCCTCCGCTCCGTCCTGCCCCGCTCGCTCCGTCCTGCCCCGCTCACTCCGTCCTGCCCCGCTCACTCCTTCCCGCCCCGCTCGCTCCGTCCTGCCCCGCTTCGCCATGTCCTGCCCCCCTCGCTCCTTCCTGCCCAGCTCGCTCCGTCCTGCCCCGCTCTCTCCTACCTGCCCCGCTCGCTCTGATCTGCCCCGCTCGCTCCATCCTGCCTTCCCACCACCATCCTGCCCCCGCGCCACCATCCTGCCCCCCCGCCTCAATCCTGCCACCCCGCCTCAATCCTGCCACCCCGCCACCATCCTGCCCCCTGGCTCCATCCTGCCTTACTGGCTCCATGCCCGGCCGGCTCCATCCTGCCCCCCGCCTCCATCCTGCCCCCCTGGCTCCATGCCCTGCCGGCTCCATCCAGCCCTCCCCGCCTCCATCCTGCTCCCCCAGCTCCATCCGGCTCCCCCAATTCCATCCTGCTCCCCAGGCTCCATCCTGACCCCCCGCATCCACCCTGCCCCCACCTCCATCCTGCCCCCCCGGCTCCATCCTGCCCCCCCCCCGGCTCCATCCTGCACCTTCGGATCTATCCTGCACCTTCGGCTCCATCCTGCCCCCCTGGCTCCATGCCCTGCCGGCTCCATCCTGCCCTCCCCCGCCTCCATCCTGCTCCCCCAGCTCCATCCGGCTCCCCCAACTCCATCCTACTCCCCCGGCTCCATCCTGACCCCCCGCATCCACCCTGCCCCTCCACATCCATCCTGCCCCCCTGCATCCATCCTGCCCCACCACATCCATCCTACCCCCCTGCATCCATCCTGCCCCGCTCGCTCCATCCTGCCCCACTGCCTCCATCCTGCCCCCTCTGCCTCCATCCTGCCCCCACCTACATCCTGCCCCCCCGGCTCCATCCTGCCCCCCCCTGGCTTCATCCTGCCCCCCCCCCCCCGGCTCCATCCTGCACCTTCGGATCCATCCTGCACCTTCGGCTCCATCCTGCCCCGCTCGCTCCATCCTGACCCCCACCACCATCCTCCCCCCCCCACCATCCTGCCCCTGCGGCAGTTAGTGGTCATGTGACCAATCAGCTAATCAGTTTCCCAGGCAACGACAGGTCCTAAAGGCCTGTAAGACCTAGAAGACGGAGGTGGAGCGAGCCGGCGGACAGGTGAGTATCCTCACTGAGAATTTTTTTATTTTTACTTTTACTATGTAGGAGCGGGGGCCAGGAGGAGCAGGGGGCCCGCGGGGAGCGGAGTATCGCCATATACCATAGCACTGCTATACATGTACTGTAATGTACCGCCATATACTTTAGTGCTGTTATATACCTTTTTCATGCTTGGTGTGGAACTATATCCAATTTGGCTTTAGGACAATTCTTTTTGTTTTTTTCATTGAAGACAAATTAAATGAAGATAATAATACCAAAGAATTTGTGATTGCAATCATTTTCAGGAAGAAACTGAGTATTATCTGACAGAATTGCAGGGGTGTCAATACTTTTGGCCAACACTGTACATGTACTGTAATGTACCGCCATATACTATAGCGCTGCTATACATGTGCTGTAATGTACCGCCATATACTATAGTGCTGCTACACATGTGCTGTAATGTACCGCCATATACCATAGCGCTGCCATACATGTACTGTAATGTACCGCCATATACTATTGTGCTGCTATACATGTACTGTAATGTACCACCATATACTATAGTGCTGCTATACATGTGCTGTAATGTACCGCCATATACCATAGCACTGCTATACATGTACTGTAATGTACCACCATATACCATAGCGCTGCTATACATGTGCTGTAATGTACCGCCATATGCCATAGTGTGGCGCCCACCATGCAGGCGTCACAGAGGGGTACTGCACCCATAAAAGAGGTGCAGATACTCTAGCTGCAAGCAGATTCTAGGATGATGTGGGGAACCCATAAACCAGCACACACTAGATCACACAGTGGGAGGTACCCGGGAGGGAATAAAACCACCTCTAGGGGAACAAGGGGGTCATTGGCCCTTGTCCTGTTGGCCTTTGAGGAAGGAGAGGGTCACTCGGCTGAAGGACCTGGAGACTGGGAGAAAGAACAGATCCCAGGAGCAGACAGCCTGTTGGGGAAGGAAGGACTTGAGGAGTTCTTTCCTCGACAGCTTACCGGGTCCCGGAGCCCGCACCTGTGGGATACTTCAGGACCACAAAAAATCCGGAGTCCTGGGGAGTCTACAGGCCACCCCAGGCACCTGAGCAACCAAAAGAGGGTACCAGGCACTGCTTGATGGTTCAGCGGTCAGCAAGTAGAAGGTGATCCGACGGGAGCGAGGGTGAAAGGAGGAACAGAGGTCTGGCTGATTCCAAGTCACCGGGCTTCATAAAAATTCCTGGGAAGCAGGAAGGAATAGATGGGAAAGAAGGCACACACCAAGGGTTCCATCATATCACCGGGGATCCGCTTGCAGCCACTCGTTACCTACCTGTTATAACATCTTAATACTGAACTGAGAACTGTAACTAATGCTGCTAAAGTTTCCAGTAAAGTACCCGGAGTGAAGTGAATTTGACTCTGCTGCATCTTCTTTGGCATGAGCTTGTTCTTTCACAGGATTGCTGCCCCAGAGGTCCAGTCTTGCCTGCGGAGGACTTCACCATCTTAGCCGTGATACCACCTACCTCTGGCGGACTGTGACGGCACTGGTGCAACTCACCAGAAACTGCAGGTGGCGTCACGACAACAAACTGTATATAATCCCCTCTACATAAACCCCTTTTTCAAAAGAATAGTCCCCCAGGACACGGGATCAGGTGCGGCCACCATTCCCCGTAACACAGCATTTAACCCTTGCTGCCCGATTCCCGAGTACCCCAAAGCCTGGGGCTCGACAATAGCGCTGGTATACATGTGCTGTAATGTACCGCCATATACAATAGTGCTGCTATACATGTGCTGTAATGTACCGCCATATACTATAGTGCTGCTATACATGTGCTGTAATGTACCGCCATATACCATAGCGCTGCTATACCTGTACTGTAATGTACTGCCATATACCATAGCGCTGCTATACATGTACTATAATGTACTGCCATATACCATAGCGCTGGTATACATGTACTGTAATGTACCGCCATATACCATAGCGCTGCTATACATGTACTGTAATGTATCACCATATACTATAGTGCTGCTATACATGTAATGTAATGTACCGCCATATACTATAGTGCTACTATACCTGTACTGTAATGTACCACCATATACAGTGTTGGCCAAAAGTATTGACACCACTGCAATTCTGTCAGATAATACTCAGTTTCTTCCTGAAAATGATTGCAATCACAAATTCTTTGGTATTAATATCTTCATTTAATTTGTCTTCAATGAAAAAACACAAAAGAGAATGAAGCAAAAAGCAAAACATTGATCATTTCACACAAAACTCCAAAAATAGGCCAGACAAAAGTATTGGCACCCTCAGCCTAATACTTGGTTGCAGAACCTTTAGCCAAAATAACTGCGATCAACCGCTTCCGGTAACCATCAATGAGTTTCTTACAAATTTTCTGCTGGAATTTTAGACCATTCTTCTTTGGCAAACTGCTCCAGGTCCCTGATATTTGAAGGGTGCCTTCTCCAAACTGTGATTTTTAGATCTCTCCACAGGTGTTCTATGGGATTCAGGTCTGGACTCATTGCTGGCTACCTTAGAAGTCTCCAGTGCTTTCTCTCAAACCATTTTCTAGTGCTTTTTGAAGTGTGTTTTGGGTCATTGTCCTGCTGGAAGACCCATGACCTCTGAGGGAGACCCAGCTTTCTTACACTGGGCCCTACATTATGCTGCAAAATTTGTTGGTAGTCTTCAGACTTCATAATGCCATGCACACGGTCAAGCAGTCCAGTACCAGAGGCAGCAAAGCAACCCCAAAACATCAGGGAACCTCCGCCATGTTTGACTGTAGGGACCGTGCACTTTTCTTTGAATGCCTCTTTTTTTCTCCTGTAAACTCTATGTTGATGCCTTTGCCCAAAAAGAGAGAACATTCTTCCAAAACATTTTAGGCTTTCTCAGGTACGTTTTGGCAACTCCAGCCTGGCTTTTTTATGTCTCGGGGTAAGAAGTGGGGTCTTCCTGGTTCTCCTACCATACAGCCCCTTTTCATTCAGACGCCGATGGATAGTACGGGTTGACACTGTTGTACCCTCGGACTGCAGGGCAGCTTGAACTTGTTTGGATGTTAGTCAAGGTTCTTTATCCACCATCCGCACAAACTTGCGTTGAAAGCTCTTGTTAATTTTTCTCTTCCGTCCACATCTAGGGAGATTAGCCACAGTGCCATGGGCTTTAAACTTCTTGATGACACTGCGCATGGTAGACACAGGAACATTCAGGTCTTTGGAGATGGACTTGTAGCCTTGAGATTGCTCATGCTTCCTCACAATTTGGTTTCTCAAGTCCTCAGACAGTTCTTTGGTCTTCTTTGTTTTCTCCATGCTCAATGTGGTACACACAAGGACACAGGACAGAGGTTGAGTCAACTTTAATCCATGTCAACTTACTGCAAGTGTGATTTAGTTATTGCCAACACCTGTTAGGTGCCACAGGTAAGTTACAGGTGCTATTAATTACACAAATTAGAGAAGCATCACATGATTTTTCTAACAGTGCCAATACTTTTGTCCACCCCCTATTTTATGTTTGGTGTGGAACCATATCCAATTTGGCTTTAGGACAATTCTCTTTGTGTTTTTTCCATTGAAGACAAATTAAATGCAGATAATAATACCAAAGAATTTGTGATTGCAATCATTTTCAGGAAGAAACTGAGTATTATCTGACAGAATTGCAGGGGTGTCAATACTTTTGGCCAACACTGTACCATAGCGCTGCTATATATATATCTACTTATGTAATCGGGAGTTTAGATTCGGGCACTGTAGCCGCCCAAGGCCACCCTCCGGGAGAGGCGGCCAGTGCCTTGCTGCAGGTGCAGCCTCACCTCTCTCAGGCAGCCCTGCGCCCAGGCACAGCGGCAGAACTGTCGCCGGGAGCCGCCCGAGCCCATCCTCCGGGAGAGCCGTCCACTGCCTTGCTGCAGGCGGACAGGAGTGGAGGTGAGAGAGCGGTGTGAACGGGGGACTGGAGCGCACTATGAACACCCTCTGCTCCAATACAGAACGGCCTGTAGTGGAGCACACTAGCTATGCCAATTTGGCCCCCCTCCAATCCCCCCGCTGTCACCACAATGATTAATTATGCCACGACCTCTCCTCACCTCTCCAGCCCCCACCTCTCCTCACCCCTCCAGCCCCCACCTCTCCTCACCCCTCCAGCCCGCACCTCTCCTCACCCCTCCAGCCCCCACCTCTCCACACCCCTCCAGCACCCACCTCTCCTCACCCCTCCAGCCCCCACCTCTCCTCACCCCTCCAGCCCCCACCTCTCCTCACCCCTCCAGCCCCCACCTCTCCTCACCCCTCCAGCCCGCACCTCTCCTCACCCCCTCCGGCCCTCTCCTCTCCTCACCCCTCCAGCACCCACCTCTCCTCACCCCTCCAGCACTCACCTCTCCTCACCCCTCCAGCACCCACCACTCCTCACCCCTCCAGCCCCCACCTCTCCTCACCCCTCCACTCGGACCTCCAGCCGCCTCTATACTCTGCTACCCACAGAGCCGCCTCTATACTCTGCTACCCACAGAGCCGCCTCTATACTCTGCTACCCACAGAGCCGCCTCTATACTCTGCTACCCACAGAGCCACCTCTATACTCTGCAACCTGCAGAGCCGCCTCTATACTCGCTACCCACAGAGCCGCCTCTATACTCTGCGACCCACACAGCCGCCTCTATACTCTGCGACCCACACAGCCGCCTCTATACTCTGCGACCCACACAGCCGCCTCTATACTCTGCGACCCACACAGCCGCCTCTATACTCTGCCACCCACACAGCCGCCTCTATACTCTGAGAACCCACACAGCCGCCTCTATACTCTGCGACCCACACAGCCGCCTCTATACTCTGCGACCACACACAGCCGATTCTATACTCTGCGACCCACACACCGCGTCTATACTCTGCGACCCACACAGCCGCCTCTATACTCTGCGAACCACACAGCCGCCTCTATACTCTGCGACCCACACAGCCGCCGCTATACTCTGCGACCCACACAGCTGCCTCTATACTCTGCCACCCACACAGCCGCCTCTATACTCTGCCACCCACACAGCCGCCTCTATACTCTGCCACCCACACAGCCGCCTCTATACTCTGCCACCCACACAGCCGCCTCTATACTCTGCCACCCACAAAGCCGCCTCTATATTCTGCGACCCACACAGCCCCCTCTATACTCTGCTACCCACACAGCCGCCTATATACACACAATTCATTTCACCGCGCTCCCGATGCAATTGCTTTTTTTGCCTTTTACTAGTATATATATATATGTAGTTCACTCACGTTGACTGAACAAGTTCTGTCAGTCACAGTATGTCAACTACATACATACTCTACAATACCCGATGCGTTAGAATCGGGCCACCATCTAGTATATATATATATATATATATATATATATATATATATATATATATACTAGCTGTACTACCCGGCTACGCCTGGGTTAATAAATAACTGCTGTTAGCTATAGCAAAATAGAATTTGAATATGTCATATTAATGACCTGTAGGAAAATAGAAGCTAAGCTGTGATTGGTTGCTATAGGCAGTGTAATAAATCTCCAGCCAACAGTAAACCCTCCCCCCGGCCGGGCAGTATATATTACCTCACACATACACATAAAAGACAGCTCATGTGACTGACATCTGCCTTAATTCCCTATATGGCACATGTGTTACACATTGACTGTTTTTAATCAGATGTTTATTTTTGGAAATTAAAGATACCAGACATATGAGGCGAGTTGTGGGAGGCGATTTGTGCACATCTGTGTCCCTGGGGTGTGTGTGTCCCTGGGGTGTGTGTGTGTCCCAGTGGTGTGCGTGTGTCCCTGTTAAGGGTCCCTGTGGTGTGTGTCATTTTGGGGGGAGGGGTGTCCCTGTGGTGTGTGTCCTTGTGGGGGGAGGGGTGTCTCTGTGGTGTTTGTCCATCCCTATGGGGTCTGTATGTTCCTGTGGGTGTGTGTGTCTCTGTGTCCCTGTGGGGTGTGTATGTGTGTATGTCCCTGTGGTGTGTGTGCCCCTGTGGGGCGAGTGCATGTGTCCCTATAGGGTGTGTATGTGTGTGTGTCACTGTAAGGGGTGTCTGTGTGGTGTGTGTCTCTGTGTTGTGTGTGTGTTTGTGTTCGGGTGCGTGATGAGTATCCAATGTTGGGGCTCCACCTTAGCTGTTACTCTTTGTGTGCATGTGGTGTGTATACATGTCCCCGTGCGTGGTGAATATTCCATGTTATGGCCCCACCTTAGTGACTATATGCTGGTATTTGCTGTTAGTCTTTGGCGCTATCATTAAGTCCCTCTCATTCACAATTGTCATCTGGTAAGTGTCACTTTCTCTCCATTATGTAGATAGGGCCAAAATTGTTTGGTGAATTGGAACACGCGGGGTTAAAATTTTGCCTCACAACATAGCCTATAACGCTCTCGAGGTCCAGACGTGTGACTGTGCAAAATTTTGTGGATGTAGTTGCGACGGTGTAGATGCCAATCCCGGACATACATACACACTTACACACATTCAGCTTTATATATTATATATGTATATTATATACTAGCTGTAGTTAATAAATAACTGCTGTTAGCTATAACAAAATAGAATTTGAATATGTCATATTAACCTGTAAGAAAATAGAAGCTGAGCTGTGATTGATTGCTATAGGCAGCCTGATAAATCTCCAGCCAACAGTAAACCCTCCCCCTGGCCGGGCAGTATATGTTACCTCACACATACACATAATAGACAGCTCATGTGACTGACATCTGCATTAATTCCCTATATGGCACATGTGTTGCACATTGGCTGTTTTTAATCAGATGTTTATGTTTGAAAATAAAGATAGCACACGTATGAGGCGAGTTGTGTAAGGTGACTTGTGCACATCTGTGTCTGCCTGTGTGGTGTGTGTGTCCCTGAGGGGGGGGGGTCTGTGTGGTGTGTGTCTCTGTTGTGTGTGTCTCTTTGTGGTGTGTGTGTGTGTGTGTGTCCCTGTGGGGTGAGTGCATGTACCCCTATAGAGTATGTGTGTTGTCCTTGTGGGGGGTCTGTGTGGTGTGTGTCTCTGTTTTGTGTGTCTCTTTGTGGTGTGTGTGTGTCCCTGTGGGTGAGTGCATATGTCCCTATAGGGTGTGTATGAGTGTGTGACCCTGTGGGGGGGGTCTGTGTGGTGTGTGTGTGTGTATCTGTGTTGTGTGTATCTCTTTGTGGTGTGTGTGTGTGTCCCTGTGGGGTGAGAGCATGTGTCTCTATAGGGTGTGTATGTGTGTGTGTCCCTGTGGGGGGGTGTCTGTGTGGGGTGTGTGTCTCTGTGTTGTGTGTGTCTCTTTGTGGTGTGTGTGTCCCTGTGGGGTCAGTGCATGTGTCCCTATAGAGTGGCTATGTATGTGTGTCCCTGTGGGGGGGGGGTCTGTGTGGTGTGTGTGTCTGTGTTATGTGTGTCTCTTTGTGGTGTGTGTGTGTCCCTGTGGGGTGAGTGCATGTGTCGTTATAGAGTGTGTGTGTGTCCCCTTGGGGGGTGTGTGTGTCTCTGTGTTGTGTGTGTCTCTTTGTGGTGTGCGTGTGTTTGTTCGGGTGCGTGGTGAGTATCCAATGTTGGGGCTGCACTTTAGCGACTATACACTTGCTGTTACTCTTTGTGTGCGTGTGGTGTGTATACATGTCCCCGTGTGTGGTGAATATCTCATGTTGGGGCCCCACCTTAGTGACTATATGCTGGTATGTGCTGTTAGTCTTTGGTGCTATCATTAAGCCCCTCTCATTCACAACTGTCAACTGGTAACTGTCACTTTTTCCCCATTATGTAGATAGGGACAAAATTGTTTGGTGAATTGGAATGGGCGGGGTTAAAATTTCGCCTCACAACATAACCTATGACACTCTCGGGGTCCAGACATGTGACTGTGCAAAATTTTGTGGCTGTAGTTGTGACGGTGTAGATGCCAATCCTAGGCATACACGCACACACATACACACATTCAGCTTTATATATACAGTTAGGGCCAGAAATATTTGGACAGTGACACAAGTTTTGTTATTTTAGCTGTTTACAAAAACATGTTCAGAAATACAATTATATATATAATATGGGCTGAAAGTGCACACTCCCAGCTGCAATATGAGAGTTTCCACATCCAAATCGGAGAAAGGGTTTAGGAATCATAGCTCTGTAATGCATAGCCTCCTCTTTTTCAAGGGACCAAAAGTAATTGGACAATGGACTCTAAGGGCTGCAATTAACTCTGAAGGCGTCTCCCTCGTTAACCTGTAATGAATGAAGTGGTTAAAAGGTCAGGGGTGGATTCCAGGTGTGTGGTTTTGCATTTTGAAGCTGTTGCTGTGACCAGACAACATGCGGTCAAAGGAACTCTCAATTGAGGTGAAGCAGAACATCCTGAGGCTGAAAAAAAAGAAAAAATCCATCAGAGAGATAGCAGACATGCTTGGAGTAGCAAAATCAACAGTTGGGTACATTCTGAGAAAAAAGGAATTGACTGGTGAGCTTGGGAACTGTAAAAGGCCTGGGCGTCCACGGATGACAACAGTGGTGGATGATCGCCGCATACTTTATTTGGTGAAGAAGAACCCGTTCACAACATCAACTGAAGTCCAGAACACTCTCAGTGAAGTAGGTGTATCTGTCTCTAAGTCAACAGTAAAGAGAAGACTCCATGACAGTAAATACAAAGGGTTCACATCTAGATGCAAACTATTCATCAATTCCAAAAATAGACAGGCCAGAGTTAAATTTGCTGAAAAACACCTCAAGAAGCCAGCTCAGTTCTGGAAAAGTATTCTATGGACAGATGAGACAAAAATCAACCTGTACCAGAATGATGGGAAGAAAAAAGTTTGGAGAAGAAAGGGAACGGCACATGATCCAAGGCACACCACATCCTCTGTAAAACATGGTGGAGGCAACGTGATGGCTTGGGCATGCATGGCTTTCAATGGCACTGTTTCACTTGTGTTTATTGATGACATAACAGCAGACAAGAGTAGCCGGATGAATTCTGAAGTGTACCGGGATATACTTTCAGCCCAGATTCAGCCAAATGCTGCAAAGTTGATTGGACGGCGCTTCATAGTACAGATGGACAATGACCCCAAGCATACAGCCAAAGCTACCCAGGAGTTCATGAGTGCAAAAAAGTGGAACATTCTGCAATGGCCAAGTCAATCACCAGATCTTAACCCAATTGAGCATGCATTTCACTTGCTCAAATCCAGACTTAAGACGGAAAGACCCACAAACAAGCAAGACCTGAAGGCTGCGGCTGTAAAGGCCTGGCAAAGCATTAAGAAGGAGGAAACCCAGCATTTGGTGATGTCCATGGGTTCCAGACTTAAGGCAGTGATTGCCTCCAAAGGATTCGCAGCAAAATATTGAAAATAAAAATATTTTGTTTGGGTTATGTTTATTTGTCCAATTACTTTTGACCTCCTAAAATGTGGAGTGTTTGTAAAGAAATGTGTACAATTGCTACATTTTCTATCAGATATTTTTGTTCAACCCTTCAAATTAAACGTTACAATCTGCACTTGAATTCTGTTGTAGAGGTTTCATTTCAAATCCAATGTGGTGGCATGCAGAGCCCAACTCGCAAAAATTGTCCAAATATTTCTGGCCCTAACTGTATATATATATATATACATATATACCAAGCGTCCTTGCTAGCACCAGTTCACATTGGTCTGTGAGTGCTGTGCAGTTTTTTTCTTGTTATTTATCATATGGAGTTGCAGGCTCCATGCTGCAATTTGCACCCTCGTTACCTACAGGTGACCGAGGTTCTAGATGGAGTCTGCCCACTGGAAAGTGGGGGGGTGGACAAGGAAGACAGGGATGTCAGCGATAGGACTCATCAGACCTGAAGTCACTTTGTCGCAGTTGATGAGCAAGCAGACATTGGCCAATGTGTGTACCAAGAACTTCAGAAATAAAAAATTAGAATTTTGGAGTTTTTTGAAAAAAACGTAAGTTTTTAAACTTTTTCCTCAAATACATATAGCTTATAGCATTTGTACATCGTTGGTAGTAGCTGTGTGCTGCAAGAATTTTTTTCAAATTATTTTTTTCAAATTTTTTCAAATTATATATATATGATGAGACCAGGGCTGTGGAGGGTACTCGGTCACCGGGTCTGCTGATTAGGGAGTTACAGGTGGACGGTATCCCGGTGCCGTGCCCTGGGATCATTTGAAGGGGAATGAAGGAATTATTTACAGGGGAACGTGACGCCACCTGTAGTGTCTGGTAAGGTGGTATCGGCGCTGCCAGCCGGCCGCTGAGGTGATGGAGGGGGCAGCAAAGTGTGGTACAGCTCCCCACAGGTGGAGCTTTACCTCAGGGCAGCAATAAAGGAATATGGTGAGGGATGGCAGTGAAGGAGGAAGATGGTGAATTATAGCTGATGAACAGTCACACATACACACAGGAATAGTTGTTCCGGTACCTTTTTACTGGTGGTCACATAACAGGTAATCCAGAGTAATAACCAGGTCCCTGGTGCAATTTAGGATTAACTCCTTGGAAGGATATGAGGCCTCCTTTATCTCTGTGCTTTGCCTTGAGGGATGAGTCCTGCCTGAGTCTGAACCCTCCACTTCTTTATTATCTTAAACTAACAATGAGGTCCTTCTGCGGGGTCCCGTTTCTTCCTGTGGCCCCTGGTCCTATGTTTGGTTAGTTTTAAAGTCTTTTTGTCACTATCCTCAGGGCTAAACTCCTCCTGAGACTGCTGGGCTTTTCACTGTGGCTCTGCAAGCCCACAGCATTGGACTCCAGTGTCCGGTTGTGCTAAAGGGGAATATATTTTAATCCCTTTTCTTGTTCCCTATCTCTTCTACTTGCCTCCGGCCCCTTCCCTGGGGTATGAACAGCCGACAAATGTCCCTTCTGGTCCTGGCCTAAAATCTCTCACCAGAGACCAGCAGCTCAGCCTCCTCCTTTCTCCTTTCCTCACACGAACTAACTGTCAACTGTCTCCTGGGACTAACTGTCTCCTCCTCTCAGCCTGGATCTTCTTAAAGGGGAACTGACTTAATGCAGCCAGTAGAGCTCCCCTTCAGGTCTGGAGTGGTAGATGTTGTGTGCTGAGCAAACCAAGGTGTCAGTCCTTCCTTGCACCAGTGTAACCTGTGGCAATCCCCCGCAGGGGTGCCACATTCCCCCCTAGTTAAACACAGTCCTCCGGGACGGAAAAAAATTTTTTCATAAACATGTCATAAGTATTTACATTTGATTATTGAACAGAGTCTTAAAAATGAAAAATTTACAAAAACCAGGGAAAAATAAGAAAACAGGTTACCAGTCCATACAGCGCTAGTCCATCCGCTGCAGGCTGTTTAGGGAATGTTAAAACAGGGGTTTGCCACTACCAGTCCTGTGGCTATGGTCCATTTTGAAAATAAGAAAAAGGGAAAGTTCAAGAGTCCAACAGGTTAAGTATCTTAAAAATTAAAAATCATAACTATATACAATACGGGTGTATCTGCTTAGGAGGCCTGGCTTCACTATACCACCCCCAGGCACTTTCTTTTCCTAACTTAATATGCATGGGGGCTAGTCCAGTTCCTCCACCCTTCTATACACTACCATTAATAACATATTTACATTTTAAACATTTTTACATTTTCCCACATTTTATGGCCTACTCTCTGTATCTAAGTGGTGGCTGACCAAAGTTACTACGGGTTGACCTACGTAGCACTGGTGTGTTACTAATGTCTGTACCTGATGCAGTGCAGGCTCTATCTCTCAGTCTATCAGATCTACGTGTTGCTGTAATACCGTAGTATTGGCATAATCTCTCTAGTGGACTGGCAGGTTCACCGATTGCAGGGATCTCTGGTCCCGGTACAACGGGTGGTTCTTGTATTCTCTGCACTTCTACTGCTGATGGAAACGTTAAAGTTGGGATTAGATATGTACCTTCTATTTGAGGCCAATCTGCTGGCAACTCTCCAATGATTGTCTGGACTGTCTTTGGCTTCTCTTGCTCTTCTGGCTTTGGACAAGGTACATCTTCTTCTGGTTGAAGTTGTTGAGGGCACTTTTTCAAATGATCTCTGGACACTGTTGCTGTAGTTTCACCATGATCTTTACTGATTAAACAGGTTTTCTGGTTATCAAAATTGGATGGTAATACAGTTTTAAAGTCTTTTTGTCACTATCCTCAGGGCTAAACTCCTCTGAGACTGCTGGGCTTTTCACTGTGGCTCTGCAAGCCCACAGCATCGGACTCCAGTGTCCAGTTGTGCTAAAGGGGAATATATTTTAATCCCTTTTCTTGTTCCCTTTCTCTTCTACTTGCCTCCGGCCCCTTCCCTGGGGTATGAACAGCCGACAATTGTCCCTTCTGGTCCTGGCCTAAAATCTCTCACCAGAGACCAGCAGCTCAGCCTCCTCCTTTTTCCTCTCCTCACACGAACTAACTGTCAAGTGTCTCCTGGGACAAACTGTCTTCTCCTCTCAGCCTGGATCTTCTTAAAGGGGAACTGACTTAATGCAGCCAGTAGAGCTCCCCCTTCAGATCTGGAGTGGTAGATGTTGTGTGCTGAGCAAACCAAGGTGTCAGTCCTTCCTTGCACCAGTGTAACCTGTGGCAATCCCCCGCAGGGGTGCCACATTTATATATATATATATATATATATATATACATATATTTATTATTAATATAGGATTGAGGGTATGATTGCTTAGTAGTTTTATAGGCTTGAATATTTATATATTTATATTTTTATGATTATTATATTTTTTTCAAAAAAATATTTCTCACATAATTGATATCACTATATGGGATCAATTCACAAGTAATTTATAAGACACTCACAGGGATTGGGAGTACACTCACAGGGATTGGGTGTACACTCACAGGGATTGGGTGTACACTCACAGGGATTGGGTGTCATCATATGTGATGATGTTGGTATCATCAAAAATAAGATTTATTTCACAAGAATAAAAACACTCAGGAACTATTTGCATATTGGATTTCCATATTTTCACAATAAACATGATTACCAAAATACTTTAGTAAATGATGTCCTAGACAGCAGTGCTCAGGAGTGAAAGTCTTGTAAACTGTAATAAGTGCTGAATACCCAGGAATATAGAGCCTGGGAACCTGTGTGAAATGTAGGTTAGTTTGGATGCTTCACAATGTAATCCTAAGAAGCATAGACCGTGGTGCAGATAAATAGAATTGTTCCCTGATATAAGATTCTTTCTTAATTGGTGGTAGATATAATCAGGGCCGGCGTTAGGGGGGGCAGACTGGGCAGTTGCCCAGGGCCCCCACTCTCTTAGGGGCCCCCAAAGGACCTGAACTGAAAATAGCAATAAAACAGCAAAAAAAATTAAAAATACACATATTTGGTATCGCTGCGTTCGTAAGAATGTAAGCTATCAGTATATGAAGTAAATGAATCCAATTGGTAAATGGTGTAACGGTAAAAAAGCAAAAACGCCAGAATTATGTATTTTGGGCCACCACGTTGTTACAATACAATGCAATAAAAGGCGATCAAAATGTTGTATCTAATTCAAAATGGTATCAGTAAAAATGTCAGCTCAGGGCACATAAAGTAACCCCTCACATAGCCCTGTATCTTCAAAAATTAAATCATCATGGTTCTCAGAAAATGGTGAATAATGCAAATTTATATTATTATTTATGTATTTTTATTTTTGTACAAATTTCTGTTTTTTTTTTATGATTGAAATAAAAAAAAATGTTCAGTATCTTCTTATTCTGACCTGGATAATCAACTTATGAAGTCACTTTTATCATATAGTTCACATGATAAATAAAAAACTAAAAAAGAATTGTGGAATTGTACTTTTTTTTTGCAATTTTAAAGCACTTGGAATTTTTTTCTAATTCTCTAGTACATTTTGTGGTAGAATGAATGATGTAATTCAATAGTACAACTCATCCCGCAAAAAACAAGCCCTCATATGGCTATGTGAAAGGAAAAATAAAAAAGTTATGACTCTTCGAAGAGGTAGGAAAAAAACAAAAACGAAAAATTGCTAAGTGGTAAAAGTTATAAAATCCTTGTAATTGCCATATAATAGCAGCAGGAGCGCCCCCCGCAGACTTCAAACTTCACATGTTCAGTCATGGGAGTAAATAGAGTGAGGCTAGAGTCACACATAAGCCCTGGATCCGTTATTGGCATCAATTTTTCCACTTTTGTGTTCTAAGTCCAAAAACTGATGCCAAAAATGGAGGCTGCACTCAAGTGTGACTGCAATGGTGTCAGTTTTTTTTACAGGAGCAACGTTTTTGGGTGCAGTACAAAAACGGATCCGTTTTTTTTACATGGGGCCCTATGGGAAAACTGATCTGTTTTTTAGAGCATTGTTTATGGGAAAAAATGGCAAGGTCCCAAAAACGCAGAGCTGCACCGGAGGGTCAAAAAGCACCCTAAAAAAAACAGATCAGTTATTGAAAACAAGGGAAAAAACTGATGGCCATGTGTGACACTAGCCTTAGGGGACCTCCTTAATTCCTACATTAGTAGCCAGTGTTATCAAGCAGAACCTACAAGGCATTAAAGGGGATATCCAGGATTAATAAAACTTTACTACATTCTTTCAAAAACAGCACCACCCCTGTGTACAGGTGGCAGGTGGTATTACAGCATAGGCCCATTCCCTTCAATTGAGCTCAGCTGCAATATCACACACAACCTGTAGATAGGGGTGGCGCTGTTTTTGAAAGAAATCAGTCATGTTTATAGAATTCTGGATAACTCCTTTAAGATCAATATTTCCACCAGTGACCCCAGAACAAGACAAGACCACCAGGATGGGGCTCAATTCAAGTGTATTTTTTTTATAATATGAAGAATATAGCAGATCTTTGTTAAAGATGACATTTAAGTAGATAATCCTATGGAAACATTTTCCTTACTGAATCTCCAGTTTGTAAATCCTATTTTGTTAAACACTTGTTGGTAATTTTTAACCAATATAAGGAGTCCTGTGTTCAGAATCCCCATCTCTTGGTCAGAGGATGAGTGGTTAGAAAGAGCGACTTTCCCTAGAGGAGCTGTCTTGTATGACCCAGACAGACAATGATGGGAATGGATGTATGTGTCTATGTGTGTGTGTGCTCGGTGTATACGAGTAATATATAGTGTATGCGTCACATATCGTATGTTGCATGTATGTAAATATCTACATTTATAAATCCCAGTGAGGCGGTCGACAGGGTATGGGATACTCGGGTACCGGGGCTGATGGCGGCTTTGATGGGGGATTACGGCTGGTCGATCCCCAGTCTCATGCCCTGGACCCTCAATGGCGGGCAACAGTGGGGGATAAGGGGATTGTTAACGTGACGCCACCAATGGTACCTGGTAACGGGTATACCAATGCTGCAACCGGCCGCTGAGGTGATGGTGGGTGCAGCAGAGTGTGGTACAGCTCCCCACATGTGGAGCTTTACCTCAAGGCAGCGGGGATGGATGAGGGGAGTAGTAGTTAAGTCTTTGCTGACACAGCGGTGAATTAGACAGCCACAAAGACACACAGGGATTGTTGTTTCGCTACCGTTTACTGGTGACAGGGTAGCAGGTACAGTCCAGAGTGTTAACCAGGTCCCCGGTGCAACTTGGGATTTCCACCTTAGAAAGTTATGAGGCCTCCTCTGTCTTTGTGCTCTGTGGTGTGGGGTAAGTCCTGCCTGAGCCTGAACCCACCGCTTCTTCTCCCTCTCTGGACTTTGCTCTAAACTGACAATGAGGTCCTTCTGCGGGGTCCCTGTTTCTCCTATGGCCCTTGGTCCTGTGCTTGGTCAGTTTTAGCGTCTTTTTACTTGCTGTCCTCAAGGCTGAACTCCTCCTGAGTCTTCCGGGCTTTTGCTGTAGCACTAAATGCCGGCAGCATCGGACTCCGGTATCCAGGTGTACTAAAGGGCTGTAGTAACTGGTTCCCTTTTCTTAGTTCCCTTCTTTCTCCACTTGCCTCCGACCCTTTCCCTAGGGTGCACACAGCATTCAGTGGTCCCTGGTCCTGGGCCTGGATCACTGCCAGCGACCAGCTCCTCTGTCTCCTCTCTCTTTCGTCTCACTGCAGACTCTAGACTGACTCTTGGGACTGACTAACTCCTCCCCTCAGGCCTGGATGTTCTTAAAGGGGAACTGACTTAAAGCAGCCAGTAGAGCTCCCCCTTCAGGTCTGGGGTGGAAAGGTGTGGTGTGCTGTGCGGACCAAGGTGTAATTCCCTCCTTGCATCGGTGGATCCTGTGGCAATCCCCTGCATGGGTGCCACATTAGCAGCACAGATTAGAGTTCCAAGGTGTAAACAGGCCGGCAATCGCCCAACAAATGAGCAAAATGCAGCTCATTATTGGGTGATTGGATGTTTATGGAGTAACAAAAATCCTTGCTCTAAGCAGCACATTGCCGGCTGCAAACTGCAGAAGTGCTGCCGATAACATAATACTGTAGAGGACAGATTGCTCTACCGGTGATTGTTCTGTGCCATCATTCTTCATCATCCTGTGTAAAAAGGCCGGAAACAAGTGCCGAAAGACTTGTATATTATAAATTGCGCTCATTTACCAATCTGAATTCAGCGCTTTTAAATGTAACTTAAATGTCTGAGTGTGACGGTGCAATATGTGAGCATTTAAAGCCCCACTTTAACCTTTTGCCCAGGGCCCCACTTTGCCTAAAACTGGCCTGGATATAATCAATGTAAGAATAGGTGACACTTTGAGATATGTTGTCTATGGTTACTTGAAATTGATTGGTCTGACCTACTATAATAATAAAAAAAAATATGAGAAGGCAAAAGTAATGATTTCCTTCTATTGCGAGTAAGCATGAAATTACAGCGAGATATGAATGAATGAGACCTATCTGCCACCTAGTGGCGGGTTTCCGGCATTGCTGGCGACCACAGCAAATAAAGCGTTACCATGATAACAGCATCCAGACAAAAATAATTTCCAAACTGATTTCTAGTATCTGTAAAACTGTTTATAAGGCAATTATCTGTGTTGATATGTAATGTACCCTGAGGAAGATGCTCGGGTCTCCCATACCGACTCCAATGTTGAAAAGCTGACACAGCGGGTCCAGGTCTTGGAAGAGCAATTGGCAGCCCAAATGACCAGTTTTGATAGCTTCTGGGATTCCATGGAAGACCTAGAGAATCGTAAACGGCGACAGAATATCAGAGTCCGGGGCCTCCCTGAATCGATCCAACCCAATGAACTACTTTACAAAACATATTCAACTCTATCAGAAATGCTCCCTCTGAGACGGCTATAGAGTTCGACAGGGCTCATAGATCGCTCGGTCCACCCCCACCGGACGGAGCAAGACCAAGAGATGTTATCTGTCGACTCCACAGATTTCAGGTTAAGGAGGAGATTCTAAACTACTCCAGAAGAAAAGATGAGATTAGCTACCAGGGGTGCCAGCTCCAGATGATGGCGGACCTTTCAAGAAGAACCCTACAAAAAAGACGTGCCTTGAGACCGCTTCTGGATCTTCTACGACAAGCCCAGATCCCATACTCCTGGGGATACCCCTTCCGTCTGCAGGTCTGGAGGGGGAGCCAGGGAGCTTTTCTCTCCCACCCTAGAGAGCTTCGGAAGTTTTTGGCCCTATTGGATCTTTCAGACCCGGGCCTACAGTTCCCAGATTGGCCAAGCCCTCTGAATTCGGGATACCCTCCAATGCCGCCGCGTATACAAAGGCCCCAGCGCAGAAGGGGAAGAGGTGGAGGTCGGTCGCGGAGACGAAGATACAGCCGGGACGACAGATCTGAGGAGGGCTGAATATTATATTCCCTGCCTTTTTTGGGTTTGCTTTTGAATAACTATCTGTGACTTTCACGGTCCTATTATTAATAACAAATTATCTTCTATAGCCATTCTCTCAGGGCCCTGAAGGGGCCTCTAGAACTTAATGTCTTTTATTCTTTAGCTTGTATAATTTAAACTTCAGTTCTCTTTATTATTTTCACTTTGCTCCCCTCTAGGTCTTCCCTCCTTCTTCCTGTTCCCTTCCCCTCTTTCCCCTTCCCCTTCCTTCCATCCCCTGCTTTCTCCCCCTTCCTCCCATCTTTCTTTCCCCCCCACCCCCCACCCCTTTTTTTTTTTTTTTTTTTCTCTCTCTCTTTCCTTTTTGGTCATCACTTTACTTTTCCTAAGGTGCTCTCTTCTACAATAATGCTTTTCAGCTTCTTTATTAATCTGATGTGGTGTGCAAGTAATATTATTATTATCCAGGTGTGGCTACTCGGGGTCATAATATATATTCTGGGTTCCATAATAAGGGGTTTCAAATCCAGACAACCTATTCGTTGCTCAGGACGTGTGCAACCGGGGAAATCCCCTTGGGTCCCACGGGTTGTTTTGCTAGCGCAAAACGGGTCTCGGGGTCCCCACTGGGTCCTTTGGCTGGGTGGAGCCTCCTATGAGACCCTGCGGCAAGGGACATAACGGAGAGTGGTGGCTTTCTTTCCTTATAACGCCATTTAGAAACTCCCGACATAGGTCCCCTGAGGGCTGTGATAAGTGTGCTATATTTTGCTACAGTTAGGTGTGTCGCCGGGGTAGGGATCTTCTTCGTTCTAATTTTTCTTATAAATATTTCTATATCTGTAACACTTTTATAGTGTTTAATTAGATTCTTTGGGCTTGAAGTTGGTGTGTCTCTCCCCTCCGTTTAGGGAAAGGCCTACCTCCACTTGGGGTACTACACTCTGTGCTCCGAGTGTAGAATAGCTGTACAAGTCTGTACCCCATAACGTTTGAATTTTAGTTGTTTTACTATATTCTTGCTTAACCCGCCCAGGGTGGTTCCCCCTCCTTTCCTTCCCTTTCTTTTCCCCCTCTGTAACTCTGATACTCGAAGAAGGATTTCTTCACAACTGACAACGGGTTTGTACCGTTTATCCTGAATAATGGGATCTTTCAAATTGGGATCTCTTAATGTAAGAGGTTTCAATACACCTCAAAAAAGAACGCACGTGCTATCAGACATGCACAGACAAGGAGTACATGTTATTCTCCTCCAAGAGACACACTTTAAATCTAACCATATACCAACCATTGGGTGCAAATATTAAAATAGGTGGAGACATAGTACTAACCCCGACTCCAGATCAAAGGGTGTATCGATTGCGATCCACAAAAATATGAACCTTTCGATAGTTGACTCATTGATAGACGAGGGGGGTCGATATATATTTCTGAAGGTGAATATATCTGGGAAAATGTTGACCATTGTGAACTGGTACCTCCCGAACAGAGAGCAAACCAGAGTATGCAGATCTCTCCTGTTAAAACTAGCTGAGTTCGCAGAGGGGCAAGTCATTGTGGGAGGTGACTTTAACTTTATCTTTGACCCCAGAGCGGACTCCTCATCTGGTCGGGGAGCGGTCCCACGAAGGCGAGTGAAGGCATTGCAGAAACTCCTCCTCAAGCTTCAGTTGACTGACGTCTGGAGGGTCCTTAATCCAAGCGGCAGAGATTTTACCTTTTTTTCTAGGACTCACAGCTCATATAGCAGGATTGACCTGTTTTTAATCAGCCACGGAATCCTGTCGTGGCAACCTGAGGCCACGATAGGTAATATTCTCCTGTCTGATCATAGCCCTATTTACCTATCCCTGAGAGTCCCCGACTATCAGAAAGAAAGGGGACTTGGAGATTAAACACCAACCTCTTAGAAGATGCGGCCTGTCTGGAGGAATTGAAATCTGATATAGCCACTTTTGCACTATCACATGAGTCAGATGATACGTCTCAAACTTTTAAGTGGGAGGCACTAAAATGCGTCTTGAGAGGCACATTAATTAAACACGGGGCCAGACTAAAAAGATTCAAAATGAAACAATTGACAATTTGTTGAACCAAATCAAGCATTTAGAATCTAGACATAAAAGAGTTAATTCCCATGACCTACTGCTTGATCTTTCCACTAAACGTCTTGAATTAAAGAGTATTCTAGATAGGCAATTTCTGAGGGAGAGAGAGCGTACAGCGGGATTTTTTTATAAAAAAGCCAATGTTGGCGGCCGTCCTATGGCAAGACTACTACATCCAAGAGTGGGCCACACTTTTATACCTTCTATTAAGTCTGACAATGGGAAACAGTCCATAGAAATGAAGAGATCACTGGAGTTTTTCAAAGTTTTTATAAAGACCTTTATAATTTAAAGGGAAAGTTCTCAGATATGGACCCTTCAACTCTGAGAACTAAAATTAGGGATTATATTGAGAGAATTGATGTCCCGCCTCTGTCGGATTCCGACTTGTCTGAACTAGAAAAAACTATAAGCACAGAAGAATTGGCTGAGGTCATCAAAGCCACCCCCACATCTAAATGCGCTGGTCCCGACGTTTTTTTGCCCGTTTTTTTATAAAACACTATCGGATAGTTTGATGCCCCAAATGCTTCTGACCTTTAACACGGTTATGGATGGAGGCTGTTTTGCTCCCCAAGCTCTGGAAGCACATATCTGTGTGATTCCAAAGCCTAATAAAGACCCTTTGCTGGCGGCAAACTATAGGCCGATTTCTTTAATAAACATAGATGTTAAGATCTTTGCAAAAATCCTGGCAGACAGACTATCTAAGTTTTTGCCTTCTATCATCAACTTGGACCAGGTGGGCTTTGTTAAAGACCGAGAGGCGCGGGACAATATCATTAGATCCCTTTTAATTATTGATAGGGCTAAGATATGGAAGTCCCCTCTTTGTGTTCTGTCGGTCGATGCAGAAAAGGCCTTCGACAGAGTCCACTGGGGGTTCTTAAGTGAGGCTCTGGAACATATTGGATTACAACAAAAGTTATTAAATGGAATTATGTCCCTTTACTCGAGTCCCTCGGCTAGGGTAGAGTTAACGGATCTTTATCTGACCCTTTTTGTATACGAAATGGGACCCGCCAGGGATGCCCATTATCCCCCTTGTTATATGTCATAGTAATTGAACATCTGGCTAAAGCTATTAGAGACAATGATGATATCAGGGGTTTCCAAATGGGCAGTTCTGTGCAGAAGGCGGCCCTTTTCACAGACAACGTACTTCTCTATATCTCCCAGCCTATTACCTCTTTCCCGGTTCTGTTACGAGAGTTCGACAGATTTGGGGCATTGTCCAACTTTAAGGTGAACTACTCTAAAACTGAGGCTATGAACATTTCCCTTTCCCCATCGGTTGTAGCCTCCCTGATGTCGGCCTTCCCTTTTCAGTGGAAACAGGGTCAGATCTCTTATTTAGGTGTAAACCTTCCCGATGACTTACATAGAGTTTTCGCTCTGAACCATTTAGTTATTTTAGACAAAATAGTGACCCTATTGAATTCCTATAGGCTTTTGAAACTCTCCTGGCTGGGCAGAATTCACGCTATTAAAATGGACATCTTACCGAGGTTTCTATATATTTTCCAGGCTGTACCAATCTGGCCACAAAGGTCCTTCTTTACAAAACTTCGTTCCCTGCTTTCCAACTTCGTTTGGAGAGGGAAGAAACCGAGGATAGGCTTTGAGACCCGATTTGGAGGGGTGGGTGTTCCCGACCTATGCAAGTATTGCCAGGCTGCTGTTTTGGTTAGACTTTTAGATTGGGAATATAGGGAAACTTCTAAGAAATGGGTCCAGATTGAACAAGTCGGGTTAGGCATACCGCTCCGATATTTACAATGGATCCCAAGTCATGTCATTAAAGACCTCGAAAACATGGGGTTCCTGGCCTCCAAAACGTTGAAGGCATGGAAGTCCCTAGTGGTGGGTAACCCAGATCCTCAGACTTTGAGTCCATTGACTCCTATTTTTCGTAACCCAGCTTTTACCCCAGGCCTTACTAGGCAGAGCTTCTTGGGTTGGCATTTTAATGAGGACACACGTCTCGGGAATATCCTACACCGGGGGGAGCTTCCCACTTTTAACGTTCTCCAGAGTAAGTCCGCAGGCACTAAATTAAAATGGTGGGAATATCTACAGATACGCTCATACCTAAAGACGGTAAAACTGTCTGGAGGCCCTGAGCTTCGCCTATCACCCTTGGAGGCTATCTTTTCTTGTGAGTCCCCGCCTGCTCGAGGTATTTCAACTATTTATCAAATCCTATCGATAAGGGACAATAATGTCAAACATTAATATCAGATTAGCTGGGAGAGAGAATTGGGTGCGCCCCTTGGATGACTGGAAAAGGTGCTTTCTCATGGCAGATAAGATGCCCGGCTCATGCGATGCTCAAGAAAAGAATTATAAAATACTATTTAGATGGTATATTACTCCAGACAGGCTTCATAAATTCTCCTCTGCTGAATCTGGGCTCTGCTGGAGATGTGGATCCGAAGAGGGTACGATGCTGCATATTTGGTGGGGCTGCTCCCTCATCAGTGAGTTTTGGGAGAAGGTCTTTCGGAATTATAGGCTGGTTACAGGTAAACAAATAAATGGAACTCCCGAATTGGCCTTGCTCTCTTTGTTTCCTGGTTCGGTGAAGACCCAAATGAAAGATATATTGAGATTCTGCCTTTCGGCGGCCAGAGCAGTGATTCCCAGGCACTGGAAGAGTTCGGTCCCCCCTTCCATCATAGAATGGTTCTCGGAGATGGAGCTGTACTATAGAATGGAGGAGATGGCGGCAGGACTTTCCCAGACTCTGTCATCTTTCTCTGTCACTTGGTCTGAGTGGATCCTTTTCAAAGATTCTGATAACTATGACTTGTTGACGTCTTGAATGATGCTTGGCTCTATTCTCCAAGCCCTAGTTATCAACACATACCTTGGACTTTCCCATATCTCCCTGACGTATATAGACATTTAGTTACTAGTAAGTTCTTTCTTTCTTTGTCCTTCTTCATCTCTTTCTTTTCTTCCCCTGCCTTCCTCCCCACCTCTTTCCCCCCCCCGGGCGGCTTCTGGCCTCTGGTTTTTGGTCAATGGTCCGTTTGAAACCATTATTCGACCTCTTTTGTTGAAAATGGAAAAATATAGTTTTCTTTAGTTAGCATAATTTATTCTTGAGAATACATTTACTGAGAATTTGTATGAATGTATTCTATTGATTTAATTCTAAAACTTTCTTTATTACTTTAACGAGTCTAAGATTATTAACAAAATATAATATGTACATTAACTTATAGTTTGTGTATAGTACTTCAAGACTCTAGTGTGTTCTTGTTATTTGATGACACTTTGCTTGTTTGTTATATAAACAACTTATATTCAAGTTCAATAAAAACATATTTACCAAAAACAAAAAGAATGAGTTGTCAGCCCACATAGTGTTATAAAATTAATCAATTTATTGGTACATAATTAAAATATACATAACAAATACAAATAATACATCAATAGATAAAATACACCACGAAAACAATGCATCCAACTATTACGGATCCACCAATAAAAAGGATGAGAGCCATAAAGGGAATACTACCAGAATCGGTAGATGTGTCCTTCTTTGTCGCACTTTCGACAGATGGGCTGTCTATCGGCGTTGTAGCGATCTGTGGTCCTCCCTCAAAGCAGTGGTGTCCTCCTCTTCATCCATGGAACGTCGTCGGGGCTGTCAACGAGCTGGATCTTGTCTGATGGCCTTGCTTCTGTCTTGGGTCGCCTTGCACCTCTGAGCTTCGCCACCTCTTTGGTCAGCTGGCGCACCTCGGAACACAGACTGTCAAACCGGTCAGGTGTCACAGCCTGCACGCTGGATTGTGCTGCTGGGGATGAAGAAGGTGCTTCCGGCACGGAAGGGGTTTTAGTCCATTGTGGCTATGGGGTTAAGTCTGGTACTGCAGGGAGCTGCTGTAACCGAACAGTAAACTCTTTCAGCATTGCAAACTCTGCATCAGGGTTTTGAAGAGCCCACCAGGGCGCTTGTTTTCTGTCATCGGGTAACTTAAGGCCTATAACAAACTGTTCAATCAGCATTTTATTTTCATTACAAACGCCACCAGGATCAGCTTGTTTAAGGAGTCTCAGCGTCTCCTGCAGGCGTAGGGAGTAACCTAGGACACTTTCCTGTGCCCCTAATTTGCAATGATAAAACAACAGTCTTAATTCAGATTCAGTATGATGATCAAAAACTCTCTTTAGCTTTGCAAATATTTGTTCAACAGACTCCTGATTTTCCACAGACCAGTTTCGGGTTTCCAGCTCTGCTGCATCTGTTAACTGTCCCATTACTACTGATGCTCTCTGCTTACCGGTCATCGCGTACATATCCAGCACGGTGCATATCTTCCTCTGGAACGCATCCAGGGCGCCGGACTTGACATCGTACTTGGGTAACCAGACTGCATTCGAGACGTATGGCAGAGATATTGGCATTATCAAGGCCACCGGTGCAGGCGGCAGTGGCGGCATGGCGCCGCCGGGTGGATTGACGACTGCGGGCAGTACGTTCTGAGACCCTGCCGGGGCAACCGGCGGGTTCACTGGCGGGGCTACCGCGACGTTGGGGTCCGGGTTACTCATTCTCGCTCCCCCCTAGTTAATCGGTGCCAGTCTCTTTCAAATCAACGGAAGTAGTCGGCTCGGCGGGCGGGGAGCACCACGGGAGTTTCCGGATCCTACTGCTGCATCCGGCGGATCTCGTCAGAGCGTGGGGCGGGACCTATCTTCGCGCCCTTGCACTGTAATGCCCCTTCCTTTCCCGTTTTGCGGCGCAGCAATGGCGATTCAAATTTACAGTTCACAATCGCAGTTAATAAATGGTGCACAGTACCCAGTTACACCGGGCATGGGATCCTGTTCGTGACACCAGAATCTGTCCGGCCCAGGCCCTGGGGGTAGTCAGTCACTCAGGCACTGTCTCTGGGGGTAGTCACGGGTAGCGGTGCCTGAGGCCGTGGCCCCGGGGGATGCATATAAAAGGTGGAGATGGCAATAAAATAATAAAAGTGTCTGTCGTGACGCCACCTGTAGGGGTCCGGTGATGGCACCGGCGCTGCTTGGGCCTCCGGGGTGATGTGCGGGAGCTAGGTGGAACCGCTCCCTACAGGACGAGTGGGGGGTCCCCAGGGCTGTAGATGATGATGTGGATAATAGGGTAGCACGGTCAGTGTGGTGAAGATGGAAGGAGGGACACGCACACATAAAGTCTTTTGGTACCTTTACTGGTGTTCTTGGCGGGTACACTTGACCGGAGATGAGGTAAACACTGCAGGACTTACACAGCGAGCAGGGTTGTAGGCCTCCTTGTGTCTGTTATTCTGTCTGAGTATGGCAGGCATGAAACCCGACCAGACCGTTACTCCTCTGTATCTGTGAGTCTCTCTACACCCGGATTCGCTGCACTGAGGGCACTTCTAAGGGACTTTCTGTCTGGCCCAGACTCCGGGCTCTCATTTGGTGGTGCTTCGGGTGTCCGGGGAGCTAAACCCCCTTTGTGGTGCTGGTTTCTCTGCAGGGCCTATTCTCTGTGTCCCTGTAGCCCGGACCCAGTGACCAGAACTCTGCTGGGGTGAGTCGGTATGACTCCTCTACCCCCTTCTTGTACACGTTTCTTTCTCCTCTGCCTGTGACCCCTACTCTGCGGGTCTACCGCTGTCTCAGGTGGATGCTGGCCTGGGCCTAGCACGGCTCCAGCACCAGCACAGCTCACTCAGCTCTTCACAGTTCTGTAGTGACTGCACACTCTGGTGTTTTCCCTCCAGGACCCGTATTTATAGGGGGAACTGGCTTAAGGCAACCAGTGGAGATCCCCCTACAGGCCTGGGGTGAAAGGGTGTTGCTTGTTAGTGGATTACTCGCTGTGTTAGATCCTTCCATGTCCCCAGGAAGTCTGTGGTGACCTGGCACAGAGTGCCACAAAAGCAAACAAATAAGTAGCTGCATTCAAATCACCTCTATGGTAGTTAATTTTTCACAAGGACAATTACACTTTGTCCTTTGCTCTCCAAAATGAGAGTCTGGCAGGATTTCAGTTTTTCAGTGTATGGCTAAGTGAATACAAACTCATTTTTCCCTGTATCTTGGTGGAGAGCAGCTGTTCAAAGTAAGTTGATTCCATTTTGCAATGTATTATTTATTCTTTTATGCTATTTAAAGCATCGTCTCTCGTATACTTGTCTTTACAGGACAGTAACAATAAACCTGAATTTCAATACGAAGTCAAACTTTCACTTTGATCAAAGATTATTCTAGCAAGTGAATACATATTGTCCTGAGGAAAACTATGCATTTAAGCACATTGCTACACATTACAATAAGTTAGCCTTGTTTTTCATGTCTATAAAAAAAACAAAAAAAATCCTGCTTGTTATGGGGAAAATGTCATGTCATACACTCAGCCGCTGCTTCTAGAAACAAGAGTCCCCTAATCTGAGCAGACTCTGTTATGAAGAGTCATTGTCTTTTCCTTTACTTTAGCAATATCGGATCATGAAAAAGTTACATATTGCACAGTTTTTAGGAGAATGGATTTTGAGATTAAAGTAACAGACATAGACATAAAGTTTTCAGTTACTGCTGAAATCCAATCAGAGAATTTAAAAAAAAAAAAAAACCTTAAAAAGATGTTTCATTTTATAAATGTTAGGGTACTGTCACACCTACCCACATCGTCGGAGATATCGGCGGCGACGCACGGGTGCGCGCACGTTTTGGCACCCTGCCAGCATCGCCGCCGCGTGTTTACACACAGCAATACCTCTGGCTACTCTTTGGCAATGTTACAGGCGGCATCGCCGTTGGGGTGCCTACAAACCCCAGCAGCGATCCTGTAACATGGGTGCTTATGGCTCCCATCACTTGTACCATCGCCAATCACCATGTTACATGGGGCGATGTGTACACATCGCATGAGAGTGGTCGCCTGGTTTCAGAGCAGCGCTGTGAAACCAGACGACTACTTTGAGACGATTTTTCGGCGCAAAATCGCTGCGTTACACGGGGCGACTCGCCGGCGGTGTCGCCGCCGATAGGCAACGCTCTTGCGTCGCCTGCGAAATCGCCGGCGAGGTGTCCAGGTGTGATGGTACCCTAACTACTAGTTGATGCTTGTTTCTATAAATCATGGAGTAGTTCTTCATGTGATAAATGCATACAAAGCTATAATGGCAAGTTGTATGAGAAAATCTTGCCAAAAATTTTTTTGGGGGAAAAAATTAGCAAATTGTCATTTATGAGCTACAGCTGTGCTCAAAAGTTTACATACTCCGGCAGATTTTTTTGCTTTCTTGGCCTTTTGTTTAGAGAATTTGAATGATAACACAAAATGTTTTTTTCCACTCATAGTTAGTGGTTGGGTGAAGCCATTTATTGTCAAACTACTGTGTTTTTCTCTTTTTAAGTCATAATGACAACCAAAACATCCAAATGACCCTGATCAAAAGTTCACACATGCCAGTTCTTAATACTGCGTATTGCCCCCTCTTAATTAGAAAGGAATTCCAGCCGTGGGGTCTGTGTTCCTCTTATTCTTGATGTCTTGGAACTTGATGCAAGGAAAAAATTTTAAAAGCATGAACAAACAGTGGGTGCTGGAATTTATTTCTAATTAATACAATTCAGGGGGAGCCGGCTATCATTCTTAGGCACCTACACTTGTCTGGAGGATATACTGCTGGGCTTCAGTTAGGGGGTACATCACATAGTAAGGTTTTTTCTTGGTAATAAAGTCATTAAGAGTGTTAGGCTCACCGGAGTATTGGGGCAGCCACATTGCCCCCGGAGTATACGGCATCAGGAACGGCATGATGGTTGATGCTCCTTGTTACCTTGGTAAGGTATTTGGCAGGTCCAAATAGTCAGCTGGGGGTTGGTGGCAGCCCGTTACCGCCTGCTGTATCCAGCTGGCATACAAAAAGATGGCGAAGCCCACGTCAAAATTTTTCTGAAAAATCCATTAAACAATCCTATAAAAAGGGACTGCATCTTTATTACCATGGTCGAGGGGTTAATAAAGATACAGTCCCTTTTTATAGGATTGTTTAATGGATTTTTCAGAAAAATTTTAACATGAGCTTTGCCGTCTTTTTGTATGTCAGCCGCATACAGCAGGCGGCAACGGGCTGCCCCCAACCCCCAGCTAACTATTTGGACCTGCCTGGACACAGATATACCGGGATGCTCTTATTTTTTATTATTTCATGAATTTCATGAAATAATAAAAAAAAAATGCGTGGAGCTTCGCACGATTTCTGTGTCCAGCCAGGTACAGCTAGGCAGCTGGGGGCTGGAATCCGCAGCGCAGGGAGGCCCAAGCCTTTTAGGGACCCCCCTAAATGCAAATGGCAGCTGCCCCAGAAAATGGCGCGTTTATTGAAGTGCCATGTTCTGGCTCTGAACCCAACTCTTCCAGGGCCCTGGTGCGGTGGCTCACTGGATAATAAAGGGGTTAGGGCCAGCTTTTTGTTATCAGCTGGCCCTAAGCCCGAAATTCATGGGGCAACACCAATATTAGACATGCCCCCCCATGAATTTCTATTAAATTGTTTTAATAAAAACACAACACCAAGAAAAATTATTTTTATTTGAAAAAAAAACAAAACCACACTTAGGGACTCCATCTTTATTTAAAAAAAATCCTCTTCCGTCCGACGTAGTCCAATCCAGGGTTCTTCTTTAGCTCTGCTACATCTCTGGTAGAGAACCTCCACCAGAGATGAAGCAGAACTGTGCACCCTGGTGTGTGAAAGTTACATGAATCCTGCCAGGCCAGTATCGCTACTTCAAATGAACAGCTGATCTGAGTCAGCTGTTCATTTGAAACTACAGGCGGTAAGGCGTCCAAAAGAGAAAACCGGTTTGAAAACCGGATTCTCCTGGATTTAACTGGTCTGGTGCAATCTGGCGCCCCATAACATGGAGCTCTATGGAGCCGGATTGCTCCGGACCAGGGCAATCCGGGAGAATCCGGTTTTAACTCAGTTCACGTCCGCGGACAGCTCCTTGCTTGCCGCGGTCGGTTTTGCGCTCCCCGCTGCTTGACAGCAGGATCCTCCACTCCACCCACAGCCTCCCCAGCCGATGCTAAGTTAGGATTGGGTGGGGAGGCGGTGGGGAGAGCGGAGGATCCTGCTGTCAGGCGACGGGGAAGCCAGTAGGGGGCTTCAGCATTGTTTAAAAGCCGGCGGCTTTTTACCGCTGGCTTTTAAACAATGACGTGGGGAATTGTAGGTTTTTCCTCTGATGCCAGACCTCTTTATAGGGTCCAGCAGCAGAGGAATTACTCACAATACTCGTTCCCCATTGACTTACATTGGACTCGCTAGACTCGTAACAAGTACCCGAGTATTAGGACCTACTCGTCACGAGTCTAGCGAGTCCGAATATTCAGTACTCGCTCATCCCTAGAACTGACATATATATATATATTTTTTTTTATTTTGGTTTCTTCCATTTCTTTCTAACAAGTGTCAGCAAATTATCATGAAATGGGAAAACACTGTTTCTTCTCCTCAAGATTACTAAACAGTTTTGGACAGACCTTTGTTCTTTAGAGATTTCTAGCCGCATAGTTGACCTGACCAGTTTTAGCAATTTATTAATATCATGAGCCAAAAAAATAGGGATGGCCATATTACTCATCTGGGGAATGGCCTGAAGGGGCTAGTTCACCCGGTTTATCCTCAGAGCTGACATCAATGGCCGGGACATCTGCAGAGGGGGGGGTGTGTCTGTCTGCACTGGGTGCTGCACCCGTAACCTGCACAATCTCCCTTCTAACTGTGGTTTTGACATCATCCCTGATATGGGTTTTAATGTTTTGAAACGGTGAAGGGGTTTCTTCCGCAACAGTCTTTTCCATGAAAGAGCGACAAATCAGTTTTTCACATTAAGGCTACGTTCACACAAGGAGTATTTGCCACATATTTTTTCTTGGCGCGCTTTTCCCGAAATCATTTTATCATGTGGCCTATAGGAAAAGCATGCTGAAAAAAGTGCAAAGAATTGACATGTCTTTTCCTTTTGCGCATGCACTTTTGCAGTGAAAGCGCATGCGCAAAAATCTGCGGTTGGATGGCGCATGTGAACGCATTTGCAAAAGCCATAGCTTTTGCAGGAATGCATTTCCATAATTGCGTTTTACTGCATTTACTCAAGAGCAAAAAAGTGCTGCGCAAAATGCTTAAAATAAGCTATGTGTGAACGTAGTCTTAAGGTACCGTCACACGCAACAATATGGCTAGGTAATTTCACTGGCAATTTGCTGGTTGCAGTGAAATCATGGACACATTGTTCAATTTGTACACAGCAACAAAATAGAACAATGTGTCCATGATTTCACTGCAACCAGCACAAATTGCCAGTGAAATTGCCTAGCAATATTGCCGCGTGTGACGGTATCTTAAGACATTGATTTATCACAAAGGGCACAAACTTTGTTCTTTTACTTAGAGTTCACTTTTTACTCTGCAATTGACACAGAAAACACCCTATTAGAAAAATGTCTGCCTTACAAAGGGACTCGCCCATCCATACGCCCAGAGGTACCATGGAAGGCTGGGATTTAGGATCCTCCGATGCTTCAGGAGTCTGCACTACGGGGTATGCTATGCTGCCAGATAGTTGCTGCCACTGCTTCTTTGGGCATACAGCCCCTTATGTAGTGTGCTGGAGGCAGCTTTCAGAAAATGCCCAGCACCTCACAACCTCTGGGTTACACTGGATGTGACATCACACAAAGTGCTCCCATTATTTGGGTGCCAGCCATCAGAAGGACACACCTCCTTCTCCGAACCAGACCTCCTGGCAGAAGTGGCTGCCAGGGAGCCCAGCGATGAGGTACAGACGCCCTCTCTTCAAGAACTTTTGCGCCTGGCCGCAACCTACACCCCGGGCCTCGGCTTCCCCCGGTTGGATTATTGGCAGATGGTATTCCATCTGGAGGTAATTGTAGGTACTTTGCTCCCGCAGGAACAGGAGTCCACACTGACTGGAGAGAGGATACCTTTTATTTTGCTGTAGGCTTTCTGGTCCTAGGGGTGGGCACAATTTCTTATGTACAGCGCTTTCATGGGGAGGGGAAACAGAGGCCGTAAACAAATAAGTGATGTCTTGGGGGGGTGGGAGTTGGGAGGGGGGACTGGGGGAGCTGTTAAAAGGTAGATATGTATGATAAAGTGCTCAAACTGCATGGGAACAAAACTATTTCTGTATCCTGTTCTGAGAAAAAGCTGTCTGTTCTGAGTGAAAGTAAAAAAATAAAAAGTGCGGGTCCATGGTTATTGGAGTCCAAACAGCTGAGAGCTTCAGTTTATATGTAACTAGTAGAAATAGGCCCGATGCTATTGCATCGGGAGTGCGTTGAAATGAAGAGGTACCGTAGAAATAGCCGCTGAATAGTACAGTCCTCTCTCCAGAAACTACGCTGTTGTTGCAGGATTTATATGGTGGCTCACTGTTTAACAGTATATGGTGGCTCAGTGGTTAGCACTGTATATGGTGGCTCAGTGGTTAGCACTGTACGGTGGCTGAGTGGTTAGCACTGTATGGTGGCTCAGTGGTTAGCACTGTATATGGTGGCTCAGTGGTTAGCACATTATATGGTGGCTCACTGGTTAGCACTATATGGTGGCTTAGTGGTTAGCACTGTATATGGTGGCTCAGTGGTTAGCACTGTATATGGTGGCTCAGTGGTTAGCACTGTATATGGTGGCTCAGTGGTTAGCACTATATGGTGGCTCAGTGGTTAGCACTGTATATGGTGGCTCAGTGGTTAGCACTGTATGGTGGCTCAGTGGTTAGCACTGTATATGGTGGCTTAGTGGTTAGCACTGTATATGGTGGCTCAGTGGTTAGCACTGTATATGGTGGCTCAGTGGTTAGCACATTATATGGTGGCTGAGTGGTCAGCACTGTACGGTGGCACAATGGTTAGCACTGTATGGTGGCTCAGTGGTTAGCACTGTATATAGTGGCTCAGTGGTTAGCACTGTATATGGTGTCCCAGTGGTTAGCACTGTATATGGTGGCTCAGTGGTTAGCACTGTACATGGTGGCTCAGTGGTTAGCACTGTATATGGTGGCTTAGTGGTTAGCAGTGTATGGTGGCTCAGTAGTTAGCACTGTACTATATGGTGGCTCAGTGGTTAGCATAGTATACGGTGGCTAAGTGGTTAGCACAGTATATGATGGGTCAGTAGTTAGGACAGTATATGGTGAGTCAGTGTTTTGCACTATGTGGTGGCTCAGTAGTTAAGATAGTATATGGTGGGTCAGTGTTTTGCACTGTGTGGTGGCTCAGTAGTTAGGAGAGAGTATATGGTGGGTCAGTGTTTTGCACTGTATGGTGGCTCAGTGGTTAGCAGAGTATATGGTGGGTCAGTGGTTAGGACTGTATACAGTGACTCAGTGGTTAGCACTGTATATGGTGGCTCAGTGGTTAGCTGTCTTCCCGTGTTCTCTGCCCCATCTTCCCCTGTTCTCTGGCCCTGTTCTCTACCAATGTGTCCTGCCGTCTTCTGCTGCTTTCCTGTGTCCCTGTGTACCCCTGTCCTGTGCTTGTGTCCCTCTGTCCTCTGCCCATGTCCCCCTGTCCTCTGCCCCTGTGTCCCCCTGTCCTCTGCCCGTGTCCTCCTGTCCACTGCCCCTGTGTCTCCCTGTCCTGTGGCCCTGTGTCCCCCTGTCCTGTGCCCTGTGTCCCCCTGTCCTCTGCCTGTGTCCTGTGTGCTCCTGTCCTCTGCCTGTGTTCTGTGTCCCCCTGTCCTGTGTGCCCCTGCTCTGTGTCCCCCTGTCCTCTGCCCCTGTTGTGTCCCCCTGTCCTCTGCCCCTGTCCTGTGTGCCTGAGTCATCTGCCCCTGTTCTGTGTCCTCCTGTCCTGTGTGCCCCTGTTCAGTGTCCCCCTGTCCTGTGTGCCCCTGTCCGGTGTCCCACTGTCCTGTGTGCCCCTGTCCGGTGTCCCCCTGTCCTGTGTGCCCCTGTCCTCTGCCTCAGTTCTGTGTCCCCCTGTCCTGTGTGCCCCTGTTCTGTGTCCCCCTGTCCTCTGCCCCTGTTGTGTCCCCCTGTCCTCTGCCCCTGTCCTGTGTGCCTGAGTCCTCTGCCCCTGTTGTGTGTCCTCCTGTCCTGTGTCCCCCTGTCCGGTGTCCCCCTGTCCTGTGTGCCCCTGTCCTGTGTCCCACTGTCCGGTGTCCCCCTGTCCTGTGCGCCCCTTTCCGGTGTCCCCCTGTCCTGTGTGCCCCTGTATGGTGTCCCACTGTCCTGGGCACCCCTGTCCGGTGTCCCCCTGTCCTGTGTGCCCCTGTATGGTGTCCCACTGTCCTGTGTGCCCCTGTCCGGTGTCCCCCTGTCCTGTGTGCCTCAGGTGTGTGTCCCCCTGTGCTGTGCGTCCCTTTTCTGTGTCCCCCTGTCCTGTGTGGCCTTGTCCTGTGTGCCCCTGTCCTGTGTGCCACTATTCTGTGTCCCCCTGTGCTCTGCCCCTGTTGCGTCCCTCTGTCCTGTGTGCCCCTGTCCTCTACCCCTGTTCCAGGGGCGGACCCAGACTGTAGTGGGCCCTGGTGCAAGAAATTTTTTGGGGCCCCCCCTCCTGGAACTCAGTGCCAGAATAGTGCCGCGGGTGTGCAGCACAACCAGCGGCGTAGCAACTGTTTGTGGCGCCCTGGGCGGTCGAAAATTTGCCGCCACTTTGGTTGTTGATAATCTGGAAGTGTACATAGCATACACTGTCTGCCCCTATATACAAGAATATAACTACTATACTAAAACACAAAGAGAAGGCGTGCAATTGCCACCTCTGCGCAACCCCAGTGTATGGCAACAAGCAGGAGTGAAGGAGGGCCCGGGGCCGGAGCAATTTTCGCCGCCGTGCTGTGGAGTTCATAATGTAATATAAATGCAAAAAACCTTTATTCTTAATATTATGTCACAATACCGGGATCTGAGGATCTTCTATTTCGAGGTCAGGGGCTCTCTGATGCCATGTTGCTGTCTGTCTCGCTGTCGTCCTTTTTTGACACTGCAGTGCGGTGGACAAGAGAGCATTAACTGGTTAATAACCAGAAGTATGGAGTGTACAAACTGAGCCATAAACCCCTCATACCATGAAGTATGGAGTGTACTAACTGAGCTATAAACCCTCCCCACACCAGTAGGATTACTATATGGATTTTAGTATTAGGGTACGGACACACTGGGGTGAAACTCTGATGAGTGCAATGTGTGATTTTCTCACATTGCAATCAATCTCTGAGAGCACATTGGTGAGTGTCGGACGCTTTTTTCTCATCCAGATTCAGGATGAGAAAAAAGTTGCAACATGCTGCGACAGTATGTGACTCACTAATGCAAGTCTATGGGTCCGACAAAATCACATACCGCACACTGACAGCACACGAACCATCCGAGAGGCATCGTTTTTTTCACGGATACATTATCATTCTATAGCTTAGAACACTGTAAAATGTTCCTGTAAATGATTCTACAGTAATAGCTGCTGAGGAAAGAACAGATTGCACATGGATGTGATCTGAGAATCTGAGAAAAATGTTGGCCACTCGCACAGCAGTTTCCAAACAGACCACCTCCTGGATGAGAAACAGACCGATTTTAAGGCGGCGGAAGACAGTGTACCACCAAGTCCCCAGCTCCGTGCTGTGCACAGACAGTGTACGGTACACTGTCTGTGCACAGCACGAAGATGAAGACATGGCGGTACACTGTGCACAGCACGGAGCTGGGGACATGGTGGTACACTGTGCACAGCACGGAGCTGAGGACATCCCAGAAGAGGCACAATAACCACAGACAGGCGGCGGGAGAACATTGAGCCCGCCCAGGAAAACTACAACTCCCAGCACCCAACACACTGCCCAGAAACCATACGTCAGAGTACCACAGGAGACGGGAGTTTCAAAAAGAGGTGGAAACAACAGCCGGGCCCGGCACCACCAGGGGGGCCCGGCAGCACCAGGCACCACCAGGGGGGCCCGGCAGCACCAGGCACCACCAGGGGAGCCCGGCAGCACCAGGCACCACCAGGGGGGCCCGGCAGCACCAGGCACCACCAGGGGGGCCCGGCAGCACCAGGCACAACCAGGGGGGCCCGGCAGCACCAGGCACCACCAGGGGGGCCCGGCAGCACCAGGGGGGCCCGACACCACCAGGCACCACCAGGGGGGCCCGGCAGCACCAGGCACCACCAGGGGATCCCGGCAGCACCAGGCACCACCAGGGGGGCCCGGCAGCACCAGGCACCACCAGGGGGCCCGGCAGCACCAGGCACCACCAGGGGGGCCCGGCAGCACCAGAGGGGCTCAGGACCAGTAGAGGGGCCCAGGACCAGTAGAGGGGCCCAGCACCACCAGGGGGGCCCAGCACCACCAAGGGGCTCTGGTGGGTCCCTGAGTGCTGCCCCCACACCTCAGGGGCCCCTGAGAGCTGCCCCCACACCTCAGCCTCAGGGGCCCCTGAAAGCTGCCCCCACACCTCAGCTTCAGGGGCCCCTGAGTGCTGCCCCCACACCTCAGCCTCAGGGGCCCATGAGAGCTGAGAGCTGCCCCCACACTCATCCTGGGGGTCCCTGACGCTATCCTCGGGCCCCCTTACCGCTGCCTCCTTTAGTGCTGCGTCCCCCTCCATTACCGACAGGCAGTCGCGCTGAGCGCGCCGCAGCCTGTCATGTGGTGTGATTGCTGCAGCCGGCGCGATACAGGAAATAGAGCGGCGCCGGCTACAGCCCACGTGACAGGCAGATCAGCGCGACTGCCGGTAATGGAGAGAGGGGGGAGGCAGCAGTAAGGGGGCCCCGAGGATAGCGTGTGGGGCCAGCGGTCAGGGGCCCCCTAGTACATGTGGGGACGCTCAGGGGACCAGTGGGCCCCCCCTTTGCGTCCGGGCCCCCCTACAGTGCCCGGGGTGGGTATGGGGGCGGGGCTTAGTGGGTTTGGCCCCAAAGTGTCGGGGCCCCCGGGGGATCTCGTGCAGGGCCAGTCAGGGGAACGGAACTGCCGCTGGAGCTCCAGGGGCCCCCTAGCTGGTCGGGGCCCTGGTGCAGCTGCACCAGCTGCACCACGGTAGTTCCGCCCCTGCCCTGTTCTGTGTCCCCTTGTCCTCTGCCCCTGTTGTGTCCCCATGTCCTGTGTGCCCCTGTCCTTTGTGCCCCTGTCCTGTGTGCCCCTGTCTTCTGACCCTGTTGTGTGTCCCTGTCCTCTGGCAGTTCTTTGTCCCCCAGTCATGTGTCCCCCTGTCCCCCTGTCCTCTGCTCTCTGTATTCCTTTCACCGGCATTGAAGCCGGTCATGTGACAGGGTGGGCTAATGTGACGTCACAGAGGGCCTGTCACATGACCGGCTCCAAAAAGAAAGTATTTCTCCAGGCAGCAGAGCGGGGAGGGGGGAAGTGCGGAGCGGCCGGGGGAGAGCGGGCGGCAGCGCCGCTACTGTCCGCCATATGCGGCGGGAGATGAGCGGTGTCTACCGTCAGGAGATCAGTGGTTGCGCATGAGCGGCTGATCTCCCGACGGGCGCTGGCCGGTGACCTCGGCGCTATGTTCGTGGGATATTGGAGTCCCTGTGGCGACATGTAATATCCAAGATGGCGCCGAAATCTCACGAGATTTTGGACGCCATGTTGGAAATTACATGTCGCCGCAAGGACACCGCTACTCTAGCTGCATGGCGTCACCGAGGCCCCAGCGGTGATAGAGCAGCGAGGGGCAGCGGTGAACTCGCGGCGGCGGGGCGGACGGGTGGGGCGGCGGAAATGGCGGGTGGGCAGCGGAGATGGCTTGCAGTGCCGCAAAAGATTTTGGGATTCGGCTACAGTGCCCGAATCCCAAACTCCCTATTATATAAATAGATAGATAGAAGAATAGAATAGATAGATGAGCTAACATCTTCTCTGTGCTGGACTCAGATTACCTGTGACAGATGTCAGTATGTTCAGGAGAGGGTCCTCTTTGATGCCAGTGTGGATCCCAGCTGGACAATAGAATGTGGAGAGGTGTCAAGAGGATTCATTCCTGACAACTAAGGGTGCCATTACACACAGCAATGTTCAAGCAATCCTGCCAACGACCAGGATCGCTGGAACATCGCTGTGTGGTCGCTGGGAAGCTGTCAAACAGGCAGATCTCCTCAATGACAGGAGCCGACCTCCACATCGCTGGGTAAGCAGGAGGACGCTGGTAACCATGATGAACACCGGGTATCTAGGCAGCATGCGCTGCCTAGATACCCGCTGTTTATCATGGTTACCTGCATCCTCCCGCTTAGTACCTGCTGCTTAGTTACCCGGTGTTTATCATGTTTACCAGCCTGTGAGGTCACTGATTGTTGGTCTCTCGCTGTCACACACAGAGATGTGTGCTGCACAGCGGGAGACCAAGGACCAAAAAATGGTCCTGAAGGATGTGCAGCGATCAGCGACCTAACAGCAGGGGCCCGTCACTTCTGCTATTCACACACAACGATATCGCTGGCGAGGTCGTTGATTTCAGCGATATCACTAGCGATATCACTGTGTGTGACGTACCCCTAAGGAATCCTAGGTATAGGTTGCAGCTCTCAGTTGTTTGGACTCCAATAGCTGGGGACCCGCACATTTTATTTTTTTATTCACTAAGCCCTGTCACTCAAAGCAGACAGCTGAATAGCAGAACAGCATGCAGACATAGTCTACATCAGGTGTCTCAAACACACGGGCCACGGGATGCATGCGGCCTCTGGGGCTTCACTGTGCAGCCCGCAGAACCATGGACAACTTCAACATCCCGGGGATAGAGTGTCGGGGGCCACCGCGGTCCCCCCTGTGTTATGACTTCTGGTCGCAGGGCTGACAAGCTCTGCCGCTCAGCAAGATCAATGCAAGCCACCAGCCAATGATAGGCCCGCAGCTGCTGTTGGCATATGACGTCACATGCGGGCCTCTCATTGGCTGGTGGCTTGCATTGATGTTGCTGAGTGGCAGAGCTTGTCAGTCCCGCAGCCGGAAGTCATAACACAGCGGGGATCGCGGCTCCACCCTGCATTGGACTGCCGGCATTTGAAGGTTAGAAACTGTGTCAGTGTGTGAGTGTTTGTGAGTGTGCAAAAAGAAGGTAGACAGGGTTGGGGACATCAGTACACTACAATATGGCGTTCAGGATGTGGACATCAATAAAAAGAGGTCCAGGATGTGGACATCACTTAAAAAAAGGGTCCAGGATGTAAATATTACTAAAAAAGGGGTTTGACATTACTACATTGAGCAACAATGCTGGTATTAGTAAAAATGTTACTTAGTCCTACAAGCAACATGGCTCCCCGATATAATTTTTTTCTATGTGCGGCCCACCAACCCAGCTGAGTTTGAGACCCCTGGTCTACATTATGGAATGAAAGGATATCAGAATATTGTATATATCCAAAACAGTATCCATAAAAAATGTCAGTTAGGGTGAAAAACATAACCCTCACATTGCTCCAGATCCCAAAAAATGAAAGTCTATTATGGTCCCTTTACACGCGACCATAGGAAGGTAGACACCAGCAGGCATCGGACACAATTGTGCCTGTTGCCTTGAAAAGACCTCGATGTGGCTGCGTGTAATTCAGGACTTTCCTTCCTGTGTCTTCCCTGAAGGAAGGAAAGTCCTGAATTACATGCTGCCACATTGAGGTCTTTTCAAGGCAACAGGCACAATTGTGTCCGATGCCTGCCTGTTCCTACCTTCCTGTGCCGCGTTAAAGGGACCATAAGGGTAGCGGAAAGTGGTGACACAAGCAAAAAAATATTTCCTACAAATTTCCACTTTTTTTCATCTTTGAAATAAATAAAAAAAACTGTTTGGTATCTGCATACTCATACTGATCTGAGGAATCCTTTTGCCAGATCACATTTACTGTATAGTGAACATGGGAGTGGACTAGGATCACTGTTATGGAGTTTAAGAAAAGCATGAATGAGGAAAAGAGAAGGGGAATTATATGGTAGGTCCACAGAATAGTTAGAAAAATTCTGTTTAAAGGGATCCTGTCGCCCCCAAAACACCTCAAAAGCTATTAAAAGCTGTCCCTAGAGCATATTCACACTTACCCTACACTCCTTTTAGCTCCTAAATGCAGCTAGTGAAAATGAAGATAAATGTTATTACACTACCTCATTAGTGATGATAAATTAGTGACTATGTATGCATAGTCACCCTGGCAGGCTCTCCCTCTTCATGATATCACGCCTCAATAGGCGTGATCTTCAAATCAGATTCAAATGCGCGCCTCCCACTCTGTCCTGTGTCGGCCGGGTGCAGTGGGGCTGGGTGACGCAAATCGCGTCATTTCCGGCGCCGGGTGACGTATGTACACCCGCGCCGCTGTTAGCTTCAAAACGCGCACTGCGGGTCTTGAAGCTAACAGCGCGCGGTGTACATACGTCACCCGTGCGCCGGAAATGAAGCGATTCGCGTCATACAGCCGCACAATGCAGCGGTCCGGCTGGCATAGGACAGAGCGGGGAGGCCAGCATTTGAATCTGATTTGAAGATCACGCCTATTGAGGCGTGATATCATGAAGAGGGAGAGCCTGCCAGGGTGACTATGCATACCAAAAGTCACTAATTATCATCACTAATGAGGTAGTGTAATAACGTTTATCTTCATTTTCACTAGCTGCATTTAGGAGCTAAAAGGAGTGTAGGTAAGTGTGAATATGCTCTAGGGACAGCTTTTAATAGCTTTTGAGGTGTTTTGGGGGTGACAGGATCCCGTTAAATAAACAAAAACAGCTGAAAAGGCATGGGAATATTTCTAGAAATCCCATGCTCATTGTGCTTCTCCCCACCACAGCATGTTTTCGGTGCAGTGCGGGTTGTCGGACTTCCACATCTCTGCAGCGTGTTAATTTCACGAAATGAGTCAAAAGTAGCTACCAGCGAGTGAATGCAGGGAAAAGCCACCCTGGACCCACAACAGATCGTGAGTAAATGACGGCAGCGGTATCCCTGCACACACTCACGGGTTCCTGCAGGTCCAGAGGCACTGTGTCCAACACGCAGGGCCTCCAGATTGCATGCACACAGCCTAAGATGAGCCTATTACGTGGATCTTTCCTACCTTTTTATAAAGGTATCACCCTATGGTCTGCTGTGTTCTGTTTCCCTACAGTTTTTATCTACTTCGGAAGGTATAGCATTTTAGGAAAGGTTACTGGGAAATATATAGGTGAAGAGAGCTACTAATGTATCTTGTGTAAAGAATGCTGCTTTCATATATGGAGTGCTCAGAGTAAAGTCTGCCTGAAAGACACATGATGCAGTAAAAAAGAAAATAGTTGGCACATCCTTATTTATTGAGGCATGTTATAAGCGCAGAAGCATCAAACAGAGCTCTGACGCGTTTCCAGCACAAGCCACTCTCTTAGTTGTCTTATGACTAAGCCAGTTTTGTCCTACAACTAAGTGAGCGGCTTGTGCCGGGGATGCGTCTGGGTTCTGTTTAATGGGTGAGCTCATCCCCATCTTTTACACAGAGCCTGAGGAGTACATGCAACAGGAAGTACTAGTTCATTAGTGATAAGCTGTTGCTGATAAAATGATGATTTTTATTGAAAGCAGCCAAATAAGTGAGAGATTTGCTGGAATCAAGGTCAATGTCCTACATCGTGCTGCTCTGAGATTAAATGGCAAAATACTGCTGAAAGATTCCCTTTAAATCTATTGTCAGAATGTATTTGTGAGATATTGTGTTCTAACTTTATCTATAACCACAGATAATGTCGGTGAATACTGTAGCAGTCATTGGGGCAGGAGCCAGTGGTTTGGCTGCTATTAAGTGTTGTCTTGATGATGGACTTAAACCCACATGCTTTGAAAAGAGTGAAGATATTGGAGGACTTTGGCGTTATAAGGTAAAAGTCATGACTTGCAAAAATATGACAAATCCTTGAAAGTGCTAGTCTAATCATGACAACCCTTGCCTTTATGCCTTATTAGAGCACAGAAATGCCTT
This sequence comes from Allobates femoralis, assembly GCA_033576535.1. Lineage (NCBI taxonomy): Eukaryota > Metazoa > Chordata > Amphibia > Anura > Aromobatidae > Allobates > Allobates femoralis. Next base: position 26,372,452 of record JARQOC010000007.1, read on the forward strand.
GGAGAAGGGTCCCCAGCTTGTGACCTTCCCATATATTCCACAATGCAGACCCAGTGTGGGGGAAATACATTGCAAATTCAGATTACCGGTATTTCTTTTCTTCACCTCTTGGCACATGACAACCAACAGTGGAAAGGCATATTTTATAAGGCTGTGTCATTGTATGTAGTCATTCATTGTACTTTCCACTGTATTGTAAAGCATATGCCATTAGCTGTGTTTTTTTATTCCATTTTATTTTACAGAATAAATCTGAAGATGACAGAGCCAGCATCTATAAATCTGTGATTATTAACACTTCTAAGGAGATGATGTGTTACAGTGATTACCCAATCCCTGAACATTTTCCAAATTACATGCACAATTCTAAAATTATGGAGTACTTCCAAATGTATGCCCAGAAGTTTGACCTTCTGAATCACATCCAGTTTAAGGTATAATAGTACAGTACATCAGGAAACAATGGTATTCTGTCTGTTATGTGAAATCACTGTTATTTTAGGTCTGTGTATTACTGCATAATGTGTGATCAAGTCTGCCACTGTCTGCCACAACTCATACTGTACAGATTTATTATTAGGAAGATTACTTGGAAGTTATAGTTTAGATTGTCATAGTAATCATAAAAATATAATAGTGTGACTGTTGTTTTAGGAGAACTTGCAGAATGACTGTATGCCTCTAGGTCCTTCCTTCTCCCTCTTGCAATCCTCTCCATTGAATTTTAAAAGCACCAACTTTCCTTTCCTTGAAGGGAATCTGTCAGCAGGATTTTGCTATCTGATCTGAGAGCAGGATGATAAGGGCAAAGAGACTCTGGGTCCAAAGATGTATCACTAAGGCCGGCTTCACACCACAGGACGATCCGATCCGGTGCTGTCAGGGGTGAACCTGACAGCCCCGGATCAGATTTTGGCCCCATAGTATACTATGGGGCCGGATGGAGCCGAATAGCAGCTATCTGCCATCCGGTTTCCATCTGTCCGGGAGGATCCGGGGCAATTCGGATTTTTCTCTTGGACACAATAATGCTGCTTGCAGCATTATTATTAGGGAGAAAAATCTCCCTAAATTTGATCCTCCCGGATCCGGGGCAATCCGGCGCTCCCTAACATGAGAGTCTATGGGGCCGGAGGATCTGGGAATCGGACACCTGTGGCTGAAGGTCAGCGTGAGCTACGCTGAACTTCAGCACCAGGGAGCTGTCCCCTGTGAAGCGATTCAGCACCTCTCCACAGGCGACAGCTGAGCTCGGTTATATCCGGCTGCACACTGGACCGGAGGGCATATTAGCCCTCTGGTTCTGTCTTCAAATCTGGTTTGGGGCTGTCAGGTTCACCCTGACAACCCCAGATCGTCCCGTGTTGTAAAGCCAGCTTTAGATTACTGGGCGCAGCTGTTTTGCAGCAATCAAAGATTTTAGATTTAGCTGAAAGCTGCCCCTAACCAAACCAGGCTCTCATTGGAAATTGACATTGACAATGAGGTGCTAATCAGAGGAGAGGGTGCGTCAGACTGCTGTGTATGAGGCAATGTAGTCCAGCAATGATCAATGTAGTCCAGCAATGATAAGGTCCTGCTGCTTACACGAAGAGCAAATAAACATCGCAGACCTAGAAAAGAAAAGCATCTCTGAATTCTGTGTTAATCCTTACAGCATGCTGTCTTTAGAATACATTAGAAAAACCCTGCTCACAGATTCCTTTTAATGTGAAAGCTTTACTCATCTGAAGACAGATTTTCCTTTTTTACATTGAGTTGAGAATGAAAGATCAGTCCAAGAAAGAATATAGTAGAGTTCTCTAATTAAAGAGAAATTATAAAGTTTCATATTTTGATGTGTGCTATTGATTTTTGAAAATAAAAAAAAAACACAATAGTTATACTTTAAAAGAGTTTTCCCACAATTTAAAGGGGTTTTCCCACAAACAAGTAATTTAGAGTTCATTTTAATCAATAGATCTTGTAATTATAATTTCCACAATTGGATGTGTTTAAAAAAAATGTTCCTGTGCTGAGATTATTTTTTATATGTGTCCCTGTTATATACTGTGTAATGGCGTGTCTGACCATACAGGGAGGATGGTTTGATCCTGTTTAGGGAAGGACACACAAGAGTATACAGACATTACAGCACGGGATTGCAGCTCATTCTTTTTTTGAGATAAAACATTTCTCTGCCTGCTTTTAAAAAAGATTTTACCTCAAAGAATTATTAGCGATCTCGTGCTGTAATGTCCGTATACTCTTTTGCATCCTCCCCTGCCTGGGAGCAAACCATGCTCTCTGTACGGTCAGACACATCCATTATACAGCACATAGCAGGGACATATATATAAAATTACCTAAGCACAGGAACATTTTTTTAAACACACCCAGTTGAATAAAAAATTTAGTATTTTAAGATCTATTGATCAAAATGAACTTTAAAATTACCTTCGTTCAAGGGAAAACTTCTTTAAGGCCCCTTTCACACTAGCTTTTTTTGTCCGGATCCGGCCAAAAAAACGCATCTGCCGAGGGTCTCGCCTAACGGCCGCACTTGCGGCTCACTTGCAGCAAGCCCCATGCATTGTCTATGGGGCTTGCGGTAAGTGTGCGGCAGGTGCAGGAAGTGCGGTTGCGGCAGATGTGGCCGCTAAAAAAAGCGCGGTCAGCAGCCTTTTTTTTTCGCGCCCACAACTGCTGGAACTGCACTTGCCGCACACTTACCGCAAGCTCCATAGACAATGCATGGGGCTTGCTGCAAGGGAAATGTAAGTGCGGCCGTTAGGCTGAAAATGTGGCAGATGCGTTTTTTTGTCCGGATCTGCTGCATTTTCATAAAAACGCCAGTGTGAAAGCAACCTAAGTTGCTTTTTTTTTTTCTTACAATATACTGTGTTGTGACGTTGTCAGCTTTACTATAACAGTTTTATACTTGTTGCATTCTAATAAATATACTTAATTTAAATGAATATTTCTCTTATTGCTTAAGATCACAAAAACTGCAATGCAAATGTCTTTTTATGCTGCACAATTATCATAAAAACCTTTCAATTTATTTAATTACAGTGGACTTTCTTTTAATATGCAATATTTATTACTGATTTACAGTGATTTTTGTACATTTACAAAAAGAACCTTCATTTTGAAAAATTATCTTGCCGCCAATAACCCAGATGAATGTGCAAAATGCTTGTTCTTGGGTGTAATTATGTTGTGATTTACACTAAGCCTGTGTGCTCACGGTCAGTATACACAGCGTCTTGCTGCTGCGTCCAAAACGCTGCGTAGTACAGTATAAGCATAGAAATCCCATCCTCGCTATGCTTAACCCACCCGCAGTGTGTTTGGAGCTGCGGTGAGGGTTGCAGGCAGTCTGCTCCTCCGCAGCATGTTCATTTCATGCTTCAGAGTCGGAAGTGGCTCCCATTAGCTGATTGCAAGGAGAAGCCGCCCCGCACCCGCTGCACATGGTGAGTACAAGGCAGCTGCGGTCTCCCTGCGGCCACCCGCGGCTTCAGTCAGGTCCGGAGGAGCTGCGTCCAACACGCAGCTCCTCCAGACCGTGAGCACATACTCTAAAAATCATTATCAGCTGTTCAGCTGTGCATTGTTCTGTGTGAGTGGGGCTGCTAGAATAATGGTTGCCTATGTGCACTTTGTGCCCTATTAAGATCGTTCAGTGTGCATCATTAGGAGCCATCTGCTTTGGTAAATCTGCTAGTAACTAGAGATGAGCGGTGTTCGACTCGAATTGTTCACTAATCTCAAATTTGAGCTGTTTTTGGCGGTGTTCGAGTCGTTCATCGAATTAGAACAATTTGCTCTAAATTCGGCAGTTCGAGGTCATGTTCGATTTCAGCTCGATTGCAGTTCCGCAATGTATATACATACATTGCGGAAATGAAGTAAAATCAAGGGTTAAAAATTAAAAAAAAATCGATACTCACTTCTCTAATCCATCCAGCGATGCTTCCAGCACTATCTACCTGTCGGAGATGTGATCCCGGCAGCGTTTTTCGGTGAAATGACGAGTTCTCGCGATAACTGGTCATGTGACCGGAAACCGCTGCCGGGATTATAACTTCACCGCAGGTCCTACAGGTCCTCACTACTATTCACTACTAGTGAGGGCCTGTAGGACCTGCGGTGACGTCATAATCTCGGCAGTGGTTTCCGGTCACATGACCAGTTATCGCGAGAACTCCTCATTTCACCAGGAAACGCTTCCGGGATCACATCTCCAACAGGTAGGCAGTGCTGGAATTGTCGCTGGATGGATTAGAGAGGTGAGTATCGATTTTTTTATTTTTAACCCTTGATTTTACTTCATTTCAGTTCCGCAATGTATGTATATACATTGCGGAACTGAAATTCACCACCACCCTAGTGTTTTAGTGTGTTCGAGGGTGTTTGACGAACATTCGACGAACACACCTCCCATTCGACGAACCGAATCGAATTCGAACACTAGGGTGGTGGCTCATCTCTACTAGTAACCCATGCCAACATGCCGATTTTCCATTTTTTGTGTCATTTTTTGCTCCCCTTCATATCAGGGCCATAACATTTCTTTTATTTTTCTGTCCACATAGCAATATAAGGACTTGTTTCTTGCCAGACAAGTTGTAGTTTTTAAAAACTTAATTCATTTTACTTTCAATGTGCAAGGAGATGGAATAAATATTACAAGTATTTTGAAAATTGCACAATAATCTTCAAATATAAATGTAGGGAAGATTAGATCTTAAAGCAGTAAATGACAGTTTCATTTTGACAGTTTACAGAATAATTTATTTTATATTTTATTAGATCAGGCATTTCTAAATGCAGAGATACCAAATATGTGTATTATTTATAGTTATTTTCAATGGGGCAAAAGGGGGGATTTTAAAGAGGACCTGTCACCCCCCTGGTGAATGGCAAATTATATGCAGCACTGAATGCAGCATGTCTGCTGTATTCAGGGAAGGGTCTCTAGCTCCCTGTAAGCTTTAGAAAAAGACTTTAGAAACCTTACAGTTAAGGGGTCATCTTGGTTGGATCTTATTTGGAGGTCCTGGCTGCTGGCACAGTCCTCCCTGCTTCATTCTTGTGTGTTCCGCCCCCTGTATGTGTACCGCCTCCTCTTCTGCTGGGTCTGCCCTCCTCTTCTGCTCCTGACATCACAAGGAGCAGGAGCAGAAGAGGAGGGCAGACCCAGAACAAGAGGAGGCGGTGGCGGTAGACACATAGAGGGGGTGGAACACACAAGGAGGAGGCAGGGAGGGCTGTGCCAGCAGCCAGGACCTCTTAATAAGATCTGCATTTAGTTTGCCATGCACCAAGGGGTGACAGGTCCTCTTTAACTTTTTATGTTACTGGGCCCCTTAGTGTGGTTTCCCCCTCACGCTCTGCCCCTGTGGTCGCTCTTTGCCCCCCCTCTGTGGTCGCTCTTTGTTCCCGCCATGGCCACTCTCTGCCCCCCCATGCTTGCTCCCATGAAGACGATGATGGCGGTATGTGGAACTGGTACAGTTCTCATTCGGGGGGCTGTGGGCTGAGCAGGATGTGGGCTGAGCGAGCTTGTGGTTGAGTGAGTCATGTGGTGTGTGCAGGCTGGCAAGGTGAGCGTGAGCTGCGGGGTAGGGAGTACCTGGCTGCTGTCTTTGTTGCAGGACCTTTGGTGATGTCATTCATGTGATCAGTCACATGACTAACATCACTATGGGCCCTGTCAGGTTGGCATGTGCGATAGAGGGGTGTCCAGGGCCAGTGCGGGTGTGTCATATGAGGTGGCTTGCTGGCATTGGCTGCGGGTTGCCACCATATTAGCACACCCATCCCAGGTGTACTAATAAGGCGCGCTTTCTGGGGCGGTGCAATGAGTTGTGGGATTCATGGACATCCTGATGAAACATACCACTAGGTAAGTATTTAATAGACGGGAATAACCTATATCTTATATTATAGTACAGTATGACAATCCCCTTAATAGTCTTCAATAATACAATAATAAAAAAAAATACAATATAGACTATTTAAATTTAACAAGACAACTGGTTTCTTCAAACTTTCACCGTTTGGTATTGTGGCATGCGACTCTTAATGTGAAAATGCAATTACTTTCCCGATTCAGGGCCCATTCTCACGATGCGTTTTTTGCTGCATATTTGGTGCATATCTGCTGCGTAAATGCATCAGATATGCACCAAATCTGCAGTAACGTGTTTTCCCATCAAAGTCTGAGTTTTGCTAATTCCTGTCTGCATGGTGCAGCTAAAATATGCAGCAGATATGCTGTGTAGTTTACTGCGAGAATCTGCAGCATGTCAATTCTTGCTATGGGTTTTCCAGCACTTAATACAGCAATTCCCTGACCCCAGCCTCACAAAAAGGACTTGTACCCTTATGTTTATGTGTGTAAATTTGATTAAAATTTATTGTGAGCATGTATATAATTTGTGGGGACCTGATGGGGGGCTACACGATTGTTTAAAAACTATATTATAAACACTGTTTGAAGTCTCATCGGCTTTTGCAATCAGAACGGGGACTTCTCGATCTGTTATGCAATTTGCGTAGGAGCGCAACCTGCCTATTCTGAAAGTTTCTCTACACACTGAACAATCAAAAGTGGCATAGATAACTCTGTCTATGCCGCTTTTGACAGTTCGCTTTTGACAGTTTGACAATCTCCAAAAATATGCACCGCTATTCTCACATGCAAACATGTGAAGCCCACCAGGGCCGTGGGGTACTCGGTAGCCGGGCTGGTCAGTTCGGTGGGAAGTCATGGTGGCGGTGACCTGGCTCTGTGACCCTGGGCGTGCAGTAAAAGGGGGATTATTTATAGGGATTAGTTCATGATGCCACCTGTAGTACTTGGTCAGGGGTAGCCGACGCTGCAAGGTATGTCCACTGGGGCAGATGGTAGTGTAGCCAGGATGGTAAACCTCCCCACAGGTGAGCTGAACCCCAGGGATGGTCTGGACTGTCTACTAGGGTGCTGATGGTGAGGAATGTTGCAGAGTGAAGAAGGAGGCAAACATAGTTCATGCAGTTAGTTACCTTTACTTGATGGTCAGTCAAGTTCACCCAGCCGGGTGATGTGCTCCTCCAAAGTCCAGCCAGGTTAGTTCCTAGGTCATTAGGGTCACTCTGCGAAGACACCATTCATAGCCTTTCCTGGTTGCTCTTCTCCTGTGCTGTATACTCTCCCTCCTTCGAGCACCTTCGTGGACAGGGTCCCCGGCTGATGGCTGCAAGACTTGTCAGGTGACTGCATTGGTGAGTCGTCTGACCCTAGTTCTGGCCACCATCCCAGCCATTATCCACAGTTGGTAGCCACCCCTCTTGCAGAAACTATGGCCTCCGGTTTTCCTGGCTGAGGCATGCAGCACTCCCACCAGATTGGAGCCGGTCCCCTCAGGCAACCCATCTCTCTGCCCAACTCAGGTCGGGTGGATCTCCCATTCACATGTCACCTAGGACGCTCTCCGTCCTGCATCCGCTCCGGACGCTCTCCGACGTTCTATCTCTCCCTTCTTTCTACCTCTTGCTAACCCCTCCTCCAGCCAAGGGATGGGGCCCTCCCTAAAAAGTGTCTGCCCGAATCCCCCAGCCTGGATTCAGGATGGTGTTGTGAGTAATTCTGTGTCTTGGGTTTGTGACCCCTTTCACCTGGGAACGGTGACACTACACATATAAAGTAGGTGCAGTGTCACTGTGGCAACCAGTCCGCAGGGGTGCCACATACCCCCTTGGCAAAGCACAGAACGTCCGCGGGCTGCAAAACAATATAAGATGTTATGAACGTACAACATTTTTCAAAATTTACAAATTTACAAAATAACAACTATTTCTTCCTTTTATGCGGGCATTCTTTCAATATTGCTCTATAAAAATGTAAAAACAAAACAGCCCTGCCAGGGCACCAAGACAGATGTGTCCCTTTTTTAGGTTAAGGCTGGAATCTCATCGTCCATTTGATATGCAACTAAGTCTTCGTATCACTGATTAACGTGGAATGGCCTTCCCCTCTCTGGATGGGAGTGTCAGCTGCTTGTGTTTCTAAGCTGCTCCACACTCCTGTCCTGATAGGGGGAGGCCATTCCACATTTAATCATCCGTGAAATGTTCAACTTAGTTGCATATCACATGGACAGTGAGATTCCAGCCTTAAGCACTTTCTTCAGTGGGAACCGCCCCAACCCACCATTAGGTGTCCCCAGGCGTGGCTACAGGGTTCTAGACCCGGCCTATTTGGCTCTTCAGCCACACCAGAGGTTTATATTTAGCCATGTCAGGTTTTCTTGGTATCAGACCTGTCCAGTTAAGGTGCATCATTGTTCACTCTTACACCTCACAAATTGGCCTGAAATCAACAAAAGGCAAACTGAAGGCCCACCTAAAAGTGCAACTATTTACATTAACATCCAGATTATTTTTCATCCATAATCACATTGTCCATGTTTATCATCACTCAACACTATACACACTCAGGTACATACTCAGGGCCTAGCTGGCTAACTAAGGTCATTCACTATATACATACTATTATATACACTTTTGACACCTATTCAGGTTACTTATTAACTACTTTAAATTACATACTATTCTCAACTATTTACACTTTCTAACCTGTACAAGTAATATCTGCTCTCTACTCTTGGGCCTAATGTTCATCATGATCCTGACAGGCAGTACTACCGGTAAATGACGTGATTAGCTCTCGAGGGCACCCCAACATCACTGTGTAACAATTATGGGTTTTAGGTACCGCAGGCATGGTGACGTTGGCATCCACAGTTACCTACGTATTTGGATGGGTACATCCTTGAAGTCCTTCCTCCCATGGCCTGGTCGTCAGTGGGTCCGATAGGTCTGACGTTTCTCCGGCCATATCTCCAGTCGGACGGTCAGGTTGTTGTCACATCATGTATTGTCGGGCTGTCTCTTGTAGGGCTTGGGATAGCCGGGTTACTCTGCTGGCAAACCACCCCTTACATGTCCGCAGCACAGAGTACTCTACCAGTTCTCCTTTATACACGGTACGTTCAAGCCTTGTACCTCCTTGGGAGAGCACATTGCCCTTCAACACGTAGAGGTCCCTGGGATAACCGTTGTGCTTTATGAATCCATATCCTCTTTGACTGCTGAATCGGATCACAGTTCCACACCTCCTAGCCAGATCACGCTTGACCACTCTGTTCTTAGTGATTCACCCAGGGGTATATGGAATCTTGATACCCGAACGTGGAGTTGGAGGATGTCACTGGTGGCCTGCTCGGACCCGTAGCCCTGGTACAACCTATCAATAAAGAGTTTATAACCCAATTCTTTGGTATAAAAAGTAAATTTTATTGGTACATAATATTAAAAACAAAAGATCAATAATTTATAATAAAAAATGTTATGATGAAAAACACCATGATTATAGGCATCCAATTATTATTAATCCACTATAGGAGGAGGAGAGAACCAAAAGATAAAAAAATATATATTCTTTAAGATAATGGTCTTATGAGGGGCTATGTTACTTCTCAATAATGAGTGCCATTCCAGAAAATTCAAATGACAATAGAGGTGTGTTAGGGTCAAGTTGCTACAGTATAGTTATATTCAAGCAAGGGCTAGCCCAAATTAGTGCATTACTAGTGATAAAATTGTGGCACCCCAAGGGTTAATGTGCCACAGAAACATCAACACAGGTTTTATCCCCACAAAACACTACACTAGAAAGTGGGAGGAGCTTATGTGGCACCTGCACTAGTGGGAGGAGCTAAAGTTGTTTACCACAGAGCAGGAGTGACACTTAGTCAGTTTAGTTTAAGTTTAGTTAGTAGAGTCTGGAGCAGGAGCAGAGTCAAGTAGAAGTGGAGGTCCTGAGAGGTCTGAGGAGAGGAGACAGAGGAACAGAGGAACATATCCGGGATAAAGAGTTACCCGAAACTTTACCCCGGAGATGCGCTTAAGACAGATACCGGATCCGAGGCTGTGCCTGAGACAGACAGGACAGTAAACACCGGGATAGTGAAGGTCCACCATCTTCACTGTACCATAGCAAAGCAACACGGAGGGGTCAGTGACTGAAAGGACTCAAGTTGCCCAGCAGATTGATACTCATGAGAAGAGACAGGGCCAGCAGTTCAGCTACAAGCGGCAGCAGGGCCACACACAGCGCACAAGTAGGAAGCCAAGGACCCGGTCAGGGTGGGAGCAACCCGGTACAGACTCCTTGGACAATACTGTGTTATACCATCTGCAAGTAAAGACTTGGAAAACAACAGAAACCGTGAGTGTGTGTATTCCTTATGCTGAAGCCCCACTTGCCCTCATAAACTGCCATTGCCTCTACTCTCATCATCTCTACTGCTACCCCTACTCTCCTGCAGCATCAATAACCACCATCACAGACTACTACTACTATCATCCCTGCCCCGGGGAACCCAGTTCTACCCACTGGAACTATTTCATCCAAGCTGCTATCCCATCATCCCCGGAGGTTCTGCAGCAGCGGCGGCCCCATCACTGGCCGCAAATAGTGGATGGCGTCACGACTGACAAATCCCCTGTAAATAACCCCCCATTTTATTGTGCGGGCCCGGGACACGGTCCGGACCAGGACCGCCGTGACTTCCCCCAGCAGCACCCCGGTCCGGCACCGAGTACCCCGTCCCAGTGGGCTCCACAAAATGGTTGTGTAATTAACACCCATAGATATGTATTAAACATTAAAAAGGGATCAGAAAATAACTATACACACCAGCAGCAAAAATACATATATATATCTAATATATAAAGCTGAATGTGTGTATGTGTGTGTGTGTATGTATGTATATCCGGGGATTGGCATCTACACCGTTGCAGCTACAGCTACAAAAATTTGCACAGTGACACGTCTGGACCCCGAGAGCGTCATAGGCTGTGTTGTGAGGCGAAATTTTAACCCTGCGCGTTCCAGTTCACCAAACAATTTTGCCCCTATCTACATAATGGGGAAAAAGTGAATGGAAAAGTGTTGGAGGAAAATCGACAGCTGTCAGCTATAGGGACAAAATTTTGCACAGTCACACGTCTGGAGACTGGGAGCGTCATAGGCTATGTTGTGAGGTGAAATTTTAACCCTGCGCGTTCCAGTTCACCAAACAATTTTGGCCCTATCTACATAATGAGGAAAAGGGAAAGGAAACGTGTCGGAGGAAAATCGACAGCTGCCAGCTACAGCTACAAACATTTGCACAGTCACACGTCTGGACCCCGGGAGCGTCATAGGCTATGTTGTGAGGCGAAATTTTAACCCTGCGCGTTCCAGTTCACCAAACAATTTTGCCCCTATCTACATAATGGGGAAAAAGTGAATGGAAAAGTGTTGGAGGAAAATCGACAGCTGTCAGCTATAGAGACAAAATTTTGCACAGTCACACGTCTGGAGACCGGGAGCGTCATAGGCTATGTTGTGAGGCGAAATTTTAACCCTGCGCGTTCCAGTTCACCAAACAATTTTGGCCCTATCTACATAATGGGGAAAAAGGGAAAGGAAACGTGTGGGAGGAAAATCGACAGCTGCCAGCTACAGCTACAAAAATTTGCACAGTCACACGTCTGGACCCAGGGAGCGTCATAGGCTATGTTGTGAGGCGAAATTTTAACCCTACGCGTTCCAGTTCACCAAACAATTTTGCCCCTATCTACATAATGGGGAAAAAGTGAATGGAAAAGTGTTGGAGATGTGTCGCTGTGTGCTGGCGCCAACCAATGAGAATAGCGCCTCAGTTCCCATTGAGATATAATGGAGGACTTTGAGTTTCAAATTTACCGCTGTAAGTGAGGCGCTATTCTCATTGGTCGGCGCCAGCACACAGCGACCAATGAGAATAGTGCCTCACTTCCCATTGAGATATAATGGAGGACTTTGAGTTTCAAATTTAGCGCTGTAAGTGAGGCGCTATTCTCATTGGTCGGCGCCAGCACACAGCGACCAATGAGAATAGCGCTTCACTTCCCATTGAGATATAATGGAGGACTTTGAGTTTCAAATTTACCGCTGTAAGGCGCTATTCTCATTGGTCGGCGCCAACACACAGCGACCAATGAGAATAGCGCCTCACTTCCCATTGAGATATAATGGAGGACTTTGAGTTTCAAATTTAGCGCTGTAAGTGAGGCGCTATTCTCATTGGTCGGTGCCAGCACACAACTCAAAATTCTTATTTTTTTATTTCTGAAATTCTTGGTACATACATTGGCCAATGTCTGTTTACTCATCAACTGTGACAAAGTGACTTCAGGTCTGAGGAGTCCTACTGCTGACATCCCTGCCTTCCTTGTCCTCCCTATCCCACTACTAAGTGGGCAGACACCATCTCGACTCTAGACCACCTGTAGGTGATGAGGGTGCAAATTGCAGACATGGAGCCAGCAACTCCACACGATACAAAAGAGAAAAAAAACTGCACAGCACTCACAGACATAATGTGAACTGGTGCCAGCAGGGACGCTGGGTCAAACTACTAGAAAAAAATTCTCTGCAGCACTCAGCTACTACCAATGATGTACAAATGCTAACAAGCTGTATATATATGAGAAAAAAGTTTAAAACTTACGTTTTTTCAAAAAACTCAAAATTCTTATTTTTTTATTTCTGAAGTTCTTGGTACATACATTGGCCAATGTCTGTTTACTCATCAACTGTGACAAAGTGACTTCAGGTCTGATGAGTCCTACTGCTAACATCCCTGCCTTCCTTGTAGTAGTGGGATTCTCATTTGTACATCATTGGTAGTAGCTGAGTGCTGCAGAGAATTTTCTTTCTAGTAGTTTGACCCAGTGTCCCTGCTGGCACCAGTTCACATTATGTCTGTGAGTGCTGTGCAGTTTTTTTTCTCTTTAGCAAGGTGTTGTAGCTCTCTACAGGAAGAGCGGGTTCCCCGGGGCTGTAGGTTGATAATGATGGAATAGGGTAGCGCTGTTTGATTGGGGCTGTGCTGCTTCTGCGGTGTGGCACCCCAGGGTTCATGTGCCGCAGTAAGACCACAAAGGGTTAACTCCCCACACAACCAACAACACTACACTAACGCCTCCAGGCCAGAAGGGGGAGCTAAAGCTGCTTCCCTATATATTCTGGTGTGGAGAGGAAGTGGCAGTTAGTTCATTGCAGAGCAGCACTGAGGAAGAAGGACCTGGGTGTAAGGGTAAGTGCACACTTACCCGGCGGTTTGGTCGGCGGCAGCTGGCGGAACCCGCCAGGAAGCTCCGGCGCCGTACACCGGCTTCCTGGCGGGTATGTGCGGCGGGAGCCGGGCGGTAGCCGGCGGATGCACAGCGTGTTCTCGGCGGCGAATCTGCAGCGGCTGGAAGCAGCACATGATTCTGCTTGTAGCCGCTGCAGAACCACCGTTTTTTAGAACATGCTCATTCTTTGCTAACCCGCTGGGAAACCTGCGGGTTAGCAACGGATGACGCTGTGTAACCGCCGGTGTGTGCACTGCCTTGGGCGGTTTACATTAGTTTTAATGTTAATCCAAACGCCGGTTTGGATTAACATAAATTTAAATAAAACTAATGTAAACAAAACGGCGGTTTACACAGGTAAACCGCCGAAAACCCGCCCAGTGCGCACATAGCCTAAAAGAGCTGCGTTAGGCTCACCCCACGGTCCGCTGTCCAGTTCCAGGCTGGCCAAGGTCTGAGGAAAGGAGAAGGAGCAGAGAGGAACACACCTGGGAGACCGAGTTCTCTGAGACTCGCCCCAGAGAAGCGCAAAGAACGGATACCGGATCCGATGCTGTGCCTGACACAAACAGCACAGTGAACACCGAAATAGTGAAGGTCCGACATCTTCACTGTACCACAGCGAAGCAACACGGCGGGGTTAGGAACACGGGACAAAACTCAAGTTACCTAGCAGATTGGTACCCTTGAGGGGAGACAGGGCCGGCAGCTTAGCTAAAGCTGCAGCAGGGCCACACACACACAGCGCAGAAGTCGCTGCAGAGAGAGCTTGAGAAGTCGCTGCAGAGAGAGCTGAAGAAGTTGGTGCAGAAAGGAGCATAGGAAAGTGTGCGCATCAAGGCGAGCAGCCCAACTCGGTTTGGGCCAGATTTGAGGCACACAGGTTGATCTCCCACTCCTGTGTCCCCTAGGACGCTCTCCGTCCTGTGTCCGCTCTCCTCCGACATTCTCTCTCTCCCCTCTCACTAATTCTTGCTAACCCCTCCTTCAGCCAGGAGATGGGGCCCTCCCTAAAAAGGGTCTGCCCGAATCTCCCAGCCTGAATTCAGGATGGTGTTGTGTGCAGTTCTGGGTATTGGGTTTGTGACCCCTTTCACCTGGGAACATTGACACTACACCTGTGGATTAGGTGCAGTGTCACTGTGGCAACCAGTCCGCAGGGGTTCCACAAACACACCCGCAAAGTTTTCTTCTATGAATACTTCTTCTAAGAGGCTTCCTGACTTTTTTGATCCCTACAAATTTGAACCCTTTCAGGTCCCCTTTATGTATTTGGGGGAAGTGTTGATCTGTGTAACTGAGTAAAATCAAAATGCCAAAATTACATTTGCTTGGGTGATCAAAACATCGCATCTACCCAAAAATCATAACCAGGGGAATCAAATCATACTGACTCGTCAGTTTTGCTATATAGTAAGCATGGTAAATAAAGCTCAATAACCATTGTGGAATTTCCCTTTTTTTTGCAATTTCACCACACTTAAAATACTGTCACACGGGGCAATGGGGCTGGGGATGTCGGCGACGACTGGCGGGTGCGCGCACATTTTGGCGCCCCGCCAGCGTCGCCGTCCCCCATTTACACGGGGCGACATCTCCAGCCCCGCGGCGGCGATCTGACAGGTGGCATCGCCGCCGGGGTGTCTGAAAATCCCAGCGGTGATGCAGGACGATGGGAGCCTATGGCTCCCATCGCCTTTCAGGTCGCCGGCGGCCGGTTACCTGGGGCAATGTGTGCACATTGCCCATGATGGTCGCCTGGTTTCAGAGCAATGTAGGGGGCGATGACGCCGCCGACAGGCCACGCCCCTACGTCACCAATGTAATTGGCGGCGATGTCGCCCCATGTGACGGAGGCTTTAAGGTACCATCACACGCGGCAATTTTGCTAGCAATTTCACTGGCAATTTGCTGGTTGCAGTGAAATCATGGACACATTGTTCCATTTGTACACAGCAGCAAAATAGAACAATGTGTCCATGATTTCATTGCAACCAGCAAATTGCCAGTGAAATTGCTAGCAAAATTGCGCGTGTGACGGAACTTTAAGGTACCTTTACACGCGGCAACTTTTCTAGGAATTTCACTGGCAACTTACTGGTTGCAGTGAAATCATGGAGACATTGTTCTATTTGTACACAGCAACCAGATAGAACAACGTGTCCATGATTTCACTGCAACAAGTAAGTTACAAGTAAAATTGCATGCAATGTTGCGATGTGTAAAGGTACCCTTAGGGCCGCTTTACACACACCAACTTCTGTGACCAACTTCTGAACAGATCTCTGGTTGCAGTGAAATCATGGACACATTGTTCCATTTTGTGGCTGTGTACAAATGGAACAATGTCTCCATGATTTCACTGCAACCAGACATCTGTTCAGAAGTTGGTCACAGAAGTTGGTTTGTGTAAAGCGGCCCTTATGGCCACTTTACACGTCCCAACATCGTTTCGATATTGTATACAACGGCACGGGAGCGCACACTTTTTTGCATGAAATCCAAGATCGCATAGGAGATGTCACACAGGGAGATATCGGCAGGCAACGCATCTGTGATGTCTACGCCCCCTCGTCCGCGCGAACCAGGGAATGACCATTTAACATGGGAGTGAATAGGGGAAGTTGCTCTCCAAGTCGGTGTTGGGCTGTCACACAGCACGATCTTGCCAGATTGTCCATCCTATATCGGGCAGTTGGAGAGCCTGCACAATTCTTCCCCGATATCGTTTTGGCATCGTTCTTGCATCAAATTGCACATTTACACCACACAACGCACGAACGATATCGGCGCCAACGCACGAACCACGTGACTTTTTATCGAAGTTGGACGACGATATCGGGACGTGTAAAGTGGCCATTAGAGTTTTTTTCCCCCATTTTTCAGTAAAATGTCTGTAAAAGTACCTTCACACGCGGCAATATTGCTAGGCAATTTCACTGGCAATTTGCTGGTTGCAGTGAAATCATGGACACATTATTCCATTTTGTTGCCGTGTACAAATGGAACAATGTGTCCATGATTTCACTGCAACCAACAAATTGCCAGTGAAATTGCCTAGCAATATTGCCGCGTGTGAAGGTACCTTTAGGGTACCTTTACACATTGCAACATTGCATGCAATTTCACTTGCAACTTACTGGTTGCAGTGAAATCATGGACACATTATTCCATTTTGTTGCCGTGTACAAATGGAACAATGTGTCCATGATTTCACTGCAACCAGCAAATTGGCAGTGAAATTGCCTAGCAATATTGCCGCGTGTGAAGGTACCTTTAGGGTACCTTTACACGTTGCAACATTGCATGCAATTTCACTTGCAACTTACTGGTTGCAGTGAAATCATGGACACATTATTCCATTTTGTTGCCGTGTACAAATGGAACAATGTGTCCATGATTTCACTGCAACCAGTAAGTTGCAAGTGAAATTGCATGCAATGTTGCGACGTGTAACGGTACCCTTACAATGAATGATGTCAAACAAAAGTACAAAGCCTTATGCAAAATAAAAAGCCTCATATGGCTATATTGACGGAAAAATATAGTATTGGCTCTGTGAAGATTGGGATAAAAAAACCAAGTGGCAAATCGCCCGGGGGTGAAGGGGTTAAAGAAACCAAAATCTGCATTGGATCAAGAGGCCTTAAGGTACCGTCACACGCGGCAATGTTGCTTGCAATTTCACTGGCAATTTGCTGGTTGCAGTGAAATCATGGACACATTGTTCTATTTTGTTGTCATGTACAAATGGAACAATGTGTCCATGATTTCACTGCAACCAGCAAATTGCAAGTGAAATTGCATGCAATGTTGCGACGTGTAACGGTACCCTTGAAGGTTGAAAAATGACATGCCCAATAGCTTAATCTCCCCTGGAGATGAGCAAACCTTTGGTTTGGTTGGTGAGGAGATCGTATGTAGCAATGCCCAAATATTTGAGCAGCCATGGTACAACAAATGCAACAGTGGGAAAGTGTCACAAGAGGTGGACGATGATGAGACACAATTGCCAGAAAGTCAGAAGGAGGACCAGGGTGCGGATGTGTAAGACGACATGGTGGATGATCCAGTAACTGGCCCAACCTGGCAGGAGGACATGCAGAGCAAAGACAGCTGCGCATAGGGGGAGGGAGGCGTAGCACCACATCAGGCAGGAAGAAGCAGTGTGGTGGCTGCAGACAGAGGGTGGGCAACTGTTCCCTGTAACACCAACACGATGGAAGTTGCCAGTAAAATTCTTAGGTCTTCCCGAGTCTGGCTGTTTTTTAAGGAGTCTGCTGATGGTTCCAAAAAGGCCATTTGCACCACCTGCCATGCCAGCATCAGCAGGGGTAGCAAAACTACCAGCCTGACTACCACCAGCATGATCAGGAACATGGCAGCAAAGCACCTGAATTTGTGGGCTGAACCCCTAAGTCCAGGAACAGTGTCTGCGAGTGACACCACTTCTTCTTCCACTGTTGTGTGTGCAAGCCAATCTCCTGTCCATAGTGCATGCGACGATGCCTCCTGTCCTGCAACTGTTGTTGCACAATTAGACATACCACCATCAGGAAACACATCCACATCCTTGTCCCAGTGCAGCGTTCAATTATCCATACCTCAGTCCTTGGAATGCATGCGCAAATTTGCAGCCAACCACCCACGGGCCACACTAATCAGTTCGTAAATTTTGCGACTGCTTGCGCTAGAATTGTTGCCTTTTAGGCTCGTGGAGACCTGAAGCATTCCACAACCTGAAAGCGGCTGTCCCTCTTTAATTGGTCCCCAGCCGCCATTATATCTCCCGGTGTGCTGTCCCCGCTTTACACAAGCACGTGTCACAAAACATTAACCGTGCCCTTAACAACGCAGTTTCCGTGAATGTCCACCTAACCACGGACACATGGCAAGTGCTTGTGGGCAAGGACGGTACATCTCACTGACGGCACACTGGGTTAATATAGTGGAAACCGGGACCCAGTCAGATCTTGGGATGGAACACATCCTCCCGACGCCAAGCATTGCGGGCCCTAACTCAGTCAGGGTTGCACCCACAGTCTACAGCCCCTGCACGTCATCCTCCTCAGTCTCCTCCTCCTCTACACCCTCCACAACAGTCACAAGCTAAAAGCACTGTAGCACTGCCTTGGCCAAGCGGCAACAGGCTGTTCTGAAGCTAATCTGTGTAGGCGAAAAAAACAACAATGCTGAAGAGTTGTGGACAGTTCTGAAAGAGCAGGCAGATCTGTGGCTCACACCGCTGAACTTACAGCCAGGCAATGGCCGGAACCAGGTGGTGGCTCTGAATTGAGGCGAGCTCACACATGTACCATGCGTGTCCCATGTGCTCAAACTCATGGTTCAGAGGTTTCTTAAATCCTACCCAGAGCTGTCGGAGCTGCTCGCCAAAGTACGCCGCCTATGTGCCCATTTTAGAAAGTCACCTACTGCTTTGGCCGCCCTTGCCAGGTTTCAGTAACATTTGCAACTTCAGGCTCACAGACTGGTGTGTGATGTCCCCATGTGTTGGAATTCGACACTGCAGATGTTGGTCAGGATTTGTAAGCAGAAGAGTGCAGTTGTTGACTACTAGCATCAACAAGGCCATCGGTATTTGATTCAAACTCCACACATAAGACCTCAGGCGTGGACATAGATGTCCCACATATGTACCGTCCTCAAATTTTGAGGACTCCAACAAGATGGTGAGCGGCGATGATGCCATCATTAGCGTCACCATCCCACTTCTGTCTTCTGAAACGTTCTTTGCTCAAAATCAAAGAAGATGCATTGCAGGCTGAGCATGATATGATGGAGCAAGGAACCATACAGGGTGATTACACACAACCCAGCCTCATCTAATCGCAATGTCGATTGGGGGACAATGAGGAGGAGGAAGAACAGGAGCTAGTTTCATGCGCTATAGATGGTACTACCTGCACAACTGTCATACCGTCTGTTCAGCATGGATGACCAGAGGACAGGGAAGAGGAGGAGGACGAGAAGGAGGAGGAGGAGAGCATGGTAGGCGTCCTCTTGGGAAGGACATGAAGTCTTGCCTGTTACCAGTCTGGCACGCATGGCTGACTTTGTTATGCTGCCTTTCCTGCAACCCTCGCGTTATCAAAATCTTTGGTGACACTACTTATTGGTTGGTAACCCTTTTAGACCCACACTACAAGGAGAACTTTCTCTTATTCCTGAGGTGGAGAGGTCTACAAAAATGGTGCAGTACCACAAGGTACTTGTTGCGGAATTAGTAAAGAAATTCCCTTCTGAAAACGCTGGCGGCAGAGGTCACAGTTCGGTGGACAACAAGGAGTATAGGTGAGAGAGACACAACTCCAATCCAGCATAGGCAGTGGACAGGCCTTGAGGCGCTGGGTACTCTCACAAGGATTGCAAAGTTTGGGAAGATGCTGAAGGAGTACCTTGCCGACCGTACCAAAGTCCTCCATGATTCCTCTGTGCCCTATAATTATTGGGTCTCCAAGCTGGACACGTGGCATGAACTGGCTCTCTACACCTTGGAAATCCTACCCTGCCCTGCCACTAGCGTTTTGTCAGAGCGGGTTTTTAGTGCCGTAAGGGGAATTATTACTGATAAGCGCAGCCGCCTGTCAACTGAAATTGCTGACAGGCTGACTCTTATCAAGATGAACAAGGCCTGAATTGGCCAAGACTTTTCAACACCCCCAAATGATAGCAGCGTAATATAAACTCAAAGCCAGTGTCTTTTTTTGGGAGGTATATTCCCATGCTCCTGTTCACCCCCAAACATGGGTATGCGCTTCCTGATTTTGGCTATTTGTTGGTGTCCTCCTCCTTCTCCTCATCCTCCACCACCATATCACCAGGGTGACCGTGGTCCATCATGCAACACCCACATAATATTTTTAAAGGATGCTTATGATGCCTGTAACCCAAAAAAGTTATACAGTATATTCATGTATACCCCCAGGGGTAAATGTTTCAGTCCATACTTAGTGTATGGGCATTACAAGTATAGGAAACCCACTCCTATGTAATGGGAATGTTGTTTTTATGAGGCCCTCTTCACCATCTCTTAAAAGGGGCATCGGAGTGCCTCCCAATTTTTAGCAGCCTGCATAGTGCAACAGTATGGGAGACCCATTTCCTAATAATGGGAACATTAATTAAAGAGGCCCTCCACGACTCTTCCATGGGGCATCGGCGTGCGTCTGAATTTTTTTTCTTTTATGTAATAATAAAGAAATACACCAACACTGTCTCACAAGTGAGTATGAGCTCTTACCATTTTCCCCAGGGAAATTCATTTTGGTTTCGTTTTTGGACGTTTTATTGTGAGTCCGTAAAAGTGGCGTAATACTCAGACAACATTGTCCACCGCAGTGACCTGGGAGTCAGAAATGCTTAAAGGGATCTTTCCCATGCTGTTCCCATGTCATTTGAGCACTGTTCTTATACCTTTGTGACATTTTTAGGGTTTATGGAGGGCTGCCGAGGGTCCCGCCGGAAAAATGCTTGAGTCTCCCATAGGTTAACATTGGGCTCAGTGCTCAGGTTGAGCACTCGAGCATCTCGATATGCTCGACCCGAGCATCGAGCACCCGAGCATTTTACTGCTCGCTCATCACTAACCATTATGCATTATGAATGCATGGGAAAAGGCCTGGTCCAGTATTTCTAGCTTCAAGAGTAATATGGTGCTCAGAGAGCCCTGCTAAATCCAGGAAACAGACAAGGAGACCAAGAAGAGTGTCCATATTTAAAATTAAAAAAAAAATAGGGCCAGTTTCACCAAGGTGGCATCAATTGACCAAGAATAAAAATGATATCATGACACAACCTGCTCCATACATGTTGCACACGTGCAGCTCCGCTCCATACACGTCGCACATGCGCAGCTCTGCTTCGTACACGTCACGCATGCGCGGCTCTGCTATATCCATACTGTAAATCCCTCCTGACCCCATAAATAAACTTCAACTCATCCAGCACCATGAGCACCAGCACAGTGGAGTCCTTTATACACTGAGGAGCTGTTCATGTGATCCCCCACTTCCATCTGACATCATCGCAGGTTCTGTAAGCAGTGCACAGAGCAGCCATGGATGACTATGGTGTGCGGCTGTGCAGGTGGAGAAGAATGCGGCCGGGACCATAGGAGCGGGACCGGCAACTGCGGGGGTACCAGTGTCACCCTCTAGTGGCGCCCCCTGAGACAACCAGCTCATGTTGCCACATAATATATGCAACTCTGGCTGCGTGACTCTGGGTTCAAATCCAAGTGGGATCTCGAACCTTATCATCATCCTCTCTGTTGTCCCAATTCTTGCCATGAGAGTCACTCTCCTCTACTTCCTGCCCTAAATGAATAGTACGGTGTGGGTGTTTCTTACGTATCTGAGTCTCATCATCATCACCTCCAATGCCAAGGGTTAACGTCTGGTGACAAGGGTCCGGATTCTGCTGGGACCATACTTTCTCCATCTCTGGATCCAACTCCTAACAATTTTGGGCATCGATGCTCATCTCTAGAGTATGTAAATCTTTGGAGAAGACCACTGATACCAATGGAATAGAATGTGTGAACTGAACATCTCTGCAGAATCACCCATTTTTGTTTCCACAAAATCAGTTGTGCGGTTTGTGAGTTGTGGCACAGGGGAAAACATGGGTAATTGGGATGCCACCTCTAAGGACTGTACTGTTTGATGTTGAGGTGGAGGGATTGGAGGACAGGCCACTTCATGCACCGGTTGAACTGTAGCAAAAGTTGGGCCTCATCCACAACTCGTATCACTCTGTTGCTGGCAAGCAAAAAGACTGGAGTTGGCTGTCCAGTACCAGAAGTTTAACAATAGACTGGATCACCTAATAAGTGTGAATAGGTGCTAGCAGAAAAAAACATGACTACAGAAAGTTATTCCGCTGCACACTAGAACACTAAGGATTAAATAAGGAGACTATGACTGTGCATTACTGCAATGGCTTTAGATACACAGCTCAGTAGACAGTATCACACAGGATAGGATTAGATACATGAATAATACATGGAGGTCAATTTGTAG
This sequence comes from Allobates femoralis, assembly GCA_033576535.1. Classification (NCBI taxonomy): domain Eukaryota; kingdom Metazoa; phylum Chordata; class Amphibia; order Anura; family Aromobatidae; genus Allobates; species Allobates femoralis. The sequence goes on from JARQOC010000007.1 coordinate 26,394,693, forward strand.
CATAGTGTACATGTGAATTTGATGGATTGATATATGAGATGACAATGCAGACCATGTAATACAGAATTACATTTTCTGGGATATTTTTGGACATTCAAATCCATCTCATTCACAGGTACGCTATGCTGCAAATGGAAAATTGTCTGACCTCCATGTTAAAGCGTTGGATGAAAGGTGGTAATTCATGCACTGCCGTCTGTCCGGTGGTTCAAAGAAATCCAAGGAATCACAAGATGTTTAAAGCAATACCTTTAATGTCTATTTCTTACGCGTTTCGTGGTGCTCCAGACCCCTTCATCACAAATCCAAAACCTTTGTGGATCTCTAATGAAGTGATCTGTAGTACCACGAAACACGTAAGAAATAAACATTAAAGGTATTGCTTTTAACATCTTGTGATTCCTTGGATTCCTTGGAACCAACGGACAGATGGCAGCGCACAAATTACCACCTTTCATCCAATGCTTTAATCGTTTTCCTTTGACGGAGTGCTGAAAGCCGGCTTATGCTTCAATAGTTGTTGTGACTCTCACAACAACATAAGGTCAGTGCAACAGCACACAATACAACACCCCGGTTATACCCGGTTAAGACCCTATGTGCGCTTTTCTGCTTTTCTTTTAGTTTTCTGACCTCCATGTGTCATTCATGTATCTAACCCTACCCTGTGTGATACTGTCTGCTGAGCTGTGTATCTAATCCTATGGTACGCTATGCTACAAATTGCAAAATATCTGACCTAATCCACACCTGATTTTAACTCTGCATGTCCATGATCTGCACCAACTTTTTATCTTGTGCTCTTTATGGTATGGGTCTGTGTTCCCTGCTGTGTAATTGTGGAGCCCCTCGGGACGGGGCACTCGGTGTCGGACCGGGGTGCTGCTGGGGGATGTCACGGCGGTCCTGGTCCGGACCGTGTCCCGGGCCCGCACAATAAAATGGGGGGTTATTTACAGGGGATTTGTCACTCGTGACGCCACCCACCATATGCGGCCAGTAATGGGGCCGCCGCTGCTGCAGAACCTCCGGGGATGATGGGTTAGCAGCTTGGATGGAATAGTTCCTGTGGGCAGAACTGGGTTCCCCGGGGCAGTGGTAGAGGTAGTTAAAGTCTGTGAGGATAGTTATTGATGCTGCAGGACAGTAGGAGTAGCAATAGAGATGATGAGAGTAGAGGTAATTGCAGTCTATGAGGGCAAGTGGGGCTTCAGTATAAGGATCACACACACTCACGGTTTCTGTTGTTCTTCAAGTCTTTACTGGCAGATGGTATTAGACAGTATTGTCCACGGAGTCTGTACCAGGTTGCTCCCACCCTGACCGGGTCCTTGGCTTCCTACTTAAACGCTGTGTGTGGCCCTGCTGCTGCTTATAGCTGTACTGCTGGCCCTGTCTCTGCTCACGGGTACCAATATGCTGGGCAACTTGAGTCCTCTGTGTCACTGACTCCTTCGTGTTGCTTTGCTATGGTGCTGTGAAGATGGTGGACCTTCACTATGCCGGTGTTTACTGTCCTGTCTGTCTCAGGCACAGCCTTGGATCCGGTATCCGTCTTAAGCGCCTCCCCGGAGTCAAGTTTTTGGGGTAACTTTTTATCCCGGGTATGTTCCTCTGTTCCTCTGTCTCCTCTCCTCAGACCTCTCAGGACCTCCACTTACACTTGGCTCTGCTCCTGCTCCAGACTAGACTCAACTGCAGACTGACTAAAACTGAACTGTCACTCTTGTTTTGTGGTAAACAACTTTAGCTCCTCCCACTAGTGCAGGTGCCAGCTAAGCTCCTCCCACTTTCTAGTGTAGTGTTGTGTGGGGATTAAACCTGTGTTGTTTCTGTGGAATATTAACCCTTGGGGTGCCACATTCCCCCTTAGTTAAAGACAGTACTCCGGGACTGTGGAACAATAAAGAATAAACAATTAATACAATTAATATTTACAAAGACTTAAAAGTAAAAAAATCACAAAAATCACTAAACTTCAAAAACAGTCCAAAAATTCAAAAAGCAGTCCTTCCGGGGGGTTTAGTCTTTTGCCTCCGGGCTGATGAATATATACAAGAAAGTTTATACCACAACCAGTCCGTGGTAGTATGGTCCATAAAAAATAAAATAAAAGGGAAAAGTTTGAAGAATATGCAAGAAGTTCATACAGGATAGTCTCTGTAGGTATTGGGCTTTTTTAACGTTGCATTAACTATGTACATTTGTTTACCGGGTTCAATTTAATATTAACACAAACATATTTTCATCTTACAGTTAATTTGACCTTTTAATCCCTGTACCTAGCTGGTAACTGCCGTCTGGTACTACGCTCGGATCTGCATAAAACGGGTGTACTACTTGCATGTAGCCTATTGGCGCTGGTAGGCATGTACCTATTTGCAGTGTTTGGTACTATGTTAGATGAAGATCTGACTGTAGGACTGGCAAGCTCACTGGGACCAGGAATTTGTTTTTCCTCTAATGGTTCTACTTCCAGTTCTTCAGGTCTTGGGACTTCTTCAGGTAACACGGGTTCTGGTGTTGGTTCCACCATTGAAGGGAATGCAATCATTGGTACGACAACTGCTCCATGGTAATTTGGCCATGTTTTAGGAAAATCTCCTAGTACCGTGTGGAAAACTTCTTCTTTTTCTTTAATAGGTTGGACCTGTACGGGTTCTCTTACTTCACGTGTCTTCAGTGTTTCAGGACACAATTTTAGCTGATCACGAGATACGACTTGTGACATTTTTCCTTCATCTTTGCTTATCAAACAGGTTTTAACATTGTCTAGGTTGGATGGTAAGACTGTGTATGGGACGGTTTCCCACTGATTATCCAGTTTGTCAGTGCGTCTCTTTCTCTTGAGAACTTGATCACCTTCTTGTAATGGCATTGCTTGAGCATGTTTGTTAAAAGTTTTCTCTTGTCTTGCTCTTGCTTGTTGTAAGTTTCTTTCTACACATTCTTGCACTTGTTGATACTGCTTCTGACGTTTGGTATCCCAATCTGTTTCTTCTTCTACTTCTGTATCTGGTTTTTCAATTCCCATTTCTAGGTCAATTGGTAGCTTACCGGGTCTTGCACGCATAAGATATGCTGGAGTGCAGTTTGTATAAGTCTACCAAATCAGGTAATTTATCTGGCCACTGGTTTCTTTCTGATTCTGGTAAGGTCTTTAACAGTTCGATTACGATATGATTCATTTTCTCGCATAGACCATTTGTTTGGGGATGATACGTTGTTGTGCGAATCTTCTTACAACCGTACATATCGCAGAATTCCTTGAATAGTTCTGATTCAAAAGCTGGACCTTGGTCTGCAAGGACTTGTTCTGGGTAACCATGTGGTCTACAGAAATGCGTCTGGAATGCTTTTGCTGCCGTCTTTGCTGTCAGATCTTTAACTGGTACCACCACTAAGAAGCATGAGTAATGGTCCACGATGGTTAAGGCATAGACATAGCCTGACCGGCTTGGTGACAACTTGACGTGATCTAATGCGACTAGTTCGAGTGGCTGCTTGGTTACTATTGGTTGAAGCGGAGCTTTCTGTAGATCTTTCCTTCTGAGGTTGCATGCGGCACATCTTCTGCACCATATTTCAATGGATTTTCTCATGCCAACCCAATAGAATCTGTCTCTTAGGATTGCTTCTAACTTCTTCCATCCGAAATGACCTGCACTGTCATGGTACGCTCTTAAGACCATCTGGATGTCTTGCTTGGGCACGATTATCTGCCAGACCAGTTCATGCGTCTTGGGATTGGTAAATCGTCTACAGAGCTTCCCTTGGTTCAGAAACAACTTGCCTCTCTCTTTCCAGAGCTGTATGGTCTCACCTGGGGCATTCTGATCCGGGTATGCACCTTGTCGCGTAAGCAGTTTTTTCACTAGCTTCACAGCTGGATCAGTATCCTGGTTTTCGGCCCATTCATAGTGTCTTAACGGGTTAAGATTTACTTCCTGTTCTCTTTGGTAGATGCCGGGTTGATAATCTTCTACCTTTGAACGATGAAAGGCCGGTAGTTCAATCTTTCCGGTTCGTCTTCCACGTCTCTCAGGTGTGGCATCCGGGATAAGGCATCTGCGTTCCCGTTCTTGCGGCCTGCTCTGTATTTGATGACAAAGTTGTAATTAGATAGCAGGGCTATCCATCGCTGCTCCAGAGCTCCTAATTTTGCTGTGTCCAGGTGAGTCAACGGGTTGTTATCCATGTAGATGGTGAATTCTGCACCTGCCAAGTAATGTAAATCACAACCTTATCAATTCAATGCATTCCTTATCAGAACAACTTATCAAAAAAGACCTCTAAGGGACTATGGAATGTCTTTAAAATCTCATTTTCTTTATTAAAGAGCTTAAAAAGCATAACAATGCCAGTACATTACAGCTATAACACAAAAGACAATGTGGTTTTTTGATGAGGGAACAGTAATAAACATCAATTATGAAGATCAATAGAGGTCAGAATATTGTATTAGGAACCTCTGGGCTCACACTGGAGATAACTATACTCAGTCAAGCTCAGGCTGACAGATGACACCCTGCAACACCATTGGCCACTGGTACTCAGTACATTTTACCACCATATCAGGCTTGCAACAGATATCATAAACTGAGCCCTCACAATTTAGGCTGCATTATACAGTTTTTGCTCATTAGCACCTATAGAGATCTATTATAGTTGTCTGTTAGCTATGTAATAGCACAGGAAACTACACAATAGTCATATCCCTAGGTAAACAATGCCCAGTCCAGAATTAATTCTGTATAAGCGTGAAATGTGGACTCCTACTTATTTACTGGTCCAAATACTGGCCACATAGTGTATACTAGGGCCTATTGCCCATAAGTCACCCTGCTGCAGATGGTACTGACCTGGGTAGTTAGAGCACAGTGTGGCACACTGACCCCCTGAAGAAGTCTCACCAGACGAAACGCCGTCGGGGTGATAAGGAGCTCTAACTACCCAGGTCAGTACCATCTGCAGCAGGGTGACTTATGGGCAATAGGCCCTAGTATACACTATGTGGCCAGTATTTGGACCAGTAAATAAGTAGGAGTCCACATTTCACGCTTATACAGAATTAATTCTGGACTGGGCATTGTTTACCTAGGGATATGACTATTGTGTAGTTTCCTGTGCTATTACATAGCTAACAGACAACTATAATAGATCTCTATAGGTGCTAATGAGCAAAAACTGTATAATTCAGCCTAAATTGTGAGGGCTCAGTTTATGATATCTGTTGCAAGCCTGATATGGTGGTAAAATGTACTGAGTACCAGTGGCCAATGGTGTTGCAGGGTGTCATCTGTCAGCCTGAGCTTGACTGAGTATAGTTATCTCCAGTGTGAGCCCAGAGGTTCCTAATACAATATTCTGACCTCTATTGATCTTCATAATTGATGTTTATTACTGTTCCCTCATCAAAAAACCACATTGTCTTTTGTGTTATAGCTGTAATGTACTGGCATTGTTATGCTTTTTAAGCTCTTTAATAAAGAAAATGAGATTTTAAAGACATTCCATAGTCCCTTAGAGGTCTTTTTTGATAACCTGCCAAGTAATGTTTAAAGCGTTCAGTCACAGCCCAAACTACTGCCAGTAGTTCTAACTTGAAGGAGCTGTAGTTCTCGGGGTTTCGTTCTGTAGGCCGGAGCTTCCTACTTGCAAAGGCAATAACTTTCTCTTTGCCTCCTTGCATCTGCGATAATACTGCTCCCAGTCCAACGTTGCTGGCATCCGTGTGTAGAATGAAGGGTTGATGGTAATCAGGGTATGCCAGGATCTCTTCTCCCGTCAGTGCACTTTTTAGCTTATTGAAAGAATCTTCTCTCTCCTCATCCCACCGTGTCAGGAGATTATAGTTTGAAGTCTTCTTTGATCGTCCTACCAGAATGTCTTGCAGAGGAGCTGCTAGCTTCGTGAATCCTCGGATGAATCTTCTGTAATAGCCTACCAGGCCCAGGAATTGCCTCACTTCTTTCACGTTCGTAGGTCTTGGCCAATCCCTTATCACTGTGACTTTATCAGGATCCGGTGCTACTCCCTCTGAACTCACGACATGTCCCAGGTACTGTACCTTTGGTTTGAGAAGGTGACACTTGGATGGCTTGATCTTCATGCCATACTTGGACAAAGCTTCGAACACTTCCGCTAGGTCTTGTAGATGTTGCTCATACGTCTTCGAGTAGACTATGACGTCATCTAGGTACAGGAGGACAGTTTCAAAGTTCTTGTGCCCGAGGCAGCTCTCCATCAGACGTTGGAAGGTCCCGGGTGCGTTGCAGAGTCCGAACGGCATACAATTAAACTCACAGAGGCCCATCGGCGTAGTAAACGCTGTCTTCTCCTTGTCGGCCTCGGCCACAGGAACCTGCCAGTACCCACTAGTCAGATCAAGGGTGGAAAAGTAGTTAGCAGATTTTAGTGCAGCTAATGACTCCTCAATCCTAGGTAATGGGTATGCGTCCTTATGTGTGATGCGATTAATCTGCCGGTAATCTACGCACATTCTCATGGTCCCGTCCTTCTTTTTAACTAACACTAGAGGTGCTGCCCAGGGGCTACAACTGTCTCCTATTACCCCTACATACTTCATCTCTCTGAGCATGTCTTTGGTGGTTTGGTAGTGAGCTGGTGGTAAAGGTCTATACCTCTCTTTTATAGGCTGATGGTTACCTGTGGGTATAGTGTGCTCTACCCCTTTAATCTGCCCAAAGTCTAACGGGTGTTTACTGAATATTTGTTCATATTCCTTCACTACCCGGTATACTCCATGCTTGTGACGGGGAGGTGTAGAACTGGTACCTACATGCAACTTTTGGCACCAATCCTCCAGCTTCTCCTCTGAGCCATTGTCATCCGCCTGACATGACGGGTTCAAGGGCTCGGCGGCTGTGATGTTATTGTTATCAACCGTGTACAACGTAGCCATGGTAGCATACTTTGGTAATGTGACCTCATCTTCTCCGCAGTTTAATAGGCGTAATGGCACTCTTCCCCTGTGTACGTCAACTACTCCTCTAGCAGTGAGTATGGTGGGTCTGCTATCTGAGTACACGGGTTCTACCAGGGCCTGATAGTATTGCCCTTTAATGCCTATTGCGGCTCTACACCAGACCAACATTTCAGTTTTGGGAGGAATTACAATGGGTATTGAATCACTTACTCGTACACTGCCGATCTCACCTCCGGAGATTTCTACCTGTTGCTTCAACATCAGGGCTTTGATCTCTTTGTGCAAAAGCCTCTGTTGTCCTGTTCCGGCAGTCTCGGCGATTTGCTGCAAAACACTTAACACTTCGGAAAAACATTTCTCAATGACATTCATTCCTATCAGCATCACGGGTTCACGGTCTCGCCGGTTAACATCTACGATTATAATACCCTGGTTCTGCAATTCTACCTTCCCAACCTGAATATTCATCTCTCTAAATCCAAACTTTGGTATTACCAGTCCATTACCAGCCCATACTTCAAAGTTAAAGCCATCTGGCGCATTAGTAATGTCTGAATCAGCCCAGTACCTTTTATATAGAACATGCGGGATAGATGTTATTTGGGATCCAGTATCCAGCAAGGCACTAAAGGGGATGCCATTCAACACAATAGGGATGACCGGTTTTCCTCCCACGAATCTGTCATACCAGGCTGAGGGGCCTCGAGTGTTCATTCCTGGGGAGCGGCCCGCCTGCCCAGGGAATTGTCGTTTAAAGGACACTCACGAGCAAGATGGCCTGGTTCCTGGCAACGACGGCAAATGGGCTGTCCATCTGGTCGTCCTCTTGCTGCTGGGTATCTTCTGGGCCTCATCCACGGAACATAATCTTTGCTGGTCGCCAACTCAATCTTGGGTGCAGGTCTTGACTCTCGCAGTTCCTTGATGACCTTGGCCATGGAGATCACGGTGTCTGTCAGGGCATCTAGCTTCTGGTTGATGGCTGCATTTGAGATATATTCCCCGGCCTCAGCAGCAGTCGCTGACATAGCAGATGTCGCTGGCGCTGCCGGCTCCTGAGGTGCTACTGCAATGTCCAGGACAGTGGGTAGCTCCCGTGGCTCTTCCAGCTGCTGCAAACGGATAGCTCTATCTTTCAGCTCAGTAAATGTCATGTCAGGGTTCTGCAGCAGTATCATGCTTAACTGTCCTCGATGGGAAGGGGAATGGAGGCCCTCTATGAATTGGTCAAATAGCATTTTATCAGCTCCCGGGGCTAAAGCAGGTTCTGCCAGCTTAAGGGCTCTGAGTGCTTCCTGCAGGTTCAAGGCAAAGTCTCTAGCACTCTGTTTAGGTTTCTGGTGGCATGCAAAGAACCTCATCTTAGCCCGGGTATCAACAGCAGATTCAAACGTTGCTTTCAGTCTAGCTGCTAGATGCTCTACAGTGTCCTTATCTGTGTCCAGCCAGGACGCAGCCTCACGCCGTGCATTGCCTGTTAACTGTCCTATTATCATTCCTACACGCTGGGCTTCAGTGAGGGGGTACATCACATAATACTCTTTTATCTTTTGCATAAAGTCAGTTAAAGTATTAGGCTCACCGGAGTATTGGGGCAGCCACATTGCCCCTGGAGTATACGGCATCAGGAACGGCATTATTGGTGCTGTTCCTTGCGCCGCTGCACCGCCGGGTACTATCGCTGGGTCCGGCGCTGCAGCTCCACCGGCTGCTCCGTCTCCACCTTGTGCATTGGGCTGCGACATCTTGGGTTGCAGTGAAATCATGGATACATTGCTCCATGTTGTACACAGCCACAAAATGGAACAATGTATCCATGATTTCACTGCAACCAGAGATCTGTTCAGATATTGGACTCCGATATCTGTGTGTGTGAAGTGGCCTTTAGTTAACTCACCCTGCTTGTCCTGTTTAACATACACCCCTCCTGCCCCTCACTTCTGGTCAGCTGAGCTTATTTTCTGGACTCTTAAAGCTATAAATAAATAATACTCTCCTCAAGTGTCTCTTAAGTGTCCAGAAATATCCTAGAAATAAGCTAGAAGGTACCAGCTATACCAGTCTGCTAGCTGTCTTTGCTACTTTACTTTCCCAATAACACTTTCACCATGCTTACCTGTACCCTAACAGAAACTGCTTCACTAATCTTTACCCTCTTCCACTACCCCTAAACCCCATCACTCCCATCACAAATATTTATCTCACCATCGCTCTTACCTCCTCACCTGAACTCCTCTGCTGACTTGTTCCTCAATCTCACACCTCTCCTGCAGAGACACAATATAGGCCAGCCGCTTTCATTCTCCCACCTGCTTGCTCTCTTTGCTTCTCCTATCAGCCGGAGACATATCTCCCAACCCAGGACCTCCCCAGCCAACATTACCCACTATTCCTCCCTCTTTTCACCTCATACCTACAGCTGAAATCTTCTAAATATAAAACCCATTCCACTGACCCCCCCTCTCCACCACCCCTCTCCCTGGAGTTCTCTGGAATGCCCCTTCCATGTGTAATAAACTCCACTTAACTCACGACCTCTTTACCTCTCCCAAACTCTCCTTCCTGGGCCACACAGAAACATGGCTGATACCTTCCAACACGGCCTCCCCTGCTGCGCTGTGCTATGGTGGACTTCATTTCTTCCACACACCTCACACAGGCAACAAAAATTGTGAAGGAGTGGGTCTTCTCCTTTCTAGCAACTGCACCTTCAATCAAATTCCTCCTCCTCTCTCCCTTATCCTCTCATCCTTTGAAGTGCACTCTGTTCATATCTACTCTCCCTCTAACTTCCAAGTGGCTGTCATTTATCGACACCCAGTCTCAGCCACTGCCTTCTATTTTCCATTTGACTTCTTCCTTTTCTCTCTGTTTACATTCCCACCATCATCATGAGTGACATCAACATCCCCACTGATATCAACGAGTCAACAGCCTCCAAACTCCTCTTACTTGCTTCATCCTTTGGCCTCTCTCAATAGTCCTCCACAGCCACTCACACAGACGGACATACACTAGACCTCATCTTCATCTGCCTCTGCACCCTAACTAAGCCCACAACCTTCCCTCTCCCCCTATCTGATCACCATCTATTTACCTTCTCATCCTTGTTCTTCTCACCTGCCACCCACATCCACCAACTCGTACACCCTCGCTGAAACCTCACACACGTTGACACTCACATAATCTCTGACTCTATTCTACCACTATCATCCATGTCCTCACTCCACGACACAGATAACGCCACCGCTTTCTACAATTCTACACTCACAGCGATTAATGCAGTTGCTCCTCTCGTTCAGGCAGAACACAACGAATCAACAGACAACCCTGGCACACAGACATCACTAAAAGCTGCGGCGATAGTCTATGGTTGCTGAGCGCTGCTGGATGAAAACAAATTACAAGAAGGCTTCACGGCATTCAAACAAGCACTTCTCAATTTCAAGTCAGCACTCGCCACCACTAAACAGAATTATCTTATCACCCTCATATCTCTTTATCCCACAACCCAGGCAGTTATTCAACACATTTAAATCTCTCCCCCCCCACTGCACCCTTCCTACTTTTCTTATCTCTACAGAAGACTTTGCAACACACTTCACCAACAAAATCGATCAGATCAGACAAGTTTTTGCTACCCAACCCCACAACCCCCTGTATACCAGACTACTCCCCTCCACAGGGCCTCCTCTATGGTACGTGGCCATTGTATCAGGGGCAGGGGCCGGCTGTGACACAGGGGCATGGCCGTTTGGAGCAGGCCCCATCCCCTCACTCTTGCATGGGCCCAAGGGAGCCTCTGTATTATGAGGCAACCTGAGCTGAGGCGCGCCACTTAAAGGGTGGCACTGGGCCCCTCTGCAGACGCCGCTCCACTCCAATTGCCCCGGCCGCATCCTTCTCTACCTGCAGGGCTCACACCACATCCATGGCTGTTCTGTGCTTACCGGACCTGTGATGATGTCACATGGAGGGGAAGGAGTCAGGGATCACATGATCACTCCTCAGTGTATGAGGACTCTGCTGTGCTGGTTGTCATGATGCTGGATGAGGGAGTTTGTGTGGATCAGAAGATTTAGTGTTGATGTAGCAGACCGTGTGTGTACGGAGCGGAGTCAAGTGGTACGAGATGTACCGGAGCGGAGCCGAGTGTGTACGAGGTGTGTGTACCAGTGGTAGCCCCCCGTGGATGCCGCTCCTATAGTCCTGGCTGCCTCTGCTGGCAGTATTCTTCTCCACAGTCCTGGCCATCGCTGCCTGCCATCATGCAAATCAACAGATGCTGAAGTGACCGGAGCAGCGAGAAGACAGGTGAGTATTTACTTTTTTTTTTAATCATGAGTACACTAGTGGAAAACTATGAAATGTGCAATATAATATAGGAGAACTATTGGAGTGCAATATACTACATGGAGGTCTATGGGGGTGCACTATAGAAGAGAGTTAAAAAAAAAAAGGAAAAACAGCACAAAATATAGAAATAAGTGTACTTATTGCCATGTGGCCAAATGGTAATAAAGTCACTTTTTTCATTTTTGCTTTTTTTTTTTTTACTCTATTGCAAGGAACCATCTGGATTGATGGTTTGGAAAACTTTGCACATAATTGAGAATTTTTGGTACTGTTCCAATTTTTCACTATAAATATAATGTATGTTTGGGTGGAGGCTGGGTGAAGTCTGAGGGGGCACCAAAATTTTGCAGTCAGGGGCCCCTGAAATTCCTAGTGGCAATCCTGCCCCTCCCCCACTAACCTTCCTCCCCTCCATCACTGAAGGAGAATTGCACACCTCCTCTCCAAATCGCACCTCACACCACTTGTGCATCGGACCTTATCCCTTCCACTTCCTCCCCAACCTCACCACCACACTTATCCCAGCCTAACCCACCTTTTCACCTATCACTAACCTCCTGTACCTTTCCTTCTGCTTTCAAACATGTAACAATTACACCCATCTTAAAGAAGCCATCCCTCGACCCGACCTCCACATCCAGCTAGCGCCCATATCGCTGCCCTGTTTGCCTCCAAAATTCTTGAAAAAGCATGTCCACACTGTAAATTTCTCCCACCTCTCATCTAACTCTCTCTTTGACAACCTTCAATCTGGCTTCTGCCCCCACCACTCGCCGAAACAGCCTTAACCAAAATTACTAACTACCTACTTACCACCAAAGCTAAGGACACTTTTCATCCTCCTCCTTGACCTGTCCTTTGCATTTGACACAGCCGACCACTGCCTTCTGCTACAGATCCTCTCTTCCATTGGTATCGCTGACCTTGCCCTCTCCTGGATCTCCTCCTATCTTTCCAACTGCGCATTTAGTTTCTCCCACTCCACACTACCTCTTCACCCCATCCCCTCTGTTGGGTCCCTCAAGACTCTGTCCTGGGACCTTCTTTCCACTATACCTGGCCTAGCAACTCATAGTCCAGATCCAAATCACCTTACCTATGCACCCGACTACCCTTGCCCAGACGTCACTTGCTATCAGATCCCCAATTCTATCACCAATCTTCTTCTCCTCTTGCTTCCTTAAACTAAACCAGACAAAACTGAATTCATCATATTTCCCCATCTCAAGCACTTCCCTTACCTGATCTATCTATCACAATAAATGACATCACACTCTGCCCAATACCTGAATTCCGCTGCCTTGGAGTGACCCTTGACTCTGCCTTATCCTTCAAACCACACATCCAAGCTCTCACCACCTCCTGCGCCTCCAACTCAAAAATATTTCCACAATCTGTCCCTTTCTCAACCCTCAATCTACTAAATACTAGTGCATTTCCCTCATCATCTCCCTCTCGACTACTGCAACCTCCTCTTCTGTGGCCTCTCTGCTAACACTCTTGTACTTCTCCAATCTGTCCTTAACTCTACTGCCCAACTAATCTACCTCTCTCCTTGCTGCTCCTCCACTTGTCCCCTCTGCAAAACCCTTCACTGGCTCCCAATTCCCCAGTGTATCCAATTCAAACTACTAACATTAAGTATATGCGGTATATTGAAATCCGGCTTGTAGATCATGCTGTTCGAAACATAAGCAAAGAATTCACTCCAAGGACATCAGATCTTATAAAAGATCTTTATTCCTCCACAGACTCGACACGATTCGTGCACCACTGTACTCTTCCTCAGGAGTTCAAGAGTAAGTTTTGAACTCCTGAGGAAGTGTACAGTGGTACACGAAACGCAATCTACAAGCCGGATTACAATATACCGCATATACGCATATACTTTTTCTTAACTTTCCTGGCTGATTGCTGCGTTCAAAAGGATCCATTTGTCGTGTTCATGAGTGGTTGTGTCACACACAACCCGATCAGGTGAGTGCAACCATATTTACTATCAATTGATTATATCGGATAAGACCCTATTGTGCACTTCTTCTCCCTTTATCAAACTACAAACATTGACTTACAAAGCCATCTATAATCTGTCTCCCCCATATATCTCTGAACTAATCTCCTGATATCATCCAACTCGTAATCTTTGATCCTCCTAAGACCACTTCTTTCCTCCACACTTATACATTCCTCATCTAACCGCCTGCAAGACTTCGCCTGAGCATCCCCCATCTTCTGGAATTCTGCACCCCAAAACGTCCGACTATCCCTTACACTCAGAAGATCAATCAAAGAAGACGCTTAGCTAAAGTATTGGTCAATGCATATGAGCCTGATACACGAGACAAGGTATATCTCATATACTGGGACCTTTTTTTACTTTTTCTGCTAGGACTTATTAACACTTACTGGGTGTGCTAGTCAGTCTTTTGTTAAATTTTGTAGTCATTTTTTTTCTGTCTGTGCACCCGTGTCTTTTAAGCTGGGAGGTGGCAGATGGCTTCGGCAAAATGGGAGGCAGTGATCCAGGCTCTTACGCACACAACACACAGTTTATTTACAAGTCCAGGTTTTAACAGATCTTTATGGGTCTGGGACGCAGCCGGGACAACCCTGTTCACACAGTCCTTGAAAGTCTCAGCACTGCTGTCAGGTTCTTTCTTGGCCGGGCCAAGACCACAAGGCGTGGCTGTGTTAATTGCACACAGCCAGCACATACAGAGGTACACACAGCACCTGCTGCTCTGACACTTGGTTCCACACTGAAAACCCCGCCCTGTGCTGCAGTCGAGGTTTAAAAACACATTCCTGGATATGGGAATGTTGGAGGACCCGGAATGGAGGAAGAATCCATCCCACCCGATCCTACAGATTCTCAAAAATAGAGACCCATCTCTGGTTTTCTGAAAAACCTGAGTCACCTAACATGACTCAGTTCACAGTCCTTTATTTCTGTGTTGCACTCACAGTACCTACCGTGAGTACAGCACAGTCCAATGGGACTCATAAGGTTTCCCAGCATATTCTGGGGGATACATATCAACCATCATAGGTGACACCGGTCACTGCCTCACAAAGCAGATTTTTAATCGCACATAGACGAGTTTCAGGTTAGGGTCCTGATATGAGACGCACCTTGTCGCTGTAATTGGGATCATATGCATTGGCCAATATATTAGTTAAGCGTCTCCCTTGATTCAAGTACTCCTAAAGCAGTAATGCTATGTCATATTTTCTCTATTCCAAATTGCAGTAAGCTAATTGTATTTTTCCCTTTCTTTTCTAATATTTCCATTGATGTAATGCATGGCCATAATCTCCTTATAGTGTTCCAGTATACAGTGGAATAATTTTCTGCAGTAACAGAAGTTGATACTTTGCATTGGATACAGCGAGAAGCCAATTTTGTTTTACATCTTTCGGTAACACTAGAACTACACCCACCCCACGTATACCTCCAACACCAAGCCTATGCCCCTTTCCAGCAACCTTTGCCCCTTTCCACCATGATTTCACAATCATCTTATGATGCAGCCAGGGGTAGAAGGGAAACTCGGTCACAGGGTCTGCTGAATAGGCAGTCACAGGTGGACGGGAACCCGGTGCCGTGCCCTGGGGGTAGATGTTGATGATAGGGGAGAAGGGGCTATTTACAGGGGATCGTGACGCCACCTGTAGTCACAGTAAGATAGGTACCGGCGCTGCAAGCCGGCCGCTGAGGTGATGGTGGGTGCAGCTGAGTGTGGTGCAGCTCCCTACTGGTGGAGTAGCGATGGTTTTAGATGGTGTTGATGATGAAGGGGGTGAGGGGAGTAATAGTAGGAGTTGGTGCTGCAGTTCTTACCCCTCTGCTGAGCCGCTGATGATGCTGAGCCCTCTGGGCACCACAATAAGGATGACAGAGTCCAATTCAACTTTACTCCACTTTAATGAGTACCACCTGATAGTGATGGTATACGGTACAGTCCGGTTTACCGTGGCTTGGTCACCAGTTCCAGGTTCCCCGTTATGGAGTCTCTAGATGTCCTTCCTTCTATGGCTTTCTGGGTTAACTTATCTTCCTTACTCTCCACCCTCGCAGAGCTCTCTCGCCAGTCCCCTGAACTCCTTCAGTGAGGCACGGTTATCCTTTCCCGGATTTAAGAGGAGTCGATTATCTCCCCCAACGTCAGTATTCGGACCGTCACCCCACCGGTTCTGGATCTATTGTGGTCCTGAGGGGCGAGGTACCTTGTAGTGCATAGGACAACCCGTTTAGAGTGGGCCTGCAGCTCGTTGGTCTATAGCCAAGGATGAACACCTGACTACTTCGGCTACCCGCACTGCTGATTCTTCCCCAACGTGACCAACCGGCTCCAACCAGTCCTGGTCCATTGCCTTCTGTCCTGGGCCCCCACTTAGAGATGGGGCTCCCTCCTGTCAGCTGTCAGGCCGGACCTCTCTGCCTGCCTTCCCAGCACCGTCTCACTAACTATCACTTTTCCTCACACTACTCTCTCCTAGGCTCTACCCCCATCCCTATGGGACCTACTAAATTACCGGGCCCCCCCCTATTCTAAGTGGTGTGGTCCTAAGTGGGTGTAAAACAGACTCCATAAAGTGAACCCTGAACTGATGACCTTACAGGGAAAAACACATTTTTATTTTAAAGTGTAATACTTCCCTGTGGCGCCTAGCCGCAGGGGCGCCACACTTATATGCACACAGATTTGGAAAGCGCTTGTTAGTGGCCAAACAGAGCCTTTTAGGGGAAACTGAAGCATTGGCAATCCCTTCCTGTATGCAACAAAACACGGCTTTGGCAATGCACACAGATTTAGGAATGACCCTTTTTCTCAGCGAGAAATGCCTATGTCCGTGTGGACACTTTCGCCCTCCTATGCTATCTAAAAAGCAATTGAGTAGCTAACTAATTGGAAAATGGCCGCTTCTTATATCCCTAGGAACATGTGACTTTGGCAGCCAATGAAAAAAGCCAGCCAATGACACAAGCCCTTGTGTCTTCAGCTTGTGGATGTTTTATGCGCCCTGATCAGGAACATCTACACAGAAAATGCCGGGAAGTAAAAACTGAGTCTGACGCTCTTCTGACTTCTCCCCACCCCTTCCCCTAATGAAACACACCCCGCTTACCATCCTACACTGTCAGAAGGTAGAAGAAAAGCATGACTTTCACAAAACGCAGTAATGGTTTTATTTATTGCAATCACTCACCAAACAAATCCACGTTCGCTGATTTTTTTGGGGGGGGAAATTGTTTGTATTTCTAAATCTAATCTGCCATGTTTGGGCCGAATTTGAAATTGGCGTATATGTTTGGGGAGGGTTTGGCCATCTCTAATCTCCACATAAAGGTAAGAGGTTAAACATCTACGGGAGAAAACTAAATTTAGATTGAAATGTAGGAATGGGTCTAAAATAAGTACAAGCAACAAAATGCAAATCTACCATATCTACGTCTCTAGTAGTGGAAAATCCCTTTAATCCTTTATGCTATGTAAATGTTTTTCAGACTAATGTCTGCAGTATAAAAAGAAGCCCCAACTTTTCAACCTCTGGTCAATGGACTGTCACAACTGAAAAGGATGGAAAGCAAGAAGTGACTCTATTTGATGCTGTGATGATCTGTAGTGGGCATCATACATTTCCTAACTTACCATTATCTTCTTTTCCAGGTGATTATCTCTGTTATCACAATATACAATGTTGTAGTTTAGAATAATAAGTAGGGCTGATTCAGAAAAGTGTATTTATAGACTTAACAGACTTTGGAGTGTGCAGCAAAGATATATCCAAGATGTAGGATTTTTTTTTTCCTGGAGTAGTGAGAGTCCAATGTACCCAGTAATTGCATATAGGCGGAGCACAGCCAAAAAAGGGAATAGTCCAATAAATGCATGAAGAAAGAAGAGAAAATGATGGCACTCACCAAATGTGTTAAAACTCCAATCCTTTAATTCATGTTATTTAAAAAGAGGCAGGTGGTCATGACAGTACAATACATAGGCTGCAGTCAACAGCTGTTTCACACCCTTGCAGCACATCTACAAGTCCAATTAGGGAATTAGACCTGTAGAAGTGCCACCTGGGTATGAAACAGCTGTTGTCCAAAGCATATACAGTATATTATGCTGTCATTACTGCATGTTTCTTTTTAAATAACCTCAAATAAAGGATTAGACTTTTAATACATTTGGTGAGTGCTGTAATTTTTCTTCTTTCATTGCAAAAGTTGTTTATTCCTGACTCGGCGTGTGGTGGTGCAAAGATGTGGCAAATTCATTATATGGCACGTGCCTCTAAATGAATTCAGAGCATCATGCTAAACTGAGCATTCTATTTAGACTGGTGTGTGCAACACCAGTCTTAATGAATCTGTTCCAAAAACTTAAAGAAGTTGTCCACTACTTTATAACAATATACCATGTAATATTCTAAAGCATCGAACAAGTGTTGTTGTCTGAGATTATTTAATGTGTGCCTCTTTGGTGTGGATCACTCGAAAAACTGTCTGCATACCCTACCTTGTTCCTGTGCCACTCCTTCTGATCAGCCCCCTTCTGGGTATGGATGGAAGGTCATAAACTTGCTAGGCTAGGTTCACATTGCGTTTGTGCTGTCCGTTTAGCAGATCCATTTGACAGCAGCACAAATGCAATGTAACGGGCACATTAACGGATCCATATGCTTCCATTCAACAAACATATACTAACACATGCCAAAATAGGCATGCGTTTGCAAGAATGCGTTTGTTGAAATGCACATGCAACCGTGGACTGCAGTGTTTTTCTGTCCATTAGAAAAAAAACGCACTATAATGTCATGCTATAGATTTGTACATATCTGCAGCATTGTGTTATATTGTGTTTGCAATAGATAAAATGAAAGATGGATAATAGGATAGATAGAAAGATGCAAGAATAGTATTACCAGCCTCCTTGCTCTGTGTCCAGGTCTCTCTATACTGCTTATGATGATGCTCATGAATCTCATGAATATCATCAAGCCACCCAGAAGCAGCAGCAGAAACAGTAGAGAGACCTAGAAAGGAGCCTGGTAATGCTTTTCTTGCATCTATGGCCTTGTTCACACATACCAATCCGCTTTTTAAGCCCTTAGAAAAACAGATCAGTTTTTCTAAGGGTGGCAATAGTGTCCCCTGAGGTTCTGAACGTTTTTTGGAACTTTTGGGACTTAGTCATTTTTTCACCAAAAACGCATGCTAAAAGGCATGGTGCCAATATGTGCCATGCAAAAACGCATGTGTTTCCAATAGGGCCCATGTTAAAAAAACGCATGCGTTTCCAATAGGGCCCCATGTTAAAAAAACGCATGCGTTTTTTTACAGCACCCAAAATCGCTGCATGCAGTGTTTTTTGGGATGCTGAACAAAAACGCATGTGTTGTTAAAAAACGCATTGACACTTAAGTGCACCATGCTTTAACGCAAAAGGCAAAAACGGATGGTATGTGTGAACAAGGCCTATCTTTGTATCTATCCTATCTATCTTTCTATCATATCATCTATCTATCTTTCCATCTATCTCATGTAGTAGTGCATATGTTTTTGAGGTATCAAAACGTATGTGCTCTAAAATGACTGAAAATATCACAACAGAAACCATTAACGTTTCCGTTCTAACGGACAGCAATAATGCAATGTGAACCTAGCCTTACACACTCTGCCTCTCAGAGACACTGCATTGACACTTTGGTCAGTATGTGCACCATTGACAATGTGTCATGTACAAACCACAATGTATCAACAGATTGTAAAGAGTCTTGCAAAATGCAGTCCCAAGTGCATCAACATCTTCCAATGAACTTTCTCTTTAAATCTTTTTATTGATATTTCATTTTATTGATATTTCTTCAAATATAAGTCATGCATGGTACAGCGTATTCAATATCTATTACAATACGTACATATTACAAAATAGTTAATCGGATGTGGATACAATGGTTTATGTATTAGGTTATTGTTTAGAATATTAGTCAAGTTCAGAAATTATCAAGTATATAAGAATAATTAAAAAACAAACTAAATCAAACAATAACTGTGACATGAATGAATGCTTATCAACTTATTCTTTGTTTGTAAAACCAACACACTTTCAGTCTGATTTGCTTTCACTTCTACTGTCATTACTGTTTTTTTCAATCTTGTAATAAAAGGATACTTTATTTTGTAGAGAATGGTTTCCGTACAGCCTTGCATCTATTCCTGAACATAAAAATATTCTGACATGTTCTCTTTTAAAGGGATCCTGTCACCCCCAAAACACCTCCTAAGCTCTTAAAAGCTGTCCCTAGTGCATATTAACACTTTCCCTACACTCCTTTTTGCTCCTAAATGCACCTAATCAAAGTGAAGAAAAACGTTTTATAAGTACCTCATTATTGATGCTAATGAGTGACTATCTATTCATAGTCACTCATCCAGGCAGCCCCTCTTCATGATATCACGCCTATTCAGGCGTGATCTTCCTAATAGATTCAAAATCGCGCCTCTCTGCGCGCCTCCCCACTCTCCCATTACGCACGGGCTTCAGTGGGGGCATTATGACGCGATTCGCGTCATTTCCTAGCGCCAGGTGACGTAGTACACCCGCGCCGCTCGCTTTGAGCTTCAAGTGCCTCACTGCGCACGCGTGCGGGAGCGCACTGCGCATGCGTGCGGGAGCCGGAACAGAGCGGCCTGTGTCTCCGGATCGCAGGCACAGAAGAGGATTCCATTCCTCATAACAACAGTACGGCGGTCCCATTACAAACCCCTAAGTTAGGGGTTTGTAATGGGACCGCCGTACTGTTGTTATGAGGAATGGAATCCTCTTCTGTGCCTGTGTCTCCGGATCGCCGGCCGCTCTGTTCCGGCTCCCGCACGCATGCGCAGTGAGGCACTTGAAGCTCAAAGCGAGCGGCGCGGGTGTATACGTCACCCGGCGCCAGGAAATGACGCGAATCGCGTCATAATGCCCCACTGAAGCCCGTGCGTAATGGGAGAGTGGGGAGGCGCGCAGAGAGGCGCGATTTTGAATCTATTAGGAAGATCACGCCTGAATAGGTGTGATATCATGAAGAGGGGCTGCCTGGATGAGTGACTATGAATAGATAGTCACTCATTAGCATCAATAATGAGGTACTTATAAAACGTTTTTCTTCACTTTGATTAGGTGCATTTAGGAGCAAAAAGGAGTGTAGGGAAAGTGTTAATATGCACTAGGGACAGCTTTTAAGAGCTTAGGAGGTGTTTTGGGGGTGACAGGATCCCTTTAAAGCATGCTGTTATGAGTGATAAAGGAAAAGTTATATTGTGTTAGAAAGAATAGGAAATTTTAACCAAAAAGGGGCTAATTCATGAATGTATCAATTTGATGAGTGGTCACTAGGGTAAAAGATACAATCTAATATATAAGCTGAATGTGTGTGCATGTGTGCATGTCCGGGATTGGCATCTGCACCGTCGCAGCTACAGCCACAAACTCTTGCACAGTCACACGTCTGGACCCCGAGAGCGTCATAGGCTATGTTGTGAGGAGAAATGTTAAGCCCGCGCATTCCAATTCACCAAACAATTTTGCCCCTATCTACATAATTGGGAAAATGTGAAAGGAAAAGTGTTGGAGGCAAAATGGCAGCTGCTAGATGTGAACAAGGGGGACTTAAAGAATGAGAGCGATGGCGCCAAAGAGTATATACCGTACAGCTGCTAAGGTGGGGCCCCGACATGGAATATTCACCACACACGGGGATTGTCACAACGATTTAGTCAGGACCTGCAGCTCTCTGGCGCCCCCTTATCCTGTTGGTCACATCTGGTATCGCCAGAGGATAAGAAAGGAGCCCAGCTGCCCTAATTTATGTTGTATACTGCAACACGTGATGTTACAGAATGTATATATGCCACCAGTTCCTGCCAGGAACATATATATACCTCAATCCAGTCACCCTCAGGCCCACAATACCACATAAATACAAAACGTTATGCTGCCACCACCGATATCTTTAAAGTACCGTTACACATAGATACTGTATATTGCTTGCAACTCACTGGTTTAGTGAAATCATGGACACATTGTTCCATTTTGTTGCTGTGTACAAAATAGAACAATGTGTCCATGATTTCACTGCAACCAGTGAGTTGCAAGCAATATATCTCTGTGTGTAACGGTACCTTAAGGTGGATCAGTCACCTGCTCTGGTAACGTGTAAAAGCGGGGTTGCGTGTCAGATCATCATAGAACAAGAAGAACGAAACTAGTAAATTATAATATTTTACTCCCAAAGTTGGCAGTGCTTATAAAAAAGATATACAAGATATTACATAAGAGACAATTTACATGTATGCATAAACAGTTATTAAAATAAAAGGAATAAAGTAAGAAATTGCCAGACCTAGCCACGCGGTGACAAACGTAGATCCGTTGGGGGGGCTGCTCCCCAGAAATGTATGATTCCTCCACACAGTGATAGGGTCCTGCTGTGTCCGTGCCCAGGGTGAAAACAGCCCAAACATGGATGCTCTAGCTTTAATAAAGGTAGTAAACTGCAGCTTCCCCCTTGTAGGTTCCCCTCCCTGGTGGGATGCTCCTCTGAGACCCTCCTCTTTCACCATGCTTAATAAACCTTCATTTTTCATATCTGGGTATGGGGTGGGCCCACATCCATGATACACACCTCATGTTTACTTTCATTTGATTCAACGAATATTGATACCAAATATGACATATTTATGATGTTCAGAAAGCCAGAACTCATTTCCCAGGTTCCTGAGTGTTACATAGATATACAAGACATATCATTAAATGCGCAAAAATGTGAATAATCTAAAAATATGAAATATATGTTTATGTCATGAACGGGTCTTATGAAATTCGACATTAACAAAACTGTAGATTCAAACAAAGAGGTTCTGGAGGGAAAGATACAAACTTTAGCTCTGCTTAAGGTATTTATTGCTCTGCGGTTGTAAATACTGGATAGGGGAGGGGGAGAGAGAGAGAGTGAGGGGTGGCATATAGAATTGGATCTACAGAAACCCCTCAGGATAGAGAAAGCCTTATGTATAGGTATTGGATGATTTTCCAACCTCTTACAATAATGAAACAAATTCATACTTTACTGACAGGAATATGAACACACACACACAAAATGCGCCACACACTACCACACTACCACATAAAATCCCCCGGATTTATCAGGCTGCCAATAGCAACCAATCACAGCTCAGCTTCTATTTTGCTACAGTTACTTAATCTGAGCTCTGATTGGTTAATATAGGCAACAAAGGACATTCTCAGTATAACAAAGCTTGTAGGTAATAGGTAGTGATGAGCGAGTATGCTTGTCACTACTCGGTACTCGCACGAGTATCACTGTACTCGGGCTACTCGGCGAGTACCGAGTAATGTTAAGATACTCGGGTGTATGCTCCTGCTCGGGGGTAGTCCGTGTACTTTTGCAGTGTATCTATACAGATACACTACAAAAGTACCCTAAAAGTTAATCTAAGGGGTTAAAAACAATAATCATTAATACTCACCTCCTGTACTCCTGTACCTTATGTACAGGACCTCCGAGACCACCGGAGAAGATGGGGAAAAGGACCTTGCGGTTCAGCCAATCAGCATGCGGCTAGCGGTCACATGGGTTGTGACGCGGCTGCACTGCAACCACATGACAAACCATGTGACCGCTAGCCGCATGCTGATTGGCTGAACTGCAAGGTCCTTTTCCCCATCTTCTCCCGTGGTCTCGGAGGTCCTGTAACAGCCAGAGGTCTTCGGTACAGGTCCCGGTACATAAGGTACAGGAGTACAGAGGTGAGTATTAATGTTTATTGTTTTTAACCCCTTAGATTAACTTTTAGGGTACTTGTGTATCTGTTACACTGCAAAAGTCAGGTAATTTCACAAAAATACTCGGGTCTCCGATAGGATAATATTGGGCTTGGTGCTTGGCCGAGTACACAAGTATCTTGGGACGCTCGGCCCAAGCTCCGAGCACCCGAGTATTTTGGTACTCGCTCATCATTAGTAATAGGATGTCAGTTAGGGTGTGTTGGTGGAAAGGCTGATGTCAGTTACATTACCTCTATGTGAGAGGATATAGAAACTACCAGTTACAGACTATTTTTACCACAATAATGCCTCATAAGAAATGAATTCTTTGACACGAATGTCAGCTGATGCGAAATGAAAAGCTACATTACTGGCCAATGAAAAATGAGAAGACCGAGAAACAAGGCTGACACACATGAGAACAGCAGCTGCTTCCTCAAGAGCCAATGAACTTTCTGAGGAGAGGGAAGCGAGGCTTGCAGATATGAAAACAAGAGCTGCTTCCTCAAGGGCCAATGAACTTTCTGAGGAGAGGGAAGTGAGGCTTGCAGACATGAAAACAAGAGCTGCTTCCTCAAGAGCCAATGAACTTTCTGAGGAGATGGAAGTGAGGCTTGCAGACAAGAGTACAAGAGCTGCTTCCTCAAGGGCCAATGAACTTTCTGAGGAGAGGGAAGCAAGACTTGCAGACATGAAAACAAGAGCTGCTTCCTCAAGAGCCAATGAACTTTCTGAGGTGAGGGAAGCGAGGCTTGCAGACATGAAAACAAGAGCTGCATCCTCAAGGGCCAATGAACTTTCTGAGGTGAGGGAAGTGAGGCTTGCAGACAAGAGAAAAAGAACTGCTTCCTCAAGAGCCAATAAACTTTCTGAGGAGAGGGAAGAGTGGCTTGCAGATAAGAGAAGAAGAGTTGCTTCCTCAAGGGCCAATGAGTCATCTCAGCAGAGAGAAGGCCGACTTGCCACTAAGAGAATTGCTATTTCTTCCACCAGGGCACAGGAAATAGTTGGAAATTTGAAACTTGCTGCCTTCTGTTACCAGTCAGACATAAACTATCAGGATAATCCTAAAGTTCAGATAGGAAAAATGGATGTTGTCTGCATGTACTGTAGTGCCCTGAAATGGAAAGATGAACCACCAGGTTTATGCTGTGCAAATGACAAGATCAAACTTCCACCTCTCCTGTCACCACCAGATCCCCTAAAGTCTCTGATGACAGGTACCAGTACAATATCAAAGCATTTCATGGATAACATTAGGAAGTACAACTCCTGCTTCCAAATTACATCATTTGGTGCGACAAAAGAAATGTTTGCAACAGGATTTATGCCGACATTTAAAGTTCAAGGACAGGTTTACCACTCAATTGGGTCACTGCTTCTATTACAAGGAGAAGAACCTCAATTTCTTTAACTGTTCTTCATGGGAAATGCAGAAGCAGAGGCTCAGCAGACATGCTGTTTAATTCCTAACACACACATTGATATTGTCACTATTTTGCAGCAGTTCCTTCACTCCAACAATCCATATGTTCAACTTTTCGAGACTGCACTTGAATGCATGCCAAATGTCGATTACAAGGTTGTCATTCGAGCTGACAAAACACCACAAGGTGAACATCAGCGACGTCTCAATGCTCCCACTTTTGATGAGGTAGCCATCTTGATTGTAGGTAATGATTTTCAAAGCCGTGACATTGTGCTTCAGAAAAGGAACAATAGTTTGCAATGAGTAGCAGAAACTCACAGGTCCTATGATGCTCTGCAATATCCAATCATCTTTTGGCAGGGACTGGATGTCTATCACTTTGGAATAACTCAGACAGATCCTACAACAGGCAACCCTTCAGGAAAAAAGTGTCTGCCATGGACTTCTATGCATATAGGATCATGACAAGATTTGCAGAGGAAAATCACATCTTGAAATGCAAACACCTCTTCCACCAGTTTATTGTAGTCATGTATGTAAAGATTGAGAGTGAACGTCTTTTATATATCCGACTAAATCAAAAGAAGCTCAGGGCAGAGGAATATATTCACCTTAGAGATGCTGTTGCAAATAATGTTGATCCAGAAGAGTTGGGGAAAATGGTTATTCTTCCATCAACTGTCACTGGAAGCCCACGACACATGCATAAATACACACAGGATGCAATGACTTATGTGAGAAAGTAATGCCTTCCAGATCTTTTCATCACCTTTACTTGCAATCCTGCTTGGGAGGAAATTGGAGGGCACCTGTTGCCGGGCCAAAAAACAGTGAATCGCCATGACCTTATTGCTTGGGTTTTCAAACAGAAACTTTAAAAAATGACCAGGGGTGAGAGAAGGAGTAATCGGGCACCTCCAGATTAATATGGTGCATACAGCACTTGTACACCTTAAGTTTCCGCTTGCAATCCCTGTTAATGGTGTTGCTGCGCCTTATAGCAAAGTCCATACATGTTGAAAAGTGAAGGAAAAGGCGGCACTCACCATTTGTAGAATCTTGTGCTTTATTTCATCGTAGTGGGGAGGGAGTGCAGAGGGCACGGACGACAGCACGCTGTTTCGGAGGCTCAGCTCCTTTGACGAGTCCACTACGATGAAATAAAGCACAAGATTCTACAAATGGTGAGTGCCACCTTTTCTTTCACTTTTCTAACTTTAAAAAATGATTAATCTCATCACAAAATCACATATTTATGGTGAGACGCAGTGCTGGATGTATTCAGTTGAATGGCAAAAAAGAGGCCTTCCTCACGCCCACATCTTGATCTGGCTGAAGCAAAAAATACAGCATACCGAAATTGACAATATCATCAGTGCCGAATTGCCAGACCCTCAGATTGACCTCTTGCTGTTTGACACCATCACAAAAAACATGATCCATGGTCCGTGTGGGAGTCTCAACAAAAATTCTCCCTGTATGATTGATGGCAGGTGTTCAAAGCATTACCCACGATCCCTGGTCCAAGAAACCCAAACAGGACAAGATGAATATCCAGTCTACTGAAGAAGAAAGCTAGGGGATGGTGGTTTCACAGAAAAGCTCAAAATGCGTGTTGGATCTTCACTCCAAGAGATAGAAATTGACAACAGGTGGGTAGTGCCTTACAACCCTTTGCTCTCAAAAATCTTCCAGGCCCACATAAATGTCGAATCTTGCAACTCTGTGAAATCAATCAAGTATATCTGCAAATATGTCCACAAAGGAAATAATCAAGCAGTTTTTGAACTCCAGAAAAATAGACCTATTATTGATGAAGTGGAGGCGTTCCAGATGGGCAGGTACATAAGCAGCAATGAAGTTGTTTGGAAAATACTAGGATTCTCCATTCATGAGCGCTACCCACCAGTTGTGCATCTGAATGTGCACTTGGAAAATGGACAGAGAATTTACTTTAACCCAGCAAACATGCAGCAGCAGCTCCTAACACTACCTAAGACCACCCTCTTGGCATTTTTTGAGCTATGTCAAGTAGACCCTTTTGCACAAACAATTCTCTACTGTGATTTACCAAAGTACTACACTTGGAATGCCTCCAGAAAAACACTGGAACGGAGGAAACGCGGCTTGATATTGGTAACCAGGCATGAAAGCAACTGATACTCTTGGTCGCGTCTACACTGTTCAACTATCAAATGCAGAATGCTTCTACCTGTGCATGTTACTTCATGTTGTCAAAGGCCCTACATCATTTTCTGACCTGAAGACCGTCGGAGGCCATGTGTGTGAAACATTCAGGGAAACTTGCCAAAGAAAAGGACTTCTGGAAAATGATGGACACTGGGACATGACCCTCAGTGAAGCAGCAGCCACACAAACCCCAAAGCGACTAAGACACCCTCTTTGCTATTATTCTAACAACCTGTAACATTTCAAATCCTCTTGAGATTTGGACAAAGTACAAAACTGATCTCAGTGAGGACATCCTCATGCAGATTAGAAGGGAAAATCCTCAGCAACTCATCAACTTCACTGAGGAAATGTTCAATGAAACTTTAATGCTCCTTGAAGATCAGTGCATAGCAATGTCAGGAAAAGCCTTACAGTTGCTTGGTTTGCGTGCTCCAATAAGAAATCCTGAAGGCATCCAATTGTGTAGGGAGATTTTCATAGAAACAAACTACAATATTGATGAACTGACAGCATTTGTGTCTCAGAATGAGCCAATATTGGTACCAGATCAAAGGGACGCCTATAACTACATTGTAAGTTTCAGTGAAACCAACAAAGGTGGGATTGTCTTCCTTGATGCTCCAGGTGGAACAGGAAAGACATTTCTAATCAACTTGCTCCTGACAAAATTTCGACAACAAAAAAAGATTGCATTTGCAGTGGCAACTTCTGGAATTGCAGCTACGCTTTTAAAAGGTGGCAGACATTCGACAATCAAACTACCACTTAATCTGTCTCATAGTGACAGCCTCATGTGTAATATTGCTAAGGGATCAGGACTGGCCAAATTGCTTCAAAAATGCAGTGCCATCATTTGGGATGAATGCACTATGTCACACAAAAGGGCTCTGGAAGCAAAGGACAGACTGCTGCAAGACCTGCATAGCAACACATATATCATGGGAGGAGTAGTTGTTGTTTTGGCAGGTGACTCCTGCCAAACACTACCTGTTATTCCAAGATCAACCCCTGCAGATGAACTCAATGCCTGTCTCAAAGCATAATACCTTTGGAGAATAGTAAAGAAAATGTCACTGAACACAAACATGAGGGTCTACATTACAGGCGATGTTTCTGCTTGACTGTTTTCGGGTCAGCTGTTGACTATTGGAGATGGCAAGGCACCAGTAGACTCAACCACTGGACAGATCACCTTCCCAAGCAACTTTTGTTGCATTGTGACTTCCATTGAGGAGTTAAAAGCAAAGGTTTTTCCAAACATTCAACTCCACTTCAAAAATTCTGGCTGGCTGTGTGAAAGGGCTATTCTAGCTCCCAAAAATGACAGCGTCAACAAGATCACTCTTCAAATTCTAAATCTCCTTCCAGGTGTGTGCACAACCTACAAGTCAGTGGATAGACCCTGCTCAAGCAGTATTTTATCCAACTGAGGTCCTCAATTCCTTGGAGCCACAAGGACTTCCTCCTCACAACCTCTTTCTAAAACCTGGAGCACCTATTCTGCTATTGAGAAACTTGGATCCACCAAAGCTGTGTAATGGAACAAGACTCTTGATTAAGAACCTGTTTCCACATGTAATTGAGGCAACCATTTTGACAGGTTGTGCCACAGGAGAAGATGTTTTAATCCAACAATTCCTCTTATTCCATCTGATTTGCCTTTTGATTTTAAACGCCTCCAGTTTACTGTTCGACTGGCATTTGCTATGTCCATCAACAAGGCTCAGGGACAGTCTTTGAAAGTAGTTGGAATTGATTTACAATCTCCATGCTTTTCTCATGGTCAACTTTATGTGGCCTGTTCAAGAGTTGGAACAGCCAAAAACCTGTTTGTCTTTGCACCTGAAGGAAGAACTAAGAATGTCGTCTATCAAAAGGCTCTCGAATAAGGAGTAGAAGATTACTTCACATTACTTGGCCAATTTAGTTAAATCTGTGTGGAATATCTGTGGTGTTGAAATATATGTTGTGAAATGCTTCTATTAGCTTAGTTTTTGCCTTTTAATAATTACATTTCTATTTATTTGTTTTGTGGTTTTTGTGTGCAGAATAAATTTTTGTTAACACATGCAACTTTGATAACAGCAGTTATTAACCCGGGCGAAGCCGGGTAGTACAGCTAGTGTTTGGTAAAAATATTGATGCTTGTTTTCGTTCTGCATTTCATTTAGCTGGCCATCAAATCAGATAATTAACATCCAGAGTACAGGGCTGTTGTCATATAGTTTGTGCCGAACAAACAGGCCAAGTTGAAAAACGAATTCTGTTAAACTGTCAATCGCCTTTAATTAGATTGTAGATTGTGAGCCCTCGCGGACAGCGCCCTCTCTACTTCTGTACCTGTGTGCCAAATGTTGTCCATGTACCTTGTACTTGACTTTGTATACCCTTTCCACATGTACAGCGTTGTGGAATTAATGGCATTGTAATAATAATAATAATGATAATAATAATAGAAATAATAATATGTGACTACACAGTAGAACATTATCCACCTCATTGATGGCTTTACGTGAAGCACATTACTGGACTTTATTATTTGTGTGTAGTTGCTAGCCTTGAAAGGCTATTCTCATTTTATGAAGATAGCATGACAATACGCAAGTTTGTACTTAATTTGCTTTTCTGCTGAGTGGTTTTATTTTACATAATGTACAGCTGGTTGCTATATTCTAGTCCGATATGTTAATTTCTGATATATCAGCAACCTGTTTTTAGCCCATGGATTTATATACAGCAGTTTATTTTTGTGTCCCTCTCCCTCTCAGATCCTGACTGAGAGGATTTTATCAGTCCTGAAAAATTATAATCCCCTAGCTCCCATCTTCAGAAGATTCCAGATAATTTTTTCTTAGTCATTGTTCCCCTGACAGATGACATTGGTAGAGAAAATGATCACACCATTAGATTTTTATAAACTGATCATTTTAGTTTGTATTTCTCTACATTAAAAATTATAGAATCATAGAATGTTAAAGTTGGAAGGGACATCCTTGGTCATCTGGTCCAACCTCCTGCTCAATACAAGATTCACTAAATCATCCCAGACAGATGTCTGTCCAATCTCTGTTTGAAGACTTCTATTGATGGGGAACTTGCCTCTAGTCTGTTCCACTTGTTGATCACCCTCACTGTCAAATTTTTTTTTCTAATATCTAATCTGTGTCTCCTCCCATTCAGTTTCATCCATTGCTTCTAGTGTTTCCTTGTGCAAATGAGAATAAGCTGATCCCTCTACAGTGTGACAGCCCTTGAAATACTTGTAGACTGCTATTAAGTCTCCTCTCAGTCTTCTTTTTTGCAAGCTAAACATTCCCAAATTCTGTATCCATTCCTCATTAAGGACATGGTTTGCAGACAAGTCGCCATTCTTGTCGCTCTTCTCTGACCTTGCTTTTATTGTGCCGTGATTAAAAATATACGAAAAAAGTGGAACATTATAAATTCTAAAATCACGTTGCTGCAGCTTGTAAGCAGCTATGGTCCATTGGTATGCATTTCAGACGATGGATATAAAACTTGGAAAAAGGACGTGTTTTATGTATATTTTTAATCATAGCACAATAAAAGCTTGGATTTTATGCTGTGTTTCAGAGCTAGAATAAGCCTTTGTCTGTGCATTACTACTTTTCATAGTATGCAACAATATTTATATGTTTATCGAAGTCATGTACATTGAACTAATCTGGTGTTTCTTCTCTTTTAGGAATAGAACATTTTAAGGGCCAGTACATGCACAGTCGAGATTATAAACTACCTGATAATTTTAAAGACAAAAGAATTGTAGTGATTGGAATCGGGAACTCTGGGGGAGACATAGCTGTAGAGCTAAGCAGGACAGCACAACAGGTGTGTATCCTGTATGACAAGGTGTAATTCACATATTCACTTTTAGAGTTTAAAGGCCGTAGACAGTGGCTGACTGGTAAATGTTAAGTTGGGGCTGGGGTTTGGAGAGGCAAGCATAAAGTAGTGACAAGCGAATTTTGGCAGCCCATCTTTAACCTTCTTAGGCTAGGGTCACTCATAAGCCCTTGGTCCGTTTTTGGCTTCTTTTTTGTCATTTTTTTTTTCTAAGTCCAAAAACTGACAGAAAAACGGATTGGATGTAATAAACACCCTGTCCGTTTTTTTCTGGACCTCAAAACATTGCTCTGTCCGTTTTTGAGCCAAAAACGTTGCTAGCAACGTTTTTGGCATCAGTTAAAAAAACGCATGCGTTTTTTTAACATGGGGCCCTATGGGAAACGCATGCATTAACGCATGGCACATATAGGCACCTGCGTTAACGCATGCGTTAACGCATATCCGTTTTTATGGAAAAAATGACTAAGTCCAAAAACGTTCAGGGGTGCAGGAGGCTCAAAAAGCACCCTATAAAAAACGGATTGGTGATGAAAATCACTTCCAAAAATGGACTTCTATGTGTGACCCCAGCCTTACCTTAACAAATGTAGCAAAGCTTTTAAAAATGGTGGTTGCTGTTTTCATATTGGCATCACACACATATATGCAATCATACTTGGTCCATCGAAATGTTAGTTAACATAGAAGGATCATATAAAAGGACCAAGAATTAGAATTCTAATTTATTTTGCTTTAGGTGTAGTTGGTGCAGTGTATAGTACAGAAATGGAAGACTAAAATACCGTATATACTCGTGTATAAGCCGAGTTTTTCAGCCCAAAATTTGGGCTGAAAAGTCTCCCCCTCGGCTTATACACGAGTCACTACGGTACCTCTGGGCTGTGGAGGCTGGAGGAAGAAGGGGGGAGGCTGCTGTTTGAGCGGCCCCGTCATGTGGGGCCGGTCATTATATATGCACAGCTTCCCCTGTCAATCAGCGGCAGGGGAAGCAGTTCATATATGCCCCCCAAAAGCTGGCACTGTCCCTCCTTGTAAGGGCCCCCCCCGCTGCTTATATTTTACCATCCCGGTCTTCTGATCAGCGCCGCTCCTCGGTGCTCCTTCTTCATCCTCCGTCCTCGCTGCATCCGGGATCTCCGGCCGTCGCAGGCATATGACGTCATCGCGCGACGGCCGGAGATCCCGGATTCAGCGAGGACGGAGCATGAAGAAGAAGCACTGAGGAGCGGCGCTGAGCAGAAGACCGGGATGGTAAGAGAAGCAGCGGGGGGGGGGGGAAGCCTTACAAGGGGGGTGAGTGCCAGCATTTGGGGGCTGTTGGTACCCCCAGGGGGCTGCTGGGTACCTCCTGGGGGCTGCTGGGTACCCCCTGGGGGCTGCTGGGTACCCCCAGGGGGCTGTTGGTACCCAAGGGGGCTGTTGGTACCCCCAGGGGGCTGCTGGGTACCCCCTGGGGGCTGCTGGGTACCCCCAGGGGGCTGTTGGTACCCCCAGGGGGCTGTTGGGTACCCCCAGGGGGCTGTTGGTACCCCCAGGGGGCTGCTGGGTACCCCAGGGGGCTGTTGGTACCCCCAGGGGGCTGCTGGGTACCCCAGGGGGCTGTTGGTACCCCCAGGGGGCTGCTGGATACCCCCTGAGGGCTGCTGGGTACACCCAGGGGGCCACTGGGTACCCCCTGGGGGCCACTGTATAACCCCTGGGGGGTGCTGTATAACCCCTGGGGGGTGCTGTATAACCCCTGGGGGCTGTTGTATATACTGCTGAGGCCTGTATACCACTGGGGCTGCTGTATATACCACTGGGGCTGCTGTATATACCACTGGGGCTGCTGTATATACCACTGGGGCTGCTGTATATACTGGTGGGGTCTGTATATACCACTGGGGAGGCTGCTGTATACCACTGGGGTTGCTGTATATACTACTGGGGCCTGTATATGCCACTGGGGAGGCTGCTGTATACTACCATTGGGGGGCCTGTATACCACACTGCTGGGGGCTGTACACCTGTGCTGGGGTCCACCCTCGGCTTATACACGAGTCAATAGGTTTTCCCAGGTTTTGGGGGCAAAAGTAGGGGGGTCGGCTTATACACGGGTCGGCTTATACACGAGTATATACGGTAAGATTATAGTATAATTAGTTGTCTGTCTCAGACACGGAAAATCAGCAACTCAAATACAAATCCATTAGTCAGGATTGAGTGGAATCGATACATCGCACTCTAAATAGAATCATTTTCTTCACCAATGATCCAGCACTTACTACATGAATACAAGAACAGAACCAAGCTTACTACATAAATACAATATGAGGTAAAAAGGTATGATAAAATGAGCGCTAGGAACAGAAACAGACAGAAAAGTGGACATCCACTTGAGAAAGACGCCTTCAGTGTCGAAACATGTTGTGGCGAGGAGACCCATAACTTCTACTGTTCACAATAAATTTGAAAGGTAATAATCGATAAGAGCCCAGTGCCTGTTTCTGTCCCTAGCGCTCATTTTATCATACCTTT
Source organism: Allobates femoralis (assembly GCA_033576535.1). Taxonomy (NCBI): domain Eukaryota; kingdom Metazoa; phylum Chordata; class Amphibia; order Anura; family Aromobatidae; genus Allobates; species Allobates femoralis. The sequence continues at coordinate 26,427,841 of JARQOC010000007.1, forward strand.
TTACCTCATATCGTGCTCAATTCCTCCCTTTGGGGAGTGTTGGTTGAGAGCAGCTCTGGGACAGGATTTGGTCAGCACAGAGGATTTGCCCTTCTCTGGACTCGAGATCTCTGGGAGAGACGTTATAGTTCCATAAGGAAAAGCTTCTCTACACGTAGCAACGGATTTATGCCTGCTGTTAAATCTCACCGCAAATCATTAACCTAGTTGTGCAGGGGGCGCAACTAGAAAAGGTGAGTGAAATATTAATATAACACCTTGCTTCGGCTAATTTGCACAGTGTGGCGCAACAATTTTCTTGGTTTTTACATAAATACAATAACAGAACCAAGCTTACTACATAAATACAGGAACAGAACCAAGCTTACTACATAAATACAGGAACAGAACCAAACTTACTACATAAATACAGCAACAGAACCAAGCTTCCTACATAAATACAGCAACAGAACCGAGCTTACTACATAAATACAGGAACAGAACCAAGCTTACTACATAAATACGGGAACAGAACCAAACTTACTACATAAATACAAGAACAGAATCAAGCTTACTACATAAATACAGAAACAGAACAAAGCTTACTACAAAAATACAGGAACAGAACCGAGCTTACTACATAAATACAGGAACAGAACCGAGCTTACTACATAAATACAGGAACAGAACCAAACTTACTACATAAATACAAGAACAGAATCAAGCTTACTACATAAATACAGAAACAGAACAAAGCTTACTACAAAAATACAGGAACAGAACCGAGCTTACTACATAAATACAGGAACAGAACCAAGCTTACTACATAAATACAGAAACAGAACCGAGCTTACTACATAAATACAGAAACAGAACCAAGCTTACTACATAAATACAGGAACAGAACCGAGCTTACTACATAAATACAGAAACAGAACCTAGCTTACTACATAAATACAGAAACAGAACCAAGCTTACTACATAAATACAGGAACAGAACCAAGCTTACTACATAAATACAGAAACAGAACCGAGCTTACTACATAAATACAGGAACAGAACCAAGCTTACTACATAAATACGGGAACAGAACCGAGCTTACTACATAAATACAGAACAGAACCAAGCTTACTACATAAATACAGGAACAGAACCAAGCTTACTACAAAATACAGGAACAGAACCGAGCTTACTACATAAAACAGAAAGAACCAACTTACTACATAATACAGAACAGACAACTACCATATACAGAACGAACAATTATACATAAATACAGACAGAACCAGCTTACTACATAAATACAGAACAGACCAAGCTTACTACATAAATACAGAACAGAACCAGCTTACTACATAAATCAGAAACAGAACCAAGCTTACTACTAAATACAGAACAGAACAAGCTTACTACATAAATACAGAACAGAACCAGTTACTACATAATACAGACAAACAGTTAACAAAATACAGAAACAGAACGAGCTTACTACTAAATACAGAACAGAACCAGCTTACTACATAAATACAGAACAGAACCAATTACTACATAAATACAGAACAGAACAAGCTTATAATAAATACAGAACAGAACAAGCTTACTACATAAATACAGAACAGAACGAGCTTACTACATAAATACAGAACAGAACCAGCTTACTCATAAATACAGAAAAGACAGTTACTACATAAATACAGCAACAGAACCGAGCTTACTACATAAATACAGGAACAGAACCAAGCTTACTACATAAATACAGGAACAGAACTAAGCTTACTACATAAATACAGGAACAGAACCAAGTTTACTACATAAATACAGGAACAGAACCAAGCTTACTACATATATACAGGAACAGAACCGAGCTTACTACATAAATACAGGAACAGAACCAAGCTTACTACATAAATACAGGAACAGAACCAAGCTTACTACATAAATACAGCAACAGAACCGAGCTTACTACATGAATACAAGAACAGAACCAAGCTTACTACATAAATACAGGAACAGAACCAAGCTTACCACAAAAATACAGGAACAGAACCGAGCTTACTACATAAATACAGCAACAGAACTGAGCTTACTACATAAATACAGAAACAGAACCGAGCTTACTACATGAATACAAGAACAGAACCAAGCTTACTACATAAATACAATAACAGAACCAAGCTTACTACATAAATACAGGAACAGAACCAAGCTTACTACATAAATACAGGAACAGAACCAAGCTTACTACAAAAATACAGGAACAGAATCGAGCTTGCTACATAAATACAGCAACAGAACCAAGCTTACTACATAAATACAGCAACAGAACCGAGCTTACTACATAAATACAGGAACAGAACCAAGCTTACTACATAAATACAGGAACAGAACCGAGCTTACTACATAAATACAGGAACAGAACCAAGCTTACTACATAAATATAGAAACAGAACCGAGCTTACTACATAAATGCAGAAACAGAACCAAGCTTACTACATAAATGCAGAAAAAGAACTGAGCTTACTACATACCATATATACTCGAGTATAAGCCGACCCTAGTATAAGCCGAGTCCCCTAATTTTACCCTCCTAAACTAGGGACACGTATTGACTCGAGTATAAGCCTAGGGGAAGAAATGAAGCAGACTCTCATCACTGTATACAGCCCCTCTCATCATGATAAATGGCCCCCATTACTGGTATATAATCCCCCATCACTGCTATATAGGACCTTCATCACTGGTATACAGTTCCAGTCCATCAGAGGTTACAGTCCCCATCAGTGGAATACAGCCCCCAATCAGTGGTATATTCAGGCCCCCCTTCAGTGGTATATACAGGCCACACATCAGTGGTATATACAGGCCCCTCCATCAGTGGTATATACAGGCCCCTTATTAGTGGTATATATAGGCCCCTCCATCAGTGGTATATACAGGTTCCTCCATCAGTGGTATATACGGGCCCCCCTCAGTGGTATATACAGGCCCCCAATCAGTGGTATATACAGGCCCCCCATCAGTAGTATACAGGCCCCTCCATCAGTGGTATATACAGGCCCCTCCATCAGTGGTATATACAGGCCCCTCCATCAGTGGTATATACAGGCCCCCCTTGCTGCCAGAACTCCTTTAAAATAATAAATCATTCATTCTTACCACCGTCACTCTGTCACCGTGCGTTCTCTGATCTTCATGCTTCTTCCTGCTTGTACCCAGCTTCTATTCCTGTGGCGGGCGCAGCAACGATGACATCATTGCTTCTGCACCGGTCACATGACGCGGGTACAAGCAGGAAGAAGACCGGAGGACGTGCGGTGACAGAGCAACGGGGGTGAGTATGAATGATTTATTATTTTAAAGGTGTGCGGCAGCAAGGGGGGCTTGTATACCACTGATGGGGGGGGTGCTTACATAGTGCAATGTAATATGCACCGCTCCGCCTGAAGCTGATGGACTGGGGGATGCAGTGCATATTGCATTGCACTAATGAGCGGGGGTACGAGACCGCCCGCTCCTACTTCAGCCTCCCCCGACCTCCTCCAGCTCCTGTTCACCGCCCCCGAACTGAGCCTTCACACTGTGACTCGAGTAAAAGCCGAGGGGGGCACTTTTCAGCACAATTTTTGTGCTGAAAAACTCGGCTTATTCTCGAGTATATATGGTAAATACAGGAACAGAACCGAGCTTACTACATAAATATGAGCGCAGAATGAAGTTTACTGCATAGATACAGGAACATAACAGAACTTACTACCTAGAAACACACATAACCACACTTACTACAAAAACACAAGAACAAAACTGAGCTTACTACATAAATACAGGAACAGAACCGAGCTTACTACATAAATACAGGAACAGAAACAAGCTTACTACATAAATACAGGAACAGAACTAAGCTTACTACATAAATACAGCAACAGAACCAAGCTTACTACATAAATACAGCAACAGAACCAAGCTTACTACATAAAAACAGCAACAGAAACGAGCTTACTACATAAATACAGCAACAGAACCAAGCTTACTACATAAATACAGCAACAGAACCGAGCTTACTACATAAATACAGGAACAGAACCAAGCTTACTACATATATACAGGAACAGAACCGAGCTTACTACATAAATACAGGAACAGAACCAAGCTTACTACATAAATACAGGAACAGAACCAAGCTTACTACATAAATACAGCAACAGAACCGAGCTTACTACATGAATACAAGAACAGAACCAAGCTTACTACATAAATACAGGAACAGAACCAAGCTTACTACAAAAATACAGGAACAGAACCGAGCTTACTACATAAATACAGCAACAGAACCGAGCTTACAACATAAGTACATAAACAGAACCGAGCTTACCACATGAATACAAGAACAGAACCAAGCTTACTACATAAATACAGGAACAGAACCAAGCTTACTACATAAATACAGGAACAGAACCAAGCTTACTACAAAAATACAGGAACAGAATCGAGCTTGCTACATAAATACAGCAACAGAACCAAGCTTACTACATAAATACAGCAACAGAACCGAGCTTACTACATAAATACAGGAGCAGAACCAAGTTTACTACATAAATACAGGAACAGAACCGAGCTTACTACATAAATACAGCAACAGAACCAAGCTTACTACATAAATATAGAAACAGAACCGAGCTTACTACATAAATGCAGGAACAGAACCAAGCTTACTACATAAATGCAGAAACAGAACTGAGCTTACTACATACAGTATATACTCGAGTATAAGCCGACCCTAGTATAAGACGAGTCCCGAATTTTGCCCTCCTAAACTAGGGACACGTATTGACTCGAGTATAAGCCTAGGGGAAGAAATTAAGCAGACTCTCATCACTGTATACAGCCCCTCTCATCATGATAAATGGCCCCCATTACTGGTATATAATCCCCCATCACTGGTATATAGGACCTTCATCACTGGTATACAGTTTCCCCCCCATCAGAGGTTACAGTCCCCATCAGTGGAATACAGCCACCAATCAGTGGTATATACAGGCCCCCCTTAGTGGTATATACAGGCCCCCATTAGTGGTATATACAGGCCACCCATCAGTGGTATATACAGGCCCCTCCATCAGTGGTATATACAGGCCCCTCTATTAGTGGTATATATAGGTCCCTCCATCAGTGGTATATACAGGCCCCTCCATCAGTGGTATATACAGGCCCCCCTTGCTGCCAGCACTCCTTTAAAATAATAAATCATTCATTCTTACCACCGTCACTCTGTCACCGCGCGTCCTCTGGTCTTCCTGCTTCTTCCTGCTTGTACCCAGCTTCTATTCCTGTGGCGGGCGCAGCAACGATGACATCATTGCTTCTGCACTGGTCACATGACGCCGGGTACAAGCAGGAAGAAGACCGGAGGACGTGCGGTGATAGAGCAACGGGGGTGAGTATGAATGATTTATTATTTTAAAGGTGTGCGGCAGCAAGGGGGGCTTGTATACCACTGATGGGGGGGGTGCTTACATAGTGCAATGTAATATGCACCGCTCCCCCTGACGCTGATGAACTGGGGAATGCAGGTACATAGATACAGGAACATAACAGAACTTACTACCTAGAAACACACATAACCACACTTACTACAAAAACACAAGAACAAAACTGAGCTTACTACATAAATACAGGAACAAAACCAAGCTTACTACATAGGTACAGGAACAGAACCGAGCTTACTACATAAATACAGAAACAAACACCAATTAAGCGACCTTGCAGCCCAGATTAATGAAAAGTGATGTTTTATTAATATAACAAGGGATCACAGAGGAGAGGGGTCACAAATGCAACAGGACATATATGTCACAAGGAGTTGTAGACATTAAGATTTACACATATAGAAAATTTCACTGTACTTATGGATATATCTATGGTGGCCCAATTAATGGTACAATATAAAAAGCATCTAAAGTGCTATAGTGCAATACTCAGTGTATCAGTAAACGTAAACCTATATCCTTCAGATACACCGCCATAGCAAATAAGAATTGCTCACATAATCAATCCATATATTATTGCTATATCCAATGATACTAATAACTAGTGTATATTAAGACCAAGGTCAGCAATTACCAGCTTCTATGAACCTAGCCCTAGTCTTAAACATGCCACAGAATTAGTAACTAGACAAAGCAGTTTAGCCATGAATTAACAAAACGCTTCACACCACAGACAAACGTCCAAAGAGCAGGGGTATATCCTGCCTGTATGGCAGTCATGTAAAAACCACAGACATAGCCTAGGACATGGTTGACCATATGGTAACACTAACGATGGATCAAAGATCACTGGATATGTGTATGTACAGCCAGGGTCCGTCATAAAACAACACCCTAATGCATGTGGAAATCACTAACAACCCGAGAGGAGAGACACATATTTACCTCAGCGTCCTGTCAGATTGAGAACCAGCCCAACACGTGTTTCGGCGGATTGCCTTCGTCACGGGGCGTATGTGTAGGAGGGGGAGTGTGTCTTAAAAAGGCCTTCCAGCCAATCGCTATCCAGCAGCTTGATTACACTGCCGTCAGCTCGCGGTTGTCCTGGTGATGAGGCGGCACGGCGGCGTCAAATCACATGAGTCATCACGTGATCCCTGATTACCATGGGAACAGACGCCGACGCTCACCCGCCCACCGCAACCAGCGAGCGGAGTACAGAACAGACTAGGGAAGCGAGTGGTGCTGGAGAAGTGTGCGATGCTAACCGATTAAGTGCGACTCGCTCATATAACAGCCAACAATCCATATACAAAATACAAACTACAGAAACCACATAGGATATATACCGTATCCAGCATATAGTCCAGATATATAATATTTGTATCATGTCCCGTTTAATCATAATTGTATATAGTATCCGTATAGTATCTGTAGCTACTCATAGGATGGTACTGGATCCTAATACACCATAATGTATTAACAGATTAATACAGGAATGTACTCAAAGAAACAACCTTCATCCATATATTAATTTATATTGATATGCATATCAAGAAATAATAATAGAAATCTATATACCAGACATACCCTACAGTCACCGATCAATTCATATATAAGACAGTACACTAAAAACTTTACGTTTGACCATCAGCGACATAGTCAACATAGTGGCCACATGCATCGATATGCTCATATTTATAACCCCTGCACTGACACATATATATAAAAAAATCAAGTAAACCAGGCATATTGAATAGTATAAATCAGAATTTGACAATAGACAATAGATGGAAAGTCAAACGGATTGTATCTAAATCTTGATAGATGTCATCTTCATTACAACAAATCTGTATTCATTCGCACAAATCGGTAAAGGAGCATCGAACCAATGTTGTAGGCCTAATAAAATCAAAAAATAAATAATAAAGTAATTATAAAGTAAAACACAAACACAAACATCTGACAGTTAAATAAAATGAATACAAGAACAGAACCAAGCTTACTACATAAATACAATAACAGAACCAAGCTTACTACATAAATACAGGAACAGAACCAAGCTTACTACATAAATACAGGAACAGAACCAAGCTTACTACATAAATACAGGAACAGAACCAAGCTTACTACACAAATACAGGAACAGAAGCAATATTGCTACATAAATACAGGAACAGAACTGAGCTTACCACATAGGTACAGGAACAGAACCGAGCTTACTACATATCTATATAAGTAGGCTCAGTTCTGTTCTGTATTTAAGAACAAAAACAGACCTTAGTTTAATACAAACTACAGCCATACTGAAATTTTCTTTCTATATTCGGAACAAACAGGTGGAACTAATGTGCAAAACAGAATACCCCTGTGCTTTTTTTTGTACCAGTTAGGCCTCATTTAGATGTATGTGTTACATGTACATGCACTATTCATATATATATATATATATATTTTTTTTTTTTTTTATGGAAACCACAAGTACCAATTGTAATCTATGGTATTATTCACATGTCCTTGTTTATTCACAGACCGTGTCTCTTTGCGTTTTTTCCGGTATCATAGATGAGAAAGGTCTATAGAAGTTTATGGATCTGTGAAAAAACATGTGCAGCACACAGATGGCATCAGTGTACAGCCCACATGCTGTATGTATTTAACATTTCAAGGCATAGGAGAAGCTTTGTCATTTATTAATGAGATAGACAGGGAGTGAACTCAGTTACTGCCTGCTCACCCGGCCGCTATCCCCGCAGCTCATTCAGCAGCCGAGGGGATAGTGGCGGTGTAAGCAGGGAGTTAGCTAAGATTATTCCAGGACACTGTTGCCATAGTAACCGCTTGCTCGGTTAATATGGCAATGGTGTCCTCGGTGACATCACCACTTATCACACCACAGGTCTCTGCTCACTCATTCAGTGATCACAGGCCACGGGAGTGAATGTGTTCTTCCTCCCTGTGGTCTCTTAAGTAGCAGAGCTGCATCTTTTCAGGTAGAGAGAAGATACAGATGACGAGGATCGTGGATGGGTACGACGGTGGGGAGGGAGTAATAAAGATGGAGTCACTAAATTTCTCTGTGTGTTTATTTCTAATAAATTAATTTGTCAAGAATTTGAATTCTTAATGGTCAAGTCTAACTTGGCCTGACTTTAAAAATCTCAGGGCTTAATACCAGTTGCCAATACAAAGCTGATATTAACCCCTTATTACACAGCGTGCCCAGGGCTGTATTTGGGATTCCTGCTGCCCTAGACACTTTATGGTGTGTCGCCCCCTACTACGGTAGTAAGTCAGACTAAGAGTATGTGCACACAACATGTTTTTCAGGCATGTCTGCTCCATTATCTATCTTAAAAAGAGCTGAATATATTCGAACTTGAATAAAGTGACCTGACTATTCCTCAGGCAACTTATATTCTTGTAAATTGCTCACTAGTTAAAGACAATTTCAATATGGTAAAAATGGTCCCTAATGGTCCCTTTACACGCGGCCACAGGAAGGTAGAAACAGACAGGCATCGGACACAATTGTGCCTGTTGCCTTGAAAAGACCACAATGTGGCGGCGTGTAAATCAGGACTTTCCTTCCTGTGTCTTCCCTGAAGGAAGGAAAGTCCTGAATTACTCGCCACCACATCGTGGTCTTTTCAAGGCAACAGGTTTTTTGGACGAAGTACCTTATTGTCCGCGCTGCTGCTAGGGAGGTAAATGCACCAACGACACTGGAAGTCTGAGTACTGGTGATAAAGGTTTATAAACCTTTATCACCAGTACTCAGACGTCCAGTGTCGTTGGTGTATTTACCTCCCTGGCAGCAGCGCGGACAATAAGGTACTTCGTCCAAAAAATCTGATCACAGCACCGCACATCGTGGAAGTACAGTCCCTTCAGCAGCTGCATTGTTTGAGCGATTACGCTGATTGTGTGCTACACAACCGGACCAGGTGAGCAAATCTGATTTTTTTCGCAATTTACCTGACTATAAAGGATAAGACCCTATGTGCGCATTCTCAACCCTTTAGATATTTTCAAGGCAACAGGCACAATTGTGTCCGATGCCTGCCTGTTTCTACCTTCCTGTGGCCGCGTGTAAAGGGACCATAAAAGAAGTATCTTTAGAGCAAAAGATACCGGTGTGTCCTGAAGCCTCTTCTGCCTGAAAAAAACATGGAATTTGCAGAAGTCTAAAAAGCATCATGTGCCCATTTCCTTTACATTGAAGTTAAGTCCTCCCATACACATTAGACTAAACTAGTAAGTATCTGCCATTATGGACAGATTCGGCCCACAGTCTAATGTGTATGGGTGCCTTTAACTAATGATATCCAGGGAGATAAGGATCTACCACAGTGTTTCTCAACTCCAGTCCTAAGGACCCACCTACATTACAGGTTTTCAGGATTTCCTTAGTATTGCACAGGCGATCATTTAATTATCTGCATAGATGATGATTCCAATACTTGTCCAATACTGAAGAAATCCTGAAAACATGCACTGTTGGTGGGTCCTGAGGACTGGAGTTGAGAAACACTGATCTAGGAGGTCAGATTTAGCACTGAAGATCCCTACAGTATATTCATATTCTCTAAATGGTAAGCCTCCAGAGTTGTCTGGCAGCACTCGGCAAAGTGAGCATTCCTGTATATGGGAAAGTCTGCCAGCCAAATGATCAGACTGCTGTCTATATAGGCATTAACTAAACACTTGTTCAACTGACAAACATGGCCTAATTCAGATGGCTCTGCATTATTATCAGGGAGGCGTAAGGAATCCATAATGATCAAGTATCATATCTAATAAATTAAAGATTACAGCATTTGCATTGATAAATCACTTAAACCACCATCAGTAAACAACTACATTACCAGAAACATTATCTGCACATTAATACATCACCACAACCATCATTAGTACACGAGTACATTAGCAAATCCATCATCAGTACATGATATCACAATAGCAGTAAGTACAAGAATACATCACCAGAGCCGCAGTCAGTAAATTACATGAACAGAACAATCAGTACAGAAATACAGCACCAGAACATCACCACCAAGTAGTTAGTACAGTTATTATTTTTAATGTCTGGTTAGCCCATATCACATAAACTTGTATTACATGAAACTGTAATTCCAAGTATTTCCTTATCAATGGTAAGGTGATGATTGGAGTTGTTGTTACCAGTCATCCTCAAACTATGGAAAATAGAGGAGGCATAGTACTGATTAGTTGCAGGTAGCAGCGTGTAAAGAATAACAAAAGGGTGGTCCGAAAGCAAAGTAATTTTCATTCCAAATCCCTATCTATTTAGTGCTAAAATTTAAACTATTTTTTAATATACTTGCATAAATAATTCCCTATGCTTCCTCAACTACACTATCTGTTATTCTCTTTATTTTATAAACTTGCTTTTTGATGACTCTTAGTTTGGGAATCCAAGTGAATGCTGGAATACTAACACAAAGTGTCATGAGGGTGCAGAGGCTGCAGTCACTGCTGCAGCCTTTATCCCTCCTGACATGAAGGGTCATTAATGACACCCATCTCAGGGGCTAGGCTTGTCCCTATGCTATGTGCACTGTCCAATTTGCACAATGACGGCACACAAGCTTTGTTGCTGGCTTAAATCAGCAGTAACAAGCTGGCACAAGAACAGAGTCAGAGACCAGCATCAGCCCCACGAGTGACGACACTGGTCTCCATATGCCGGGTATTGGGACACCGCTCTGGTGCTGGCTCATTACTGCTGATGAGGGTAGGCAATAGAGCGCGTGCTGTCATTGTGCACAACGCACAGGGATTAGCCAAGCCCTTGAACTAAGTGTCACTGATCATGCTTCAATTCAGGGAGAGACCAAGGCTGCAGTGACATCATTATAATGCTACCTGAATAAAAATAAGCACCCATGATGTACCCTAAATAAGCCCTATATTGTGCCCTTAAATAAATAACTGAAGCACCCCCCCACCCATGCGCATCGCATGTTCTGCAGCACCCCCCTCCCATGCGCATCCCATGTGGTCAGCACCCCCTCCCATGCACATCCCATGTTCTGCAGCAGCCCCATTGCACATCCCATGTTCTGCAGCACCCCCTCCCATGCACATTCTATGTTCTGCAGCACCCCCATTGCAAATCCCATGTTCTGCAGCACCCCCCTCACTTGCACATCCCATGTTCTGCAGCACCTCCCCTCCCATTGCACATCCCATGTTCTGCAGCACCTCACCTCCCATGCACATCACATGTTCTGCAGCACCTCCCTTCCCATTGCACATCCCATGTTCTGCAGCACCTCCCCTCCCATTGCACATCCCATGTTCTGCAGCACCTCTCCTCCCATTACACATCCCATGTTCTGCAGCACCTCTCCTCCCATGCACATCCCATGTTCTGCAGCACCTCCCTCCCCTGCACATCCCATTTTTGCAGCAGCACCCCTCCCATGGGCATTACATGTTCTGCAACACTCCCCCATGTACATCCCATATTCTGCAGAACCCCGCACCCATGCACATCGCTTATTCTGCAGCACCCCCCACCCATGCTGCATCCCCTCTCTAATGCACATCCCATGTTTTGATGCAGCCCCTCTCCCATGCACATCCCATGTTCTGCTGCAGCCCCCCTGCCATGCCCATCACATGTTCTGCAGCACCTCCCCTCCCATTGCACACCCCATGTTCTGCAGCACCTCCCATCCCATTGCACATCCCATGTTCTGCAGCACCTCACCTCCCATGCACATCACATGTTCTGCAGCACCTCCCCTCCCATTGCACATCCCATGTTCTGCAGCACCTCTCCTCCCATTACACATCCCATGTTCTGCAGCACCTCACCTCCCATGCACATCACATGTTCTGCAGCACCTCCCCTCCCATTGCACATCCCATGTTCTGCAGCACCTCTCCTCCCATTACACATCCCATGTTCTGCAGCACCTCCCCTCCCATGCACATCCCATGTTCTGCAACACCTCCCTCCCCTGCACATCCCATTTTTGCAGCAGCACCCCTCCCATGGGCATTACATGTTCTGCAACACTCCCCCATGTATATCCCATATTCTGCAGAACCCCGCACCCATGCACATCGCTTATTCTGCAGCACCCCCCACCCATGCTGCATCCCCTCTCTAATGCACATCCCATGTTTTGATGCAGCCCCTCTCCCATGCACATCCCATGTTCTGCTGCAGCCCCCCTGCCATGCACATCACATGTTCTGCAGCACCTCCCCTCCCATTGCACACCCCATGTTCTGCAGCACCTCCCATCCCATTGCACATACCATGCTCTGCAGCACCTCCCCTCCGCTTGCACATACCATGCTCTGCAGCACCTCTCCTCCCATTGCACATCCCATGTTCTGCAGCACCTCCCCTCCCATGCACATCCCATGTTCTGCAGCACCACCCTCCCATGCACATCCCATTTTCTCCAGCAGCACCCCTCCCATGCGCATCCCATATTCTGCAGCACCCCCATGCACATCCCATATTCTGCAGCACCCCCATGCACATCCCATATTCTGCAGCACCCCCACCCATGCACATTGCTTGTTCTGCAGCACCCCCCACCCATGATGCAGTCCCTCTCCAATGCACATCCCATGTTTTGCTGCAGCCCCTCTCCCATGCACATCCCATGTTCTGCATCACCCCCCCATCCCATGCACATCCCATGTTCTTCAGCACCCCCCCATCCCACACACATCCCACGTTCTTCAGCAGCCACCCCTTCCTAACCAGGTCGCATCTCCCACCCCACAAATATCTTCGGTTATGTAGCGCTTACCTGTTCTCAGCTCTGGCGGCCTCTCTCCCCTCTCTGTGACACGTGCTGAACACAGCACTGATGCCGGCAGCGAGGGGTAAACTTACCCCGCTGTTGTGATGTCAAGAGCGTGTGCATGCAGCCACACGCCGTGTCAGGGAGCTGCTGCCTGGAGCTCCCCAAACCTGGAATTACGCGGGGGTGCACAGAGCATCATTTCATCAATGTCTAATAGATGCAAATTAAATGAATTAATGCATCACTGCTGCCTCCGCCACTGACACCCCCCCTCCCTCAGAAAGACTCCTGTTTTCCTTTAGAGTCTTAGGAAGGGGAGAAAACATTTTTTTTTTTAAATTCACATCTTGTCCCTAGCGCCGATCCCTGCAACCTGCTGCCATAGGCATGTGTCCTCCCGTGCCTAGTGGTTAATACGGCCCTGACCGTGCCATCTCCACCAGGGCCGCTGGAAGAGCCTGGTAAAGTGCCTTAAAATGGTGCTTCTTATGAATGCGCCATTTTCAGGGACAGTTGCAGGCTGCTATTCTTTAGCGTGGGGGGCCCTAAAACAATGGGTCCTCACCCTGCTGAGAATACTAGCCTTCAGCTGCATAGTTTAGCCTTGGCTGGAAATTAAAAATAGGGCAGAGCCATGCTTTTTCTTTTTTTTTGCCAGCCAAGGTAAAATTAGGCAGCTGAGGGTGGCAGCTCACTAGGCTAGACTGAAAAATACTGTGAAGCCCCACATGTTTTTTTGTAATTATTTATTTAACACCCTATGATGCCACTAATGTGTATGGGAACCAAGCACAATCATCCTCCAGATTGAGGAAATGCAGTCTGATTGCAACAGCCAATAACAGAGACTCTCATAGAGTGAGAGTGTCTGTGATTGGCTGTTTGCCAGTTAGTGCAGTGAATATGCATGAAGCTTAATGGGCGGCACTGGAAGCAGCAGCGGGAGTTTGATAAGCCACAATCTAGCTCTTTTAGCATATCTATCTATCTATCTATCTATCTAGAAAATAAAAAAATAAGAATATTGAGTTTTTTAAAAAAAACGTAAGTTATTAATTTTTTCCTCATATACCGCTTGTTAGCATGTGTGCATTATTGGTAGTAGCTGAGTGCTGCAGAGAAATTTTTTTCTGGTTATCTATCTATCTATCTATCTATCTATCTATCTATCTATCTATCTATCTATCTATCTATCTATGATATAAATGAAGTTGCAGCACTCCAATCCTTCTTTAGGTGAAAAAAGGTTTATTCAACATCACAGCATGGGCAACAGCGATGTTTCGAGTGTGCAAACCCTTCCTTTAGCCTGGTTGGTGGAGGAAGGTTTTGCACACCCGAAACATCGCTGTTGCCCATGCTGTGATGTTGAAATACCTTTTTTCACCTAAAGAAGGATTGGAGTGCTGAAACTTCATTTATATCATATATTGGAAACCTTGAAAGGAAGAGGTTTGGTTGCTGGCACCCTCATGTAAGCTCTGTGCTGCTCATTTTCTATCTATCTATCTATCTATCTATCTATCTATCTATCTATCTATCTATCTATCTATCTATCTATATATCTATCTATATATCTCTATCTATCTATCTATATATCTATATATCTCTATCTATCTATCTATCTATCTATCTATCACAGAAAAAAACTGCACAGCACTCACAGACATAATGTGAACTCGTGCCAGCAGGGACACTGGATCAAACAAGTAGAAAAAATTCTCTGCAGCACTCAGCTACTACCAATGTGCAAACATGCTAACAGGCGGTATATATATGAGGAAAAAATTTAAAATCTTAAGTTTTTTTCAAAAAACTCAAAAATCTTATTTTTTTATTTTCTTGGGGTTCTTGGTACGCACATTGGCCAATGTCCGTTTGCTCATCAGCCGCGACAAGGCGACCCCAGGTCTGATAAGTCCTAACGCTGACAGCCCTGCCCTCCTTTTCCTCCCTATCCCACTCTTAAGTGGGTGGACACCATCTCAACCTAAGACCACCTGTGGGTGATGAGGGTGCAAGTTACAGTCATGGAGCCAGTGTCCCTGCTGGCACCAGTTCACATTATGTCTGTGAGTGCTGTGCAGTTTTTTTTCCGTTTTGTGTATAACGAATGGAGAATCTGGCTCCATGACTGCAACTTGCACCCTCATCACCCACAGGTGGTCTTGGGTTGAGATGGTGTCCACCCACTTGAGAGTGGGATAGGGAGGAAAAGGAGGACAGGGATGTCAGCGTTAGGACTCATCAAACCTCGGTTCGTCTTGTTGCGGCTGATGAGCAAACGGACATTGGCCAATGTGCGTACCAAGAACCCCAAGAAAATAAAAAAATAAGATTTTATCTTTTAACAGCATGGGACTGACCATGTTAAAAAAACATGGTTGTGTATAGCCCCTTTAAGAAGTGGTTGTGGATGGCCCCTTTTAAGAAGCGGTTGTGGACGGTGACCAATCAGCGCTGTTGGCGTCTGATTTAAGACCTGCTTCGCTCATTGGTCACTGCGGTCGACGCCGGCCAATGAGCAAAGCTTTGCCGGGAGATTTGCAGACTGCGCCTGTCGACCGGCCTGCTGCAACCAATCAGTGATATTGGCGCTGGATTTAAACACCGCTTTGCTGATTGGTCGACAAAATCCTGTGTATTCATTGCATTATTCTTAAATCTTCATAAATAAACTACATATATATTCTAGAATACCCGATGCATTAGAATCGGGCCACCATCTAGTGTATATATATATATATATATATATATATATATATATTATAATATTTATTATATCTGTGGGACTCTCCCTATTTTTAATTTCCACCCAGGGTAAAGCAGCAGGAAGCCAGATTACTGCTGGGGGACCGGCCTGGGGGGCATATGCCCCCTTGACAATGGCCCAGCCTGCCTCTGGCATTGGTCAATTTTATTGGTGAATGCTTCTGGAATGCTAAGTCAGCTGCTGGCCTACTTCCTACTTTCTAGAAAGCCCAACCACAGTCTCAAGTCCCTTAAGGATACTCAGAAATTAAACCTTTACTTTTGTTATAAACATATTTAGTGTTGGAGCTGTAATGACTGGAGGTCCGAAGTAGATCCAGTGGGTCACAGACAGATTTAGAGGCAGGAATGAACAACAACTTCTTTACTAAGGCGGCCGTCACATGCTTCAATTTCCTGCACGATATCGCTTAAGCGATCTGCTTTTTGATCGCTTAAGCGATATCGTTTGTGCATCGCTGCGTGTAATCAAGCGATTTTACAATGTAAAATCGCTTGATTGTTTGATCGCAGATTTGTGAGCCGGTGCTCATATCAAGCGATAAACGCTTGATCAATCTGCCTCATCGTGGTGTGTGACACCACGATGATCCATCTCCCAGCAGCAGAGCCTATGCTGGGAGATGGTATCTATGGTAAACGTCGGGTTACTAAGCGCCACGCGGCGCCTAGCAACCCGATGTGTACCATAGTTACCAGCGATCTCGCTGGTCCACATCGCTGGTGAGTCTGTCTGTGTGACAGCTCACCAACGATGTGGCGATATTGTTAGCGATCGCGCATGCATGAGATCGCTAACAATATCGCTATCGATATTGAGCGTGTGGCAGCCGCCTAAGAAATAGTTTGTCATAAAATTTGGTGTAAAATGCAGCACTTTCCACTTCGTCTCCAACACAATCTCTATTAGTTACACACTTAGCGTTATCTGGAATCAATGTGCCAATCTCAGAGTTCCCAGGTTTTGTGCGTTACACTTGGAACCAGGAACGAATTTACCTACTCACTAGACCGATCAAAGCATACAATTATACAATTAACTACCTGAAAAAGTGATGTAAATCAAGTGAGAGCTATCTATAGGAATCTCTGGGATGGCACACTGAGTATAAACTTAACACTAACAATAAGAATGAATGAACCTGCAGCAGTGATTTTATACATATAATCTGAGGATACCCATGTATGGCCATGTTCACACACATGCGTTTTTCAGCAGCACTTGCGTCTTTTTTCCCCAGTCCGTTAACGGTAGCGTTTTTGGAAACAGGTCACTGGACAAGTACTGAAAAAAAAAAAATTGTCGACAGCACCCCCCCAACCCCACCCCTCCCTTGGTCGACAAGAAAATACAAAAAATAAGATTCAACAGCACCCTCCCCCCCCCCTTGGTCGACAGTAAGGCAAAAACAAAATTCAACCGGTTCAACCAAAATTTTTTTTTCCATGCGTTTTTGGTTATTTGGTGAAAAAGTGGCTAAGTACAAAAACGTTTTTGGACCTTTCAGACACACAAGGGACATTTTTTGGCACTCTTAAAAAAACGCATGTGGTTTTAGGAGTGCTAAAAAAAACACAAATTGTGTGTGAACAATCCCTTTCTTAATGTTATGGTACTGTTAATCTCTGAAGGAATCTCATGCAGGCCTGCGATGCACGTTGGCTGCAGCCAGTCCCAAACATCTTCGGCGTTGAAATAAACAAAGATCTGCGTCTGGTCGTCCGGAATCCAGCTCACACAACAAGAAGCACACTTTATGAGGGCTGGTCAGAATCCATTTGGTATGGACGGCACAGGACCCCATCTCTCCTCTAACAGCTATTCAAGGTCTCTCTGCCACAGGCTGTCTGATTTCTCACAGACAAGATGCCCTCTGTAGCTTTTCAGCTAATCGCCACATGGTGCACTCAGCACAAGGTCTCTGGCTCAGCTCAGCAAAAACTTCTCAATGTTCCAGGGTCACACAGCTCTCTCAGGCACTGCTCTTGTTCCAAGGCAGCGACACAGTTCTTTTCAGGGTAAGAGATCAACAGCTTTTACAGGTACCCTTGCATAGCCATAGCAGCCTTATCAGAGTCCAGTCTCTTCACTGCTCTCCGTCTCTCACTCTGCAGCCTGTGTCTCATCACACAGCAAATCCAACTCCACGCTTCCCTTCACCACGAACCTGCTCTGAATCACAGATGCGGGGTTGTCTAGCCAAGTCCATGCTGGTTAGCTCAGGCAGGCAAAACTCACAGGGTCCTAGTGCTATCTTGATATTACTAAAGTTTACACTCTTACAGAGCATCCATAATATTTCAATTTATCAAAATATAAATGTAAAGGGAATCAACCACCAGGATTTTACCACCCGTAAATCAGTGCAGCCAGTGTGCAGCAGTAATCACTTTTTTTTTTTTTCATTCCTCCCCTTTTGGCATGGCAGTCTGATGTAAGCCAAACCACCTCCTTCTCATTCAGGGGGGAGGAGGTTCGGCTTACAACAGACTACCTTGCCCACAGGGACGGAAAATAACAGCAAGAAAAAAACAAAAACAAATAGTAATTGATGCTGCACACTGACTGCACTGATTTACAAGTGGTTAAATCCTAGTGGATATCTTCCTTTAAAAATATAATGTAACTTGTATGGTAAATTAGGTCAAGCAAAAGAAAATGTAATGCCAGAATTGCAGAATTGCAGGTTTCAGTTCTTTAACATGCAGCAGATTTCCATGTCAGTCAGGGGGATAAAAGTGTGTGTGTGTGTAAGAGATTTCTGGAATCTGATAGGTTTTGTTTGTACTGTAAAAATGAGGTTTTTAAATAAATAAATCATGCAAAACAAAACACAGCAAAAATGCCCTGTGTGAACATAGCTTTACTCTTACACCTACAATAACAATCCTTGTATAAAGGTGAATAGCATATGTTTACAGATCCCAAACTCCACCTGGTCAGGGGGCACGATAGATAAAGAGTGGCCTTTGTTCTTTGCGTTATAGCAATGAAGTCTGAAAAGAAAATTGGAATTATTATATAAGGCCTCAGTCACAAGTCTGTGGCTAAACATGTACTTGAAAAAATGCTACAGGTGTCATCAGTGTTTTGGGTCAGTGTGTAGTTCGTGTGTCCATTTTTACTGTCAGTGTCATCAGAGATTTTTACGTATAGAAAAATATAAATTAAAAAGCTTCTCTTATCCTTTGCATTTTTAAATACGGACACATTGTACATGTTTTCATAGACCCATAGACTTATATATTAGCATGCTTCATCCATGATACTGAAAAAAAACCATGAACATGTGAATAGCACCATGGATTATAATGGGTATATGTTATTTCCATGACAAAAACAAATACAAGACATATGTTCATTCAAGTGGAAAGGGGGAAGGGATAGGCCGCTCCACCGCCCATTAACCTCCTGGATTCCTGCACCTGGTGTGGCAGCTTTGGCAATTGCCCAAGAAACAATGTGAAGTAGAAAACACCGGTGCTTGTCTTCTTGAATTTTTCTTTATTATATTTTTGAAAATTATAAAATCATTCAGCGTGCTAGCTGAGCGCTAGACGCGTTTCGGAAGAACAACTTCATTAATCATTAGCCTATTAAGGAAGTTGTTCTTCCGAAACGCGTCTAGCGCCCAGCTAGCACGCTGAATGATTTTATAATTTTCAAAAAATAATAAAGAAAAATTCAAGAAGACAAGCACCGGTGTTTTCTCCTTCACAAGACATATGTGCAACATGAATGACTCAATAAGGCCTTAGGGAAAGTTTGATTAGTATTTTGTGATGTCAGTTTGATGAGTCCAACTGTTTGTTAGATTTATACTGAATGCTGAGGTCGGCTTTACACCACGGTTTTCTGTTGTCAGGTTCTGTCCAGTGTTTTGCAGGATGCACTGGACAGAACCTGACAGCACAAGATGAGCACAAATTGTGGGCAAATATGCCCTCCAATCCTGTTTTTTGCAGTATTTGTTTGTGCTCGTATCTGCTGCTGTCCTCGATGCTGAAATTTCAGCCGTCGGTGCAGTGGAGCTGTCCATGGTGCTGAATGTTCAGCCCGTGTGAGCAGTGATGCTCACCATGGTGCTGAACGTTTAGCGGTGGCTCTGAAATGCTGCTGCTGTCCATGGAGCTGAATGAGTGTGGCAGCATTTCAGAATCGACGCTGTTCGGTAAATGGCTTCTGGGAAGCGATCCGATTTTTTGCTGGATCCAGGACGATCCGGTGCCCATAGACTCTCATGTTATGGGTGCCAGATTGCACCGAATCTGAGAGGATCCGATTTTGTCCGATTTTTGCACCAGAGACAAAAAAATTATGCTGACTCCGATTTTGTGTCCATTGCAAAACCGGACAAAATCGAATCAGGAAGAAAATACAGCAAACCGGATGGCCAAATAGGACCAATCTGGCACCATAAGGATGCATGGTGGCAAAACCGGATCAGGTTCTGCCCGGTTCAAACTGGACAGAACCTGACAGCAGAAAACCGTGGTGTGAAGCCTGCCTGAATGAACAATGAACATTGGATACGAGACGTGTTTTTCTTCCTACAAGGTGTTTTTAAGCACAAGAAGAGGAGCTTGGATTGTAAATCGTGTTTCTACCAATGGCTTTCCGGTGGACATTGATAAGTTATCTCGATTTGGGAGCTTGATCCAAAAAGCGTTCCCTAATTTGCTAAACTACATGGCAGAAAAAGCAGTCAATCAGAGATTAAATCATGGCAATTATGGACTCCTGCCACGGCATAGGTAAAATGTTCAAGTTTCTTAGTAATTATTTATATTATCTCTGTTTTGTATATAAATGCATTTAAAGGGCTTATGGCATAAAAAAACACACTGTAAAGCTGTAAAAACATATGGCATCTATGATCCGTAAATTTTAATGCTAATCATGAGAAAACACTTGACGAGACACTTCTTGCCTATCGCGGATCCTATAAATTTAGTTCTATTCTAAGGGGTACATGTGTGGGGGTTGGACAGGTGTGGCATCTCATGTAAAGTGGCATTGAATGCTAAGTGGATGCAAATACTTCATGGCAGTTAGTCAGGGCAAAAGTCAGGTAAGCCACTCTCTTTTTTTAAAAAAAAAAAAAGAAAAAACATTTTTTTTTGTTTTTTCCTTTTCTTTTCCTATGACCATGTCCTTTACTGCCATATCTATTGTTCTATGTGACTTTGCCATTTACCTTCACCACCCCATCCCCCCACCATAACCCTTCATCCACATAAGCTCCTCTCTTGTTCCCTCTACTTTATTGAGCTCCCATACTCTGTTCACCATAGTGAATAATCTCAGACCACCATGCTCCAGGGTATTGCATCAGAAACAAAGTCACCATTACAAAAACTGTTTGCCTTTCCTCTTTTTACTGCTGCTCCTGTCAGGTGATATCTCTCCTAATCCTGGCCCACCTTCCACCAACTTCAACCCCTCCCCCACCACACATAGAAACCCCACTAACCTTATAAACATTACTTGCTCACCTTCTTCTCCCTCTTTTAATTGTGCTCTCTGGAATCCACAGTCTGCATGCAACAAACTTCCCCTCATTCATAACTACTTTCTCACTAACTCCCTTAACCTGCTGGCCCTCACTGAAACCTGGATCCAGGATTCAGACACAGTGTCCCCGGCCGCTCTGTTGTATGGCGGTTTACATGTCTCTAATATCTCGAGACCTGGGAAAAGACATGGTGGTGGAGTTGACTTACTCCTGTCTCCACAATGTACTTTCCAGATCATCCCTCCAGCTCCATCAGTCTCAGTCCCCTCTTTTGAGGTCCACATAATTAGGCTCTTCCGTCCCCTCCCCCTCAGAGTAGCGGTTGTTTAACGCCTCCAGGGTCATCCACCCAATTCCTCGACCATTTCTCCGCATTTCATGTCCTCAGAATTACCAACCCTTATTCTGGGAGACTTTAACATCCCCATAAACAGCCCCATCTTCCCATCTGTATCCCAGCTCCTATCTCTAACCACATCTCTTGGCCTTTCACAGCTCTCAACCTTGAAGACACACAAGGATGGTAACACCCTTGAACTGATATTTGTCCGGCTCTGCTCAACCTCCTCCTTAGATAATTCACCTCTTCCCCTCTCTGACGACAACATTCTCTCCTTCACACTCACATGTCCTCACCCACCCCAGCACATTCCTACATATCACAGATTCAGAAATCTACAGGTCATTAACCCTCATACACTCAAAGACTCTCTACACTCACCACTGTCCCCAATCTCCTCATTCTCCTGTCTCGATCTGGCAGCAAATCACTTAAATGACTCTCTCAGAAGCTCCCTGGACCAAGAAGCACCCCTCACCCTCAGAACCTCCAAACACAGAGTAAAACAGCCCTGGCTCACATCACAAACTCGATGCTCATCACAAACTCCAGCGATGCTCTAGTAGTGCTGAACGTCTATGGAGGAAAACCCGCACTCCAGAACACTTCATTCACTATAAATTTATGCTGAGAACTTACAGCTCTGCCCTTCACCTCGCCAAACAAACCTACTTCCCCACCCTGATATCCTCACTATCCAACAACCCCAAAAAAACTCTTTGACACCTTTCACTCTCTCCTCAGTCCTAAACTGCAGGCCCCTATCACTGACCTCTGTGCTGATGATCTGGCTTCCTACTTCACATAGAAAATAGAAAACATCCATCAGGAATTTAACTCCCAACCTCAAACTGCTATTACTTCTCCCCACATTTCCTCCGGCTCACTCTCCACTTTTGACCCAGTCACAGAATAAGAAGTCTCCAGGGTCCTCTCTTCCTCTCTTCCTCTTGTCCAACCACATACACTGCTGACCCCATCCCCTCACACCTACTCCAGTCTCTCTCTACGGTGGTCACCATTACCTAACCAAAATCTTCAATCTCTCCCTCTCTTCTAGCATCTTCCCCTCCTCCTTCAAACACTCTATCATTACCCCATTATTAAATAAAACTTCTCTTGACCCTTCCTGCACAAACAACTACAGACCAGTCTCCAATCTCCCCTCCATCTCTAAACTCCTGGAGCGCCTGGTCTACTCCCGCTTCACTCATTACCTTGCCACTCACTCTCTTCTAGACCCAGACCCATTACAGTCTGGTTTCTGCCTCCTACATTCTACAGAAACTGCTCTCACCAAAGTGACCAACGACATTCTGACAGCAAAACGTAATGGTGACCACTCTCTGCTTATTCTTCTTGACCTCTCTGCAGCCTCTGACACTGTTGACCACCATCTCCTACTCTCCATGCTGCACTCCATCGGCATCAAGGACACAGCTCTCTCTTGGTTCTCTTCCTATCTTTCTGACTGCTCTTTCAGTGTATCATTTGCTGGCTTCACTTCCTCCCCTCTTCCGCTCACTGTTGGGGTCCCTCAGGGTTCAGTCCTTGGACCTCTTCTCTTCGCTCTCTACACGGCCCCGATTGGACAGACCATCAGCAGATTTGGCTTTCAGTACCATCTTTATGCTGATGACACACAACTATACACTTCTTCCCCTGACCTTACTCCCGCTCTAATAAAGAACACCAATGACTGTCTAACAGCAGTTTCCAATATCATGTCCGCTCTCTATCTGAAACTCAACCTTTCCAAAACTGAACTTCTTCTGCTCCCACCCTCCACTAACCTCCATAAATCTGACATGTCTCTCTCAGTGTGCGGCACCGCAATAACGCCTAGGCAGCACGCTCGCTGTCTGGGTGTTATGTTTGACTCTGATCTTTCCTTCACCCCACATATACAATCTCTCGCACGCTCTTGCTGCTTGCACCTGAAGAACATCTCTAGAATTCACCCCTTTCTCGCCTTGGAAACCACAAAAACCCTCACTGTGGCCTTAATTCACTCCCGCCTTGACTATTGTAATTCTCTTTTAGTTGGCCTCCCCTGCACTAGACTCTCCCTCTCTGCAGTCCATCCTTAATGCAGCAGCTAGGATCACCTATCTAGTTAATCGTTACTCAGACGCTTCTGCTCTATGCCAGTCATTACACTGGCTGCCTATACACTATAGGATCCATTTCAAACTGCTTATTCTCACCCACAAAGCCCTTCACAGTGTAGAACCCCCTACATCTCCTCCCTCATCTCTGTCTATCACCTCCCCCGTGCTCTTCGCTCTGGAAGTGACTTTAGACTCACTTCTGCATTAATCCGAACCTCCCACTCCCGGCTCCAAGACTTCTCCCAAGCTGCACCAATTCTCTGAAATGCAGAAAATGGGAATGGGAAGGGGAACAGCTCACCGTCAGTAAGGATCTGCTTCCACTGGTTCCAGGCCTGCAAGGACAACGCCCTGGTTGTGGGCTGGTGCAATTAGAGGAAGAAAATCCAGCAGGACGGTTCCAGTATTTTTTTTCTTTTATTAAATGATAAATAACATTCATATAATAGGCAGTACAAGTGTACAGAGAGGCCAACGCGTTTCGACGCACTCAGGTCTTAATGATGGCTCATTTTTGATGATACGGAAGTTTTCTTATATACACTCCCCCATGTTCATCACAGGTGTAAAAAATCTGCCCCATAATATACAATTGGTTCAAGGTAAATTGAACAATGAAAAGCTTAATACAATCATAATAAAAAATAAAAATATATATTTTCTATTAATCTGCTTAAATCATATTACAAGATTTATATATCAGTATTGAAGAATAACGTCATGTCTAATATTTAAACCTAGTGAGATTCTAGTGCACAAGCTGAAGATCCAAAAACTTTCTTTTTGTAATAATTTACGTCTCAGGTCTCCTCCCCTGAAAGAGTTAACTATTTTATCAATACCACTGAAAGAAAATGTTTTTGTATCGCTCCATGCACTAGGCAAAGTGTCTGGATGCAGAAGATATATTAACTGCATTGGAATTTGCAGCATCTGTTAAGTGTCTGCAAATTCGGCGCTTTAATTCTCCGGATGTGCACCCAATATAAAAAAAAGGGTTCAAACAGCATAGGGTTTCAAACCACTTTGATACAGTCCCAATAGGGATTTTACTAAACTGAGGGTAACTGCAATAGATCATATTCCTGTTAATAGCAACAATAGGTTAAATGCTTTAAATAAAAAAGAGAGATTTTGGATGTATAAACTAGATACTTTGAAACCCAAAAGTTTAAATTTAATATCTGAAGTTATATCATAAATACTCCTGGAATGTCATTTTATTATTATATTTTTTACCAGCAAGTGGCTGGTTAATATACAAGATCAATCATCTAATATATAAAAGCCGAAGGCACTTCCGTCACTTTGTCCGGAGCTATATATAGAAGCCAATGGCACTTCCGTCACTTTGTCTGGAGCTACGTGACGTAACCGGAGCCCTACCCCCGTTCAGGGTGAGCCAAGATGGCGGCCGCAAGCGGGAGCGGGACTCATACAGCCCGCTACGCTTACGGCCGCCCCTACAGTGCCCCAAAACACACACCATCCGAACAACATCACACATACACACTCACACACCCGGACACACACACGAACACACACACACTCTCGCTACACTCTCGCAGCACTGCATCCACTCCTCAATCATCACCCCCGCACACACACAGGAGGGGTGAGGAGAGCGTACGCAAGTACCGAAAACCGGCACTATGCCGCCCACAGCCCAGTGTGCTTCCTCCCCCAACATCCGAAAGCCGGATCGGCCCACATCACTGGCACCACCGCCAGCACCCCCACAGACCAGCCACATCTATCTCCTCACCCCTCCAGCTTCACCTCTCCTCACCCCTTCAGCCTCCGCTCCCTCCCTCCCTCACTCCCCTCCAGCCTCTGCCCACATCAATCTCCTCACCCCTCCAGCCTCCACTCTCCTCACCCTCCTGCCTCCGCTGTCCTCACCCCTCCTGCCTCTGCTCTCCTCACCCTCCAGCCTCACCTCTTTTTTTACTATTTATATATATTTCAATAAATAATTCAATGCACACTTATAAGATTAGGTATATAAAGGGTTTTTATTCTTTCCCAACCCTTAATTTATTCAACATATATATATTCATTTTAATACTTGATTTTAATGTTTAATTATAAATAAATTATTATTTTAAAACAATAAGAAGTTTTTTAGAATAAAGCCAAACATCTATATGTTCGTTTATAATTATTATTAATCCACTGGCAGTGATGACTTATTTATTACCATTCCCTTGTCCTCTTCATCTGTTCTTCATAATAATGATTCCTATAGAAAGATATAAATAATTAGAATACAGTTCATTCTTTATCCATATGATTTTAACACTAAATGTTTAGCACACATCGGTTGGCATGCACATTCCTGTTTAGAATTTTTATTATGAGTTCATCATAAATATATATTAATAATTGGTCTATTTTAATTATTTTTGAACACATCCCTCATTTTTCTAGAATAATTCATTAACTTTTTATTTATTTATAAAAGTATCACCTATCATTCCACTAGGATATATGTGTGGACATTTAGCACAGCAGATAGAGCACCCTTGGGTCTATGAGGAAATCACCTTCATTTTTGTAGGTTCTAATCCACTCTGGATACGAAACTGATTTTTTTTCTTTTTTTAACCGTTTTGAAAAATAATAGCTTTATTTCTTAGATGCTTTTAACAAATAGATGTATATATCTTTCGCCTTATGGAACAATAGTTTTGCTTAATATTTTGTATGCAACACTAACAGTTTAGCACACATCGGTTGGCATGCACATTCCTGTTTAGAATTTTTATTATGAGTTCATCACAACATATATTAATAATTCGTCTATTTTAATTATTTTTGAACACATCCCTCATTTTTCTAGAATAATTAATTCACTTTTTATTTATTTACTAGATGGTGGCCCGATTCTAACGCATCGGGTATTCTAGAATATAGAAATAGAGATTGCTTGGGGAAGGCGGTGAGGGCTGAATTCGGAGGAACTTTGAAGAAGGAGTGGCAGGGAAAGGACGGCGTGGCAGGGGGAGGAGGGAGGACAGAGCAGCAGGGGGGAGTAGGATGGAGGACAGAGGAGGTAGCGGCGGGGTGTGGGAGGAATGTAGCAGCACAGGCAGGGGGAGGAAGGAGCGGCAGGGGGAGGATGGAGCACAGAGCGGTGGTGGGGAGGAGGACGGAGGACAAAGCGGTGGGGTGGGGGAGGACGGAGCAGCCCAGGCAGGGGGAGGATGGAATGAGGGCGGAGGGGAGGAGGACAAAGGAAGGAGGAGGAAGCGGTGGAGGATGGAATGGCACAGGTAGGGGGAGGATGGAGCACAGAGCGGTGGGAGGAGGAGGATGGAGTACAAAGCGGCAGGGTGAGGGAGAATGGAGCACTGTACGGCAGCTCAGTGGTTAGCAGAGTATACAGGGGCTCAGTGGTTAGCAGAGTATATGGTGGCTCAGTGGTTAGCACTGCGCGGTGGCTCAGTGGTTAGCACTGCGCGGTGGCTCAGTGGTTAGCACTGCACGGTGGCTCAGTGGTTAGCACTGCGCGGTGGCTCAGTGGTTAGCACTGCGCGGTGGCTCAGTGGTTAGCATCATGCTGGCGGTGGCTCAGTGGTTAGCACTGCGCGTGGCTCAGTGGTTAGCACTGCGCGGCTCAGTGTTGCACTGCGTGGTCATGGTTAGCACTGTGCGGTGGCTCAGTGGTTAGCAGTGGTGCGATGGCAGAGTGGTCAGCGCATTGCGGTGGGGCAGAGTGGTCAGCGCAGTGCGGTGGGCAGAGTTGTCAGCACAGTGCGGTGGGCAGAGTGGTCAGCGCAGTGCGGTGGGCAGAGTGGTCAGCGCAGTGCGGTGGGCAGAGTGGTCAGCGCAGTGCAGTGGGCAGAGTGGTCAGCGCAATGCGGTGGCAGAGTGGTCAGTGCAGTGCGGTGGGCAGAGTGGTCAGCGGTGGGCAGAGTGGTCAGCGCAGTGCAGTGGGCAGAGTGGTCAGCGATGGGCAGAGTGGTCAGTTCAGTGCGGTGGGCAGAGAGGTCAGGCAGTGCGGTGGGCAGAGAGGTCAGTGCAGTGCGGTGGGCAGAGTGGTCAGCGTGTGCAGCGCAGTGGGTGGTCAGCGCAGTGCGGTGGGCAGAGTGGCCAGCGGTGGGCAGTGGTCAGCGCAGTGCGGTGGGCAGAGTGGTCAGCGATGGGCAGAGAGGTCAGCGCAGTGCGGTGGGCAGAGAGTTAGCGCAGTGCAGTGAGCAGAGAGGTCAGCGGTGGGTAGTGTGGTCAGCGCAGTGCGGTGGGCAGAGTGGTCAGCGGTGGGCAGAGTGGTCAGCGCAGTGCGGTGGGCAGAGTGGTCAGCGCAGTGCGGTGGGCAGAGTGGTCAGCGCAGTGTGGTGCGCAGAGTGGTCAGCGCAGTGAGGTGGGCAGAGTTGTCAGCGCAGGGCAGAGTGGTCAGTGCAGTGCGGTGGGCAGAGTGGTCAGTGCAGGGCAGAGTGGTCAGCGGAGTGCGGTGGGCAGAGTCGTCAGCGGCGGGCAGAGTGGTCAGCGCAGTGCGTGGGCAGAGTGGGCAGCACAGGGCAGAGTGGTCAGCGCAGTGCAGTGGGCAGAGTGGTCAGCGGTGGGCAGAGTGGTCAGTGGTGAGCGCAGTGCAGTGGGCAGTGGTCAGCGCAGGGCAGAGTGGTCAGCACAGTGCGGTGGGCAGTGGGCAGCGCAGGGCAGAGTGGTCAGCGGTGGGCAGAGTGGTCAGCAGTGAGGACACACACACAGCTTTTCTTACCACCGGCCCTGCCCTGGCTCCTCTGTTCCGCCGACATGTCGCTGCCCCCAGAGGACTGGATCCAATATGGCATCCGGGAACTCTCGCGAGACTTCTCGGATGCCATATTGGATCCATTCCTCCGGGGGTGGCGACATGTCGGCGGAACGGAGGAGCCTGGCGCGGAGAAGACGCAGGGCCGGTTGTAAGTATAGCGGAGTGTGTGTGTGTATGAATGTGTGTGTGTGTGTGTCTGTGTGTGTGTGTGTGTATGAATGTGTGTAGGCAGCCATATTAGAACACCCAGAGTGGGTGTAGAGGCTGCTTCAGCCAGGATGTGACGTAGCATACCGTTACATCCTGACGGAAGTAGCTTTAGGGTTTTATTATAATAGATAAAAGTATCACCTGTCATTCCATAGGCTATATGTGTGGACATTTAGCACAGCAGATAGAGCACCCTTGGGTCTATGAGGAAATCACCTTTATTTTGTAGGTTCTAATCCACTCTGGATACGAAACTGCTTTTTTTCTTTTTTGAACTGTTTTGAAAAATAATAGCTTTATTTCTTCTTTTAACAAATAGATGTATATATCTTTCGCCTTATGGAACAATACTTTTGCTTAATATTTTGTATGCAACTAATAGATATACAATGTGACGAAATGTATAGATCCACCCTGTTTGCTGATGTCACAGCAATCATGTCCGCACCATCTTTTGACGCCTTTTTGTTGTTTAAATACGATTGTATTCAGTGTACTCTTGATGTGTCCTGAGGAAGGAGCTCGGCAAGTGGCTCTGAAACGCGTCGGAAAATAAAGTAATTCATCACTTTTAGCCAGACATCCCGTTGTTTTTGGTGTCATTTATATCCATCCGGCAGCAGCGCGGACCTAGGGTACTTTGTCCAGAAGATTGATCGATTACCGCAGTAACCTGTGGAGGTACGGTCCCTACAGCAGCTGCATTTCTGAGCGATAAAGCTGGTTGTGTGTGACACAATCTTATCAGGTGAGCGATTCTGATTTAGAACCTTTTTAACCTGTTTTTAAAAAAGATAAGACCCTATTATAGCGCATTCTCAACTTTTATAGATTTCTCCAAGATTATGGCTCAGGTGGGTGGCCTTCCTGAGGGGTCGGGGCATTTGCATTGTTCCTTATTTGGACGACTTCCTTCTTGTTGCTCTGTCCGCTCTGGCCCTACGGAGCAGCGTGGAGGAGTCCCTCCTGGTACTGAGGTCTCTGGGGTGGATCCCCAATCTCCAGAAGTCGCATCTCCAGCCTTCCTCCAGGCAACAGTTTCTCGGAGTCCTGTTGGATTCCGACAGGCAGACCTCTTTCCTCCCAGATGACCACAGACTGACTCTCCTGTCCAAGGTTTCGACTCTGTGTCGTCAGTCATCTCCCACCCTGCGGGCGGCCATGTCGGTTCTGGGCTCCTTGATGTCCTGCATTCCGTCCATGATGTGGGCTCAGGCTCACTCTCAGGGCCATGTCCTTTCCCACTGGGACCGACTGCCGTCGTCCTTCAACAAGAGCTACCGCCTCCTGGCCATCGTCTCCTCCTCTCTGCTCTAGTGGTTGAACCCCCAGAACTTGCTGAGGGGTGTTTGGTGGGATCAGTCGCCGGTAGTCAATATACAGTGATAGGGGGCATATTCTGGATGGGGGTAATGTATCAGAATGGGGGGCAATATACCAGGATGGAGAGACCATATCCAGGATGACGGGCTATATCCCGGTTGGGGGACCATATCTAGGATGGGGGCTATATCCCAGGATGGGGAGCCATATCCAGGATCGGGGGCTTTATACAAGGATTAGACATGAGCGATGTTCGATTCGAAATGTTGGCCAATCTCAAATTCGACCTGTTTTGGGCGGTGTTCGAGTTATTCATCGAATTAGAACAATTAGCTTCAAATTCGGCAGTTCTAGGCTATGTTCGATAACGCTTCGGTCACCAAAAGCATACCTGGCTTTTCACACTTATGGTACCTTTACACGCCACTACTGGATGGTGGCAACAACCGAGTACATGAGAGAAATGTGTCTTTCACCGCCAAATCAACCCGAGGTAGCGGCGTGTGAAGACGGTTGTAGCCACCCGCCAGTGGCGGCACCTGTTTCAGAGCACTGCCCTAAAACAGGTGGTTACCCAGCCGATGGTAGTGACCTGTATCGGCGTGTAAAGAAGGAACAGAAGGGTTGTTTCGACACCAGGCTATGTACCTGGTATGTAGCTGGGGCGTGACACAGGCTCCGGGTTACCGCGCCCCATCAGCGATCATTGGAGGAAGCTCCTGTGTTACGATTGGTAGTCGCTGCATAGGGCGGCATATTTAAGGAGCTGACCAGTCACACTACACAATTGCTCGAGCGTCATGTATTAATCAGCCTCCTGCGCTGGCTGGCCAATCATGATGTTATTGCATTGTCCTATCTGCGTACGAGCGTCTCGTAATCCACAATTGTGGCACGCCTATGTGTTGTCCCTGCTGCACCAGGTCCGCCCATATTAGCTTGTTGTAGCGGTGTGTAAATGAGGTAAGGTGCTCTGCAGAAGGTAACTTGAGACACCCGGCGGTGTATCCAGAGATAGATGTAACCTACCGTAGCGCACCTTGTTGCGGCGTGTAAAGGTGGTGCGTTTACTGTTGGCAACCGTTTGTGCGTGCTCGTGCACGTGAAGCACCCGGTTGTTGCCACCATCCAGTAGCAGCGTGTAAAGGTACCATAATACTGATCTTCAATCTTAATATCCATTTTCAGTGTATAGTGTGCGGGGGGGGGCGGGGTTCAGATTAGTGCTGCTGAAGTCATGGAGCTCTTTTTTTTTTCTCCGGACTGCATGTAAAGTGGGGCAGTGCAGGCTTTGAGCCAATCACAGTGAAACACAGTAAAGGGCATGTTTTTCACAAGCAAGGTCCGGCATCATTGGCTGTGTATGTCACATGTCCTTGCCCTATAAGACCCGGCCATTTTCTTCATCGCCACCATTTGCTCATTGCTGTAGCTGTGTGTCAGATGGCACCGCTGCTGCTGTGGGCGCCATACAGTCAAAACTCACAATTCTACTATCCCATTCAGCTAAAGAGCTAATACATAGTTAGATAGATAGGTTTAGGGAGTAGGGGCTGGGGGGAGGGTGCAAATTTTAGCAGAATCAGCTTTTGTAAGAGCTGCATCATTAGGGAGTAGGGACTAGGGACTAGGTCTGTAACAGCCCTTTTTCAGACTTACTCTATAGAAGCAGGGACTAGTTTTAATTACAGCCCTTTGGGCTAGGTTAGAGCAGTCCCTATTAGTTTTTGCCAGGCAGGTGTGTGCCAGACTGCTGTACAATGTATGACGGACTCGCATCGTACTGCCCGGTTCCCGGAAATACGTCAGTAGCTCCTGTTGAGTGACAGGGGCCCTAACCAATGGACGACGGACGCCGACGCGTGCGCAATTAAGCCCCGGAAGTGCGCGGCACCGATAGGCTGAAGATCGCTATGACGCTGAATCTCTATGACAACCGGGATGCCTGGTGACTAGTGGATGGAGGCCGATGATATTGCTGAACGGTATAACTGGATGCTACAAGTGGCGATGTGTTGTTTACATGTGCGATTGTATTTGGACATAGGTGCTAATTATGTGTTGATAAGTTTAGCCGGTCTCTGTCTAGTGATTAGGTGACTTTTATCTTTGTTTATGTTTCCACTCACCATTGATTGGCTTATGATCAGTGGGGGTGGAGTTTTAACACTATAAAACACATGGTGTCTCTGTGTAATGTATGCACTTGAAAAAGGTTCTTTATAACCGAAACGTTGTGCTGTGGTGGATGGAATAAAGTGATGCAGATTTGAACTACCAGCTTGCAAGGCGCTGTTCTTCCTTTTTGATACTTGCTGTACAAGTCTTTTTCACAGCATCTGGCCACATCTAGCTCTGGGAGTCCTTCAGGGCAGGTAGTGTAGCACTGCTGTTAAGAAAGCTACACCACCTGTCTTAAGTAGGCATTTTTTGCTGATGCTATTCTCAGCAATTTGTTCGGACTAGTAGCAGTGTGATTTACACAGTAGTGTAGCCCACTTGTGAAAAGCTACACCGACAGTGTACTTCCTTACTAATTTTTAACTGCACCTTGGCCACATCTGACTTCTGGTCAAGTCGCAGCGTGACAAAAACTATTAGTGTAGGCCACTTGTAATACAATCTACTACAGCGCCAGTGTACTTCCTACTAATTTTTAACTGCACCTTGGCCACATCTGACTTCTGGTCAAGTCGCAGTGTGACAAAAACTATTAAGGTACCTTTACACGTCACCACTGTGCCTAGCAACAAGTATCCACCGCACGTGTACGCGCACGTTTTTAACGGTGGATACTGATCACTGATGCCGCATATACACACCGCCATTACGTTCTCCACTGAAGGTATCTTTGTTCCCCGGAAGTGCCAACAGATCCTGTGGCTTACTTCCTGTTGAATACCTTCGCTACTTCACACGCTGCTACCACAAAGGAAAATGGGCGTACATATTTCGCGCCGTAAATACATAGGCGTGACAGAGTTGTGTATTCCGTGATGCACAAGAGTTGATTGGACAACGCAATAGCGTCATGATTGGCCAGTCTGTGCAGGAAGGCTGGCTAATACATGACGCCATTGCAATTGTGGACTGTGAATGGATAGCTCTTTAAAAAACGGCGCCCTGTGAAGGGACAGCCAATGGAAACGCAGTAGCCCCCACCAATGATTGCTGATGGGGCGTGGTATCCATGACGCCGTGGCACGCCCCTGTGAGTTCACTAGGCAACGCAACATCCATGCCTGTGCCCCATTTACACGCCACTACCATGGCAATTGTGCCTTTCTGTTGCCGTCTGTGTTTGAGCACGGCTCAGCAACAGGTATCTGAGTCAACTGCAGGACACCGGGAGGAACTGCCCTATTTACACGCCGCCATTTCGTAGCAATTTCATAGCAACAGGCACAATTATCCCCAGTGCCCGGCAGTTGCTACCTTCCTGTGGTGGCGTGTAAAGGGGCCCTAAGTGTAGGCCACTTGTAATACAATCTACTACACCGCCAGTGTACTTCTACTAACTTTTAACTGCACCTTGCCCAGGTCTCACTTTGGGCCTAGTAGCAGTGTTGGTTCAGTCACCTCTGCTTGATTGCCATTCACCTTTTTTTTGTAAAACAACTGTACTGCTCCCAATTTTTTAACATACAAAATGAGTGGCAAAAGGCCTGCTGCTGGTGGAAATGGGAGTAGGCGTGGTGGAAAGGGAAAAAAAGTTTGTGTCCGTGGGGTAGATGCTAAAGCTACCTTAGCATCTGCTGAAGATAGACAATCTTCCAGCCAAAGTAAGATGTCTACTTCTTTACGTGGACAATCGGATATGATCCCTTTCTTACGGACATGACCATCGATACCACTTGTAAGTGAGGCACAAAAACAGCAGGTGCTTGAATGGATCTCAAGCGCTCCATCAAGTGGCCTCTCCTCCACCTCAACTTCTACATCACAAACCCTCCAGTCATCTGAGGTGTCAGACCAATCACACTTGATTACTCCAAGCTCCCAAGTGTCCAGCCGCCTACTCAGTCGGGGGTAACAGACATGTTTGAGTCTGCAGAGCTGTTCAGTCACACAATAGCCTGAGAATCAGAGGTCTGCTCCAAAGCTGCAGTGAGTCCAGATGAGTTAATGATCTGCCCTGATGCCCAGAAGCTTTGTGAGTCAGACTCAGGCCCAGATAAAGAAGCTTCTGACCTTTACGCAGACCATCATTCCCTAACAGTACATACTGTTGGTAGACACCAGGAGGATGATGCTGATGAGACTCAGATACCTGATTTGATTGACAAATTAAGTTATCGGTCAAAGCAGGAAGAGGTTGTCTCTGAGGATGAGGGATGTGAGAACACAGAGGATAATGATGAGGTTGGAGATCCCACTTACTGTCAACCCACAGTCAGCCAGTCGATGAGGTCAGCAGAGGAGGTGGAGGAGGATGCTACTGATGACGAGGTTAGGTTGCGTCTTCCTGGGCATAGTAGCACTGGAAGCACGCCAACAACTGCATCTGCAGCCACAACTCTGCCTCTGAGCAGAAGTCGTGCTGGCTCTGCAGCTTGCATGGGCTCTAAGCCTTGCCTAGCCTGGGCCATTTTTGACATCGCCAAGGATCTCACAACTCATGTCATCTGCAAGATTTGTCACCAATCTGAGTAGACGCCAGAAACTCACTAGCTTGAGTACTTCATGTATGAACTGCCACATGGACATGAAGCACAAGTCACAGTGGGAAGCTCACCGTGCTAGAATGCGGGCTAGCGGGGCGGGCCTACCACCATCTGTCCCATCAAGTACATCCGTGTGCTCTTCATTGTCTGTGACTGTGGTGACAGCTGTCACTCTTGCTTTTGGACGTACACTTTCCATCTCTTTTCCCGTAACAGGCAGTGTGATTGGCCGGTCGTTACTTGGTTTTCAAGTGGACAATGCTGCTGGTGTTGAGCTTCCTCAGACATCGAGAGCACCATCTTTGGATGAAGGCAACATTACATCTTTGCCTGCACCTCCCTCCCAGACCAGCAGTTTGCCGGGGACACCATACTCAACTGTGTCTCAGCACAGCAGCCAGCCCTCCATTCCTCAGATGTGGACAAGTAAAAGGCTATTTCCTCCTAGTCATGAGAAAGCTAAGCGCTTGAATTTCACCATCTGCAAGCTGTTGGCTTCAGAAATGCTGCCTTTCCGCCTGGTGGACACAGAGGATTTTCGAGACCTTATGTCCATCGCAGAGCCCCAGTACCAGATGCCTAGTCGTCACTACCATGTTTCCCCGAATATAAGACAGTGTCTTATATTAATTTTACCCCCAAAAGTCCCACCCTGACTTATTTTCGGGGTATGTCTTATATTTCAGCGGTTATTTCAAATCGCGGCAGATGCGGTGAAAAAACCGCATCTGCCGCGATTACGGCACTTGCGGCACGGTTGCGGCGCGGTTGCGGTAAACGCCATACAAGGTATAGGCGGACTTGCAGCAGGTGCGGCAAGTGCGGTTTTGGCACTTGCGGCCGCACCTGCCGCAAGTGCAAAACCGCACTTGCCGCACCTGCCGCAAGTCCGCCTATACCTTGTATGGCGTTTACCGCAACCGCGCCACAACCGTGCCGCAAGTGCAGCCGGTATGCGGTAATCGCGGCAGATGCGTTTTTTTCACCAACATCTGCCGCGATTTGCCCTAACCCTAGCCCTAACCCTAACCCAGGGGCATACACATACAGGGGCACACACACATACAGGGGCACACTCACACATACAGGGGCACACTCACACATACAGGGGCACACTGACAGGAGCACACTGACCTGGGCTCCTCCGACCACCGGGGACGGCAGCACATCCCAGGCATCCACATGCCTGAGGACCGCAGCACATCCCGGGCACCTCCGACATCCCGGGCACCTCCAACATCCCGGACACCTCCGACAGCCCGGGCACCTCCGACAGCCCGTGCACCTCCGACAGCCCCGGGCACAGCAGCACGCAGGCTGGGCATCGTCACACAGACAGCCCGGCCTGCACACGTGCCGCTGTCCCGGCCAATCACAGGCCAGGAGCTGCCTGGGGAGCCAATGACAGGCCAGACTGACGTCATGCAGCGCGACTGGCTTGTGATTGGCCTCTGGGCAGTTCCTGGCCTGTGATTTGCGGGGACAGCGGCGGGGGATTTAAAATACCCGCCCTGCTCACCCAGGCACCGGGAACACAGCGGGGGCACCGGAGACAGCAGCGGCAGCAGCGGTAAGTATGAGAGATTCCCTGGCCCCCTCAACCCACCAAATTTTCCCCGAAAATAAGTCACCCTGTCTTATAATCGGGGTATGACTTATATTAAAAAAATTGCCCCCAGCCCTGCCCTGTCTTATAATCGGGGGTGACTTATTTTCGGGGAAACACGGTACTTCTCCAAGAAAGGTGTACCTGCACTACACCAGCATGTCGCAGACAACATCAACGCTTCCTAGAGAAACTCTGTGTGTGACAGGGTGAATTTCACCACAGACACTTGGACCAGTAAGCATGGACAGGGGCGTTACATGTCGCTGACTGGGCATTGGTTAACTATGGTGAGAGCTGGAGAAGGGTCTGCTGTCCAAGTCTTGCCGTCCCCACGAGTTGTGCGTCCATCCTCTGCAGCTAGAAGTTCCTCCACTGTTTCTGCCTTCTCAACCTCATCTCGGTCCTCCACCTCCGTCCAAAGCCTGTCTGGTAATGCCAACCGTGTTGTAACTGCACAGGAGGAATCATACACACCTCCCTACTATGCTGGCAGCAAGGCTCAACACCATCAGGCGGTTTTTTACCTTGAAATGCCTAAGAAATGTGAGTCACACAGCTAAGGAGTTGTGGTCAGCTCTGGCGACCGAGTTTCAGCAATGGTTTTCTCCACTCAACTTGCAGCCAGGGAAGGCCGTGTGCGACAATGCTGCAAACCTGGGTGCGGCCCTTCGCCAGGGCAATATCACACATGTGCCTTGTATGGGTCACATGTAGTATCTGGTTGTCCATCAATTTTTGACACACTATCCCTCCCTAGATGGGCTTCTGCAGAGGGCACGGTCGCTATGTGCTCACTTCCGGCATTCGCATCCCGCAGCTCAAAGACTCGTTTCGCTCCAGGAGTCTTTCGGCTTGCCCGTTCACCGGCTGAAATGCGATGTGCCGACACGCTGGAATTCTACTCTGCACATGTTGCAGCAACTGTGGCAGCACCGCCAAGCCCTGGTGCAATACGTTATGACGTATAGCCTGGGCCAACGAGATCCAGAGGTGGGGCAGATCACGCTTCAGGAGTGGTCTCAGATCAAGGACCTATGCACCCTTCTGCACAGTTTTAAGATGGCGACGAAGATGTTTAGTGCTGACGATGCCATTATCAGCATGACTATTCTGGTCATCTACATGCTGAATCACACTCTAAACAATATTTGGAGTCAGGTGGTGGGACAAGAGGAGGTTGAGGAAGTACGGGAGGAGTCTTATGTGGAAGGGATGACAACATCTGCAAGATCCTCACAGTTGGCAGCACCAAGACGGCAGGCATGGGAGGGTGGTGGAGAGGCATTCACGAGGGCGCATGTTAGCAACCAACCTCTTCAGGAAGGTGCAGGAGCCCAGGAAGAAATGGAGGATGAACTGGCGATGGGCATTGAAGAGTCAGCAGATGAGGGAGACCTTGATGACATTTCTGTTGTGCGAGGTTGGGGGAGAGGGCAGAGGAAGGAAGCATCATTCTCACCTCCCCACCACCAACACAACAAGGACTTGGTCCTCCTGGGTGCGCAAGACACATGAGCACCTTCTTGCTGCACTACCTGCAACATGACCCTCGGATTGTGCGAATTAGGAGTAATGCAGACTACTGAGTTGCCACAATATTAGATCTCCGGTACAAGAGCAAATTTGCTGAAATAATTCCTGCCATACAAAGGGACTCACGCATGCAGGACTATCAGCAGAAGCTGATACATAATCTCAGATCGGCTTTTCCACAAACCACCAGTGGTAGTAGTAGACAGAGTGAATCTCACAGTTCCAACTTGTCAACGGTGGGACTGTCGCGTCATCATCACTCACACTGTACTAGTAATACCGTATCTGGTGGTGGTGTAACAGAGTGAGTAGCCCTGATTGTATTATTATTGAAATGGATACTGAAGTGGACATTACACAGTCCGATACTGCCCCCTTGTGGACAAGTGCTGAAATTGCTGCAGAGATAATGAGACCGACTGCTGATCCCCTCCCACAACAGCCGTGTGCTCAGGAGGAAAAAGTGCGGGAAAGACAGAAGGAGACGGAGCTCGACCTGGACAGACCTGCCTGTGGGTGTTCCTCGAGAGAAGGCTTCCTTGCGACACCTTTCTGGAAAGATCACGCCGCGGAAGCCGTTGCGACAACCCCCAGGCTGCAGAACATTGTGACTATGAGCCTAACCTGACTGCAGAACATCACACTCCTAGAGCATGTTCAGAGACTGTGACGGACACAAGGGAGCCACCTTCGAAATCTATATATTTTTTTCTTTTCCCTTTGGACTGAGAGACTATAAACCGGTACCTGTGGAGAGGACTGAGGAAACCCCCTTCATCACTTCTCCTGGAATTGCCATCGTTAGACCCCAGGCCTGCAACATGGGAGCTACGCCTTCTGTTGTTATAGACTGGTAACGTACATTGAGCAAAAGCTAGGGAAAGAGATTGCCAGTACTGTTTTGTTTCTTGCCGTGCATCCGGAACGGAATATCATGGTATTCAACCTTCCCTATGTGTGCAGCCAAACCGGTTGAATTTGTTATCACCATGTTTAATAGTAAAGAAATGTTTCCTCACGTTAAATCTGAGTATGGGGATTTTGTTGAAGCAGATCATAGACACACACCCGCGGCCTTACTGCCGGTCACTTCATCTGGCGTAGTCGGCAGGATCTGTGATCAACAAAACCCTCTCCCGGTAGTAGCTTATAACCAGACAGCTCCCCCAGCGTCTATTGTCAATCAAGTGAGAAAGTTTAACGGACGGAATTATCCTGTACCTGAATGGACAGAACAACTCAAGATAGTGGGGAAATGAATAACGTTGATCCTAAGACCCTAGCAGAAATGGCCATGCTAACATTAGAGGGGGATGTGTGGACGACAGTCAGGCTGGAGACGGTTAGGGGCCGGCGTACATTGGATGACTTGGTGCGGGTGCTGGAGAACATCTATGGGCCGAGCACATATGCGGGGACATTGCGCTATATGTTCTTCCGGCGTACTCAGCTCGAGTGGGAGGACATTCCTCAATATGCAAAAGCCCTCCAAGTACTGCTTGAACAAGCCTGTAGAAAAGAAGAACAGATAGCTAATACAGACTCCCGTGACCTGGTGCTGAGAGATCAATTTGTGACAGGGCTGAGAGACCCTTACCTTAACCGCTCGTTGCAAGATCTACTCCGGATAAATCCGGCCCTTACGTTCGCTGAGGTTAAACAGGAAGTGATAGAACGTTCTAGGGGACCTGTCATAGAGACACAGACTTATACCGCGGCTTGCAGGTCCATATCCGGTACCAGAACTCTGAACAGTGACACGGAAGAACTGAAACAAATGGTGGTAGAGTTACAGAAACAGGTGCTACAGCTCACACTAAACCAAAAGGCGGACAGGCAAGCGAGACAACAACCCAGCCGGCCTATGGTAAGGTGCTGGACATGCGGCGACCCCCGCCATAGAGCAAACCGCTGCCCCCAGAACTTTCAAGTCCACCCGCGGTCCGATTTACCAGAACCAGCAAGCCATGCCCCTCAACAGCGGCTGCCGTTAAACTAGACGCCCCTGCCAAAGCGGTTCACTCGGCAGGGGATGCCAAGGAGAAGGGTGTAGGGAAACAGAGCCAGCAATGGAACAAACTTGCATCAAACAGCCCCACCCTGGAAGTATTGCTGGAAGGGATTGCCGTGCAAGGACTAATGGACACTGGGTCTCAGGTATCCACCATCTCCGAGCAGTTTTATGAAGAATATCTGAAGCCGCGGGTTGCCTATGACCCTTATACTGCCATCAAGATCAAAGCAGCCAATAATCTACCCATTCCGGTGACGGGAGTTGCCTGGATGAACACCGAAATCTGTGGGCAGGACCTCGGGAAGAGGGGGATAATTGTGGTCAAGGAAGGCTTTGGATCAGAAACGCCCATGATTATTGGGATGAACATCCTGAAAGATCTGGATCTGGTGCTGTTTACCAAGAAGGGACCCAAATACTGGCAGGAGGTGACCGCACACAGGGCCACCCGCCGAGCCTTTCAACGAGTGGTCCAGACCTGCAGCCTCCAGCGAATGGCAGAGGAACAACTGCCGCTGGCCACGATCACCGTACCCCGCCATACTAGGATAACCTTACCGGCTGAGAAGGAGACAGTTATCTCGCTACCCCTTAGCACCACAAGACAGCTTGAAGGCGTTGAGGTGCTGATTGAGCCGCGGACCCCGAAGGAAGGGAAGTTGAATCCACTAGTTGCTCGAACGCTAGCTGTTGTGAGAAAGGGAAGGATTCCTGTTAGGCTGGGCAACACGGCTAACGTGGGCGTCGACCTAGAGGCTGGGACACAGCTCGCCCGAGTTTACGCCCTACCCGAAGAGGTGAATCCTATGAGCCCCCTCTAGTTTGCACCGTCTACAGAGGGAGATTGGACAGTGACTGTCTCTGCCATGGCCACTGCCACAGACGACACCAAAGCGGGGCGAGAACTGCGAGAAAAGTGTCAGTTGGACACATCCCAATACTCCAAACAGGAGGTGTCCCAGATAGAGGAACTACTACAAGAACACCAGGCGTCCTTTGCCCGGCATGACACCGACTTTGGGTGCACCACCAGTATCAAGCACGAGATCCTCACGGGTGACGCCGCTCCTATCCGCGAGAGTTACCGCCAAATACCTCCCCAACAATACCAAGAAGTGAAAAACCTCCTGAATTCCATGTTACATGCCGGAGTGGTACGAGAAAGCCAGAGCCCCTGGGCTGCACCGGTGGTGATAGTTAAGAAGAAAGACGGGTCCCTGAGCTTCTGTGTGGACTACCGCCGCTTGAATGCTTGCACCATCAGAGACTCGTACCCTTTGCCAAGGATCGAAGAGTCCCTGACAGCCCTGAAGAAAGCCAAGTACTTTTCTTCCTTGGATCTCACCAGCGGCTATTGACAGGTACCCATGCACGAGAAGGATAGAGAAAAGACTGCTTTCATCCTACCCATGGGCCTGTACGAGTTCGACCGGATGCCCTTTGGCCTGAACAACGCGCCGGGGACTTTCCAGAGGCTGATTGAGCGCTGCTTGAGGGACTTCAATTTCGACTTCACCCTCATCTACCTGGACGACATTGTAGTCTATTCGGCCACATTTGAAGAACACCTACAGCAGCTGGGCCGTGTGTTTTGTAGGTTGAGAGAACATGGCCTGAAATTGAAACCCAGCAAGTGCCGTCTTCTGCAGCCAGAGATCGATTACCTGGGTCACCGGATCTCGGCCGAAGGTGTTCAACCGTCTCCAGAGAAAATAGCCGCCGTACGGGACTGGCCACAACCTGCAAATGTCAAGGACGTCAGGGATTTCCTGGGCTGGCCGGCTACTACCGCCGGTTCGTCAAAAACTTCGCCCGGCTTGCTGCACCACTGCAGGACCTGCTTCGAGGGACCACCAACAGCCCAGGGGACGACCCATCAGCTGTGGACCCAGCCAGGAAAAGTCCTTCCAAGCCCTAAAGGATGCACTGACGTCCCCCCCCATCTTGGCATATGCGGACTACAATCTGCCCTTTCAACCACATACCGATGCCAGTCTACAGGGTCTAGGGGCAGTACTCTCTCAGGTACAAGAAGGCAAGGAACGTGTCATAGCCTATGCCAGTCGGTCCCTACACGAGGGTGAGAATAACCCCATCAATTACAGCTCGCTCCGGCTGGAGCAGTTAGCCCTAACGTGGGCTATGACAGAAAAATTTGCAGGATATCTCACGGGGACAGAAGTACTAGTTCTGACAGATAACAATCCATTGGCCCACTTAGAGAATGCAAAACTCGGAGTCATGGAGCAGCGTTGGATGGCCCGGCTCTCTAAGTTTTTTTTTTTAAATCAGATAAGTTTTTATTAATTAAACAGATTCCACACAGGATTACACAAATGCATCAAGACAACATGTCTCGTTTTCACATGAATAATTGAATTACAGTCCCAAACCCCTCCCTCCCTTCCCCCCCCCCTAACCCCGTACCCCCCCGACAGCTAGCACATTACACAACAGCTCATAGTGTTATTTAGTGAAGTAATCGTCAATAAGGCATATCAATTATCCCGCATTTCAGAACAATTTGCTCTCATCACAGCTTAATGTCATACTTCCTCTTCTCATCTGTAATTTATCCAGGGTAACCACATTTTCTCAAACATTGCTATTTTTTCTCTTTTCCCATAGATACCCTTTTCCATATATAGTAGGTTATCCACCTGTTTCACAAATTCCTCTCTGCTTGGGGGAACATCTCGTATCCAGAATTTTGCAATCAGTTTCCTTGCTACAAAGAGCAATTTTGCAATCATTATTTTAAATACATTTTCAATTTTCACCTCCTCCACATATCCCAACAAACAAACCACCGGTTCTCTAGGTATTTCACACCCATACACTCTTTCTATTCGGTTAATGACTGCCGCCCAATATGTGGATAGTCTTGGGCAGGACCACATCACATGGAAAATGCCCGCATTATTCCTCTGCATCTCGGACATTCAGAATCAGTCCTCAGACCTGCTCTGTGCATAACCATTGGCGAGCGATACACTCTGTGTACCACGTAGAGATGCGAGAGTCTGGCTGATTCACACATAGACAACTTAGGTATGTATTCCAGTATACTAGTCCACCTATCATCCGGTATGTGTCCCATTTCCTCTTCCCATTTCGAACGTGCCTTTATAGGAAAGGAAAGGAGGAATGTATGTAGTAGATCTCTATAAATGCACGATATCACTCCAGTCGAGAGTCCCTCATGGCAAATATAATCTAAGACAATATCATCCTGTATTTGTAAGGTACTGGTCTCACCCTGTTTACTGACTGCAAGGTGCATCTGTAAATACTGAAGCCAACCCGAGTCTGGGAGTCCAAATTCCAATCTAAGTTGTTGAAAGGTCTTTAATCCCTGTCTATTTATAATTTGATGCATGTATACAATGCCTCTATTTTCCCACTCCGTAAGTCGTCCCATTTTGATCAGTTCTGGAAGGTTCCCATTGTCCCATACGGGGGTGTATTTGGTCAATTTTGTCACTCCTCTCAGTTGTTTAATTTTTGTCCATACCTTATGTATAAGGTCAAATGTAGGGTATGTCTTTCCCAGTATTCCTACAGACCCGTCCTCAAGTCCATCTGTCAAAGGGGATCTACCAATTATTTTACCCAATATTTTCGTACCGTAACTGTTCCCTGAGTTACTTGCCCATCCCCTTAAGTGCTGACTTTGGGCTGCCAAAAAATAAATCCCAGCATGCAGTAGCGCTAGTCCCCCATCATCCTTTGGCTTTTGCAATGTTTCTAGCCGAATCCTAGGCTGCCTCTTTCCCCAGATCAGTTCCCGGAATATGGCATTAATAGGCTTAAGTCTGCGTTGAGGGATCCACAGGGGTGAATTGTGCATTACATATAGTAGTTTGGGCATCAAGATCATCTTGATCAAGTTGACTCTCCCCACCACGGATAAACACAGCTTATTCCAGGCAGTAACCTTACGCCTCAGCTCTGTCAGTAACGGGGCAAGGTTCAATTGCAAATAATCCGTGATGGGCAAAGAGACCCAAATGCCCAAATACTTAAACTGCTCCACCCTACTCAATCCTCCCGATTCCACTTCCTCTTCTGTCTCCGTCTCTTCTTTGTCTACTTTAAATAAACTTGACTTAGTCCAATTAATATTAAGTCCCGAAAGCACCCCGAAACCCTCAATGGTCCGCATGGCATGGCTCAACGATGCCCCACTATCCTCCAGAAAGAGCAGAATGTCATCCGCGTATAACGCGACTTTTTCCTCATTTTCCCCGTATTTAAATCCCTTGATGTCACTGGAGTTTCTTATGGTAGCAGCTAGTGGCTCCACCGCGATGGCAAACAGCAGGGGCGATAGCGGGCATCCCTGTCTGGTACCTCTCTGTAGGTCTATCTTTTTAGAGACGGCCCCATTGACTCTAATTTTGGCAGTAGGTTGGGCATACAAGAGTTTTATCCATGACGTAAATTGCGGACCAAATCCCATATACTGTAGCACCCTCCACAGGTACCTCCACTCCACACTGTCAAAGGCCTTGCGAGCGTCAAGCGACGCCATCGCTCTTCTACCCATATTGTCCGACGGCAGCTGCAGATTCAGAAATAATCTTCTTAAGTTAGTCGCAGTAGATCTATTAGGC
Organism: Allobates femoralis; assembly: GCA_033576535.1. Lineage (NCBI taxonomy): Eukaryota > Metazoa > Chordata > Amphibia > Anura > Aromobatidae > Allobates > Allobates femoralis. Next base: position 26,472,566 of record JARQOC010000007.1, read on the forward strand.
ATAAAGCCGGCCTGATCTGGGTGTATTAAGGTTGATATCACCTTTGTCAGACGGTTTAACAGTACTTTTGCTAGAATTTTCACATCTGCTGTCAGCAATGAAATAGGTCGGTATGACTCTGGGCTCGCAAGGTCTTTACCTTCCTTAGGGATCACAACTATAGTCGCCTCTCTCATGGATGTTGGTAGTACCCCCTGTTTCTTAGCCTCCACATACACCTCCAGCAATCTGGGTAAAAGAATTTCTTCTAGTCTCTTATAGACTTCTGCCGGGAGTCCATCAGATCCCGGGGCTTTTTCATTGGCCATGCCATGCAGTGCCTCCCCTATTTCATCTACCGTTATAGGTGCCTCCAAAGTGTCCCTATCCTCCATTGATAGCGTGGGTAACGATGCCGCTGCCAAAAATGCCCCCACCTCTCTTTCATCTAATCCTTCTTGTGACGTATATAGATCCCCATAAAACTTCACAAAGATCTCCATAATATTCTCTGTATTTGTTGTTCGTTCTCCCCCCTCTCCCACTAAACAATGGACAAACTGGTTCCCCCTCTGCGCTGCCGCTATGATGGACAATAAGTGACCCACCTTCTCCCCTTCTTCAAAGAATCTCAGTTTCTGGAATGCCATTTTCCTATCTGCCCTTTCCATAAGAACTCTATTCACCTCTTTTTGTGCTTCTCGTAGTATTTTCTTATTATGTATATCACTCTGCTTTGCCGCCTCCATCTCTGCTCTCTCCAATTTTTGTATACTATCTTTTTCCTTCTGTTTATTCTGTGATTTACACTGACAGATATCCCGAAACAGAATCCCTCTTAGATATGCTTTCATGGTCTCCCACACTATCAATGGGTCCGCACTTCCCTCATTTAAATTATAAAATTCCTCTATTTCCCTTCCAATTTTAGCCATATCAATAGAGCGCAGCCACACGGGGTGTATTTTCCATTCTCTAACCACATTCCCCGGTGAACCCGGTCGTCTAATGGAAACCAAAATCGGGCTATGATCCGAAACAACTCTGGCCAGATATTTCACCTCCCCTATCAGCCCATCCAATAGACTATTTCCCAGGGCCATATCAATACGGGAAAGTGTGTCGTATGATGTCGAAAAGCAAGAGAAACATCTCTCCTCTACATTTCTGACCCTCCAAAGATCCGTCAACCCCATTTCTCGTATCAGTGCGCCAAATGGAGTCAGAGTATTCTTACTAACCCCTCCAGATGTGGCGCTCCTGTCCCACTGTGTGTCTATCACGTTATTGAAGTCTCCTATCAACAGAAACGGCATTACCCCCTTCCTTTCCGCTGTCTCTCTGATCTTCCTTAATTTAGTACTGGAATATGGCGGAGGAATATAAATTGCCACGATACACATTAATTGTCCGGACAATCTACAAACCACCATCACATACTGTCCATCAGTATCTATTTCAACTTCTATCTCTTCATATTGTGCCGATTTATGTATTAATATTGAAACTCCCCTAGCGTAGGAAGAAAAAGTGGAGTGGTACGTCTTCTGCGCCCATTTTTTAGTAAGAACATCTACTGTATCAGTTGTTAAATGTGTTTCCAGAAGGCATATCACTGATGGCTTACGGTCTAGTACGTATTGAATAACCGCTGCTCTTTTTGACTTGTCCGAGAGCCCTCGTACATTCCAGCAAATAATGTTATTCCGTTCCCCCATCAACCAAGATAATTTGTAGTCGGTATGCCGCTGTCCCTATGCTTAGCTGTCTTCCCCCCTCCTCCCATTTCCCCTCCTCTTCCCCTTCCCACCCCCCCGTCCTCCCCTCTATCGTCTGTGTAGTACTCTCGTCGAGAGTGGGGTCTCTGAACCTTGGACCCTTTACAACCAAAGGGCCAAATACCTGCCTTCTCCCATCTTGCAATGAATATAGACAATGCCTATTCCGCACCATGTTTGGTGTATCCCTCCCCCTCCCGCTCGTGCCCGCTTAATACCGTTACTAACCTATTTACCGTTAAATTTAAATATTCTGGTAACATCTATTACCTTTAAACTGTATAGTATTTAAACAACAATATTTATTTATTCCCATCATACCCATATCTCCCCATTCCTCTAGTATCATCCCCCTCTCCATGCTTATCACTCCGTTTGTCCAATAAGGTCAGGAGCGCATAAAAATAACATTCAGAAAGAAAAAAGAAAAAAGAGAGGAACAAAGAAAGTCAACAGATCTATCACCCCCCTGCTGGCCGTCTGTCTTCCAGAAAAAACAGCAACAAAACAAAATCACCGATGCAGGGTCAGTTACCGGACGTCCATCTGTGGTGTCACCACCGTCTCAAAGTCACATCCAGGATTCCCAGAGTTCACGCACATTCTCCAGCTTCCTTGATACGTCTTGCATTAATATCCAGCCATTGCGAGGCTTCCTCAGCGTCTACAAAAAAGAAGACTTTTTCCAATGCAGTCACTCGCAGTTTTGCTGGGAAGATCATAGAATATTTTACGTTCAACTCTCTCAAACGCTTCTTTACAGTAGAGAATTTCATTCTTTGCTTCTGTACCACCACTGAGTAATCAGGATATATGGCGATCCTGTGACCATTTATTGTAAGCTCCTCCATGTCTCTGGCCTTCTGCAGGATGATATCCCTGTCCCTGTAGTTAAGGATCTTTGCAAGGATTGTGCGTGGGCCCTTACCAGGCGGCTGAGGCTGCATAGGGACCCGATGCGCTCTTTCCACGGCAAACAGTCTCGTCAGAGTTTCAGAGCCAAATTTCTCTCTGAGCCAGTTTTCAATGAACTCAGTGGGGTTTCTCCCCTCAGACTTCTCCGGGATGCCCACTATTCTCAGATTGTTTCGTCTGGAGCGGTTCTCCAGATCGTCCGTTTTTGCAGCCAGCTCAGACATTTGTTGGGTATATTTTTTCTCCATCCTCTGCATTTTAGTTATATGGTCCTCTGCTGTGCTCACTCTTTCCTCCACTGCACCGGTCCTAGTGTCCACTTTTTTTAGATCTTTCTTAATTGTGGATATCTCTCCCTGCACTCCTAAGACCTGCTGTGTCAGTGTCTTTAGAGCATCCTTGCAGTAGGACACTACTGCAAACACATCTCTCAATGTGGGCTCTGCCTGCATACTGTCCTCTGCCTGTGTCTGCCCGGCTTCTCCAGCACCTTTCTCCTGTGTTGGCCCCTCCACTTCCTCCTCTTCTCCCTCAGTCATGGGGGATTCATTCTCCTCCCCAGCCTCCTCACCTCCATCTTCTGTCCCTCCAGCACAGCTCTCCTCTCTCCTCGCAAACTGTGCGAGTTTCTCTGCAGCCGCCATGCGCCGCTGGCAAGCGGCATTAGCCTTCTCCGCCTCCTCTCTCTTGTCGGCGCCATCTTGGAGGCCCGCAGCGTCTCCCGCGCCCGCGTCTCGCTGCCGGCGGCGGGTCATATCAGCGGTTCCGGACGGCTCCCGCTACTGTGCTGCACTCCGGGGACCTCCGGGCACAGTTCCAGGGGGTCAGGGACCTCTCCACAAGGTATTAGGCAGGATTAATTGCGGGCACTCAGCGGGAGCTCCAGGAAGTGTGACCGCTCACATCTCCTTCCAGGCCACGCCCCCCCCCCGGCTCTCTAAGTTTAACTACAAGATCAGATATAGTACTGGGGCTGAGAATCAAAATGCGGACAGCCTGTCTAGAGTGACATTCCCCTTACCCGCTAGAGACCGGGATGAAGAACTAGAAGGAGACGAGACGCCTGACTTCGCAAGGCTTGCCCGACAGATGATGGATTGCCGCCAGTATGTTGTGGGTGAAGCTGGAACTCCGGTGGGGGCCCCACTGTCTCCCCAGGAGTGGTGCAGACTCCAGGACCAGAACCCTGAATGGGCCCTACTCAAGCAGTAGGTGAAGCAACAGCAGAAGCCCTCCTCCGATGCACGGTCGCGACTGTCCACTGGGACCTTGACCTTGCTCAGCCAGTGGGATCGGCTGATTCTGAGAGAAGAGGTACTGTATCAGAAGGTTCTCCTGTCCCACATGTTGGAGGAATGCATACAAGTTGTGGTGCCTGCCCAATTGGCCCGTGAGAGGGTGGGCGAAGCACACAAAAGGAACGGTCACTTTGGAATAGATAAGACCTTTCGGTGGATTCAACAGTCCATCTACTGTCCGGGACTCCGCAAGCTGGTTGAAGACGTCTGCAGAACCTGTCGCACCTGTGAACTTCACAAGTCCACTGAGCAGCGTGCACCTGTCCAGACAATTAAAACATCCAGGCTTCTTGAGCTGTTGATGGTGGACTATCTGTTGATTGGGACGGCGAGTAGTGGCTATCAATACTGCCTAGTCATGGTGGACCACTCACAAAATTCGCCGTCGCTGTTGCTACCAAAGACCAGACTGCCGAATCAGCTGCACGGGCCATCTGTCGACAGTTCATCCACGTCTATGGGTGTCCGGAGAGGTTGCACTCTGATCAGGGGGCTTGCTTCAAGGGCAGAGTTATCGAAGAGCTGCATCGGATATATGGGATTCATAAGTCGAGGACCACCCCTTACCACCCACAAGGGAACGGTGCGTGTGAGCGCTTTAACCGGACTCTACTCCAGTTGATCCGCACCTTAGCCGATGATAAGAAGGACCAATGGCCCCAATTCCTTCCAGATCTAGTATGGGCCTACAACAACCAAGTCCACTCTGTGACTGGCTACACCCCACACACCCTTCTCTTTGGTCGCTCGGGAAAAGGGGTCCATGACCTGAACCTATTCCGCCCTGAAGAAGAGGTCTACAATACCTACCCATCCTGGCTACATGCCCACCGACAGAAGATGGAAACTGTACACCGGCTAGTGAGCCAACAAATCCGGAACCGGATACATGCTGACCCACTCATAGTACAAGAGGAACCCTTGGAGTTGGGACAGCTAGTCCTGCTCCGTATTAGGAAGCCTCAAGGAAAGCTTCGAGCCAAGTGGGAGGCCGAAATCTACCGGGTAGTTGAACGCCCCTACCCCAACAGTCATGTATACCGAGTGCGGGGTGAGGACAGTGGCAACACCCGCACCGTACACCGAAACATGTTGCGCCCCTGCCGGTCCCAGCCTGACTCGCCGACCACGGTACCTAGAGGGGGTGATGCTGCTGACATGACTGACGTCATAGATACTATTCAGCATAGCGACCACGTTGACTCCGAGGCTGGTGACTCACCTACCCAGACTAGTTCTTTTCCCGGGGGACCGACTGAAGTGGAGCGTACAAAAGGCGATGAGTTGGGGAACAGCCGACCCTTGCGGCGCACTGGCCGCACCACTGCTGGGGTCCCTCCCGGATGGTTCTACAGGGACCAGTATGTATGGCCCACTTCTCAACCTACCCCTGTGACATCTACAGCCATCACTGCCTTGGAGCCGGCGGTTGTTGACAGGGACTGCCAACCTTTAAGTGGGGGGGTATGTAACGGAGTGGGTAGCCCTGATTGTATTATTATTGAAATGGATACTGAAGTGGACATTACACAGTCCGATACTGCCCCCTTGTGGACAAGTGCTGAAATTGCTGCAGAGATAATGAGACCGACTGCTGATCCCCTCCCACAACAGCCGTGTGCTCAGGAGGAAAAAGTGCGGGAAAGACAGAAGGAGACGGAGCTCGACCTGGACAGACCTGCCTGTGGGTGTTCCTCGAGAGAGGGCTTCCTTGCGACACCTTTCTGGAAAGATCACGCCGCGGAAGCCTTTGCGACAACCCCCAGGCTGCAGAACATTGTGACTATGAGCCTAACCTGACTGCAGAACATCACACTCCTAGAGCATGTTTAGAGACTGTGACGGACACAAGGGAGCCACCTTCGAAATCTATATATTTTTTTCTTTTCCCTCGGACTGAGAGACTATAAACCGGTACCTGTGGAGAGGACTGAGGAAACCCCCTTCATCGCTTCCCCTGGAATCGCCATCGTTAGACCCCAGGCCTGCAAATTGGGAGCTACGCCTTCTGTTGTTATAGACTGGTAACGTACATTGAGGGAAAGCTAGGGAAAGAGATTGCCAGTACTGTTTTGTTTCTTGCCGTGCATCCGGAACGGAATATCAGGGTATTCAACCTTTCCTATGTGTGCAGCCAAACCGGTTGAATGTGTTATCACCATGTTTAATAGTAAAGAAATGTTTCCTCACGTTAAATCTGAGTATGGGGATTTTGTTGAAGCAGATCATAGACACACACCCGCGGCCTTACTGCCGGTCACTTCATCGGTACCAGCAATTTTGTGGCCTCATTTCAAGATTTTTTCAGACCATCATTTTCAAGGCCTGAAGACACAAGAAGTCTGACGCATAGTCAACGCCTGGAGCGAATGGTACACGAGTATCTCCAACTTAACATCGATGCAATGATTGGGGAACTGGAGCCTTGCTCATTTTGGGCTTCCAAACTGGAAAAATGGCCTGAGCTCGCCACTCACGCCTTGGAGATCTTGTCATGCCCTGCAGCAAGCTTTCTGTCAGAACGTGTCTTCAGGGCTGCTGGTGGTGTGCTGACAGAAAGGCGCACGCGTCTCTCCACCCAGAATGTGGACAGACTAACATTCATAAAGATGAACAAGGCATGGATCCGCAAGGACTTTTCTACCCCTGTGTCATCCTGGGGAGACTAAAGCCTTGTGGATTTTTGCCTAAAAGTAACCATTTAAAGTTTGCAACTGTGGTGCAATTGATGCCAGTTAAGTGGTGTCTGTGCCCAAATTTTTTGAAAAAAGGGAGACTATTCTTGTAGTCCCCCAAATGTGACACAATACTCATCGTCTGCACAAGGCCTTACAGATAGTGAGGAAAAACATCACAAAATACTCATCGTCTGAACGTGGCGTTACACATACTGAAGTAAAAATCAAGCAATACTCATCGTCTGAACGTGGCGTTACACATACTGAAGTAAAAATCAAGCAATACTCATCATCTGAACGTGGCCTTACAGATACAGATGTAAAAATCAAGCAATACTCATAGTCTGCATGATGCCTTACAAATACTGGAGTAAAATCGGATTTTCAAAGAGCATGACATGCCTATATCTGTGTCTCCTCCTCGTTTTACTCGTCCATCTCTTTTCTTTTCGCGTTTTTATATTTACTTGTCACTTTTCCATGTGTTTGTTGTATCTTCTGAGAAGTTTGTCACCTTTTGGACACCTTATGTGTTTGTTTTCTCCTGCCATTGTTTTCAATGATATTCAACGGTGTTTGACGAACATTCGACGAACATTCGACAAACAAACCCCCAATTTGACAAACCGAATCGAATTCGAACACTAGGGTGGTGGATCATCTCTAATATTCAGTGACAGGTTCCCTTTGACTTTATCCGGCCTACTAGGCACAAACAGCTCTCTTACATAACTCTCTGTTTTTTCTATAGTACTCCACAAAACTAATGGTGGTCCCACCTGTGTGTGGCGGGGCATGACATTTATGGGAACGCTTGACAAGCTTTGACTTCATGTGGCCTTCTAGGCCTAAACAGGTCTCTGAAATACCTCTCTGTTTTTTCTATAGTACTCCACAAAAATAATGGTGGTCCCACCTGTGCTGGCGGGGCATAACATTGACGGGAGCGCTTGCATCAGCTTCGAGGGGATCCAGCTCACTAGGTCTATTGAGGTCTCTGACCTACCTCTCTGTTTTTTCTATAGTACTCCACAAAAGTAATGGTGGACCCACCTGTGTGTGGTGGGGCATGACTTTTATGGGAACGCTTGCAAAAGCTTTGACTTCATGTGGCCTTCTAGGCCTAAACAGGTCTCTGACCTACCTCTCTGTGAATTCATGTATTACTCCAGAAAACTAATTGTGGTCCCACCTGTGTGTGGTGGGGCATGACTTTTATGGGAACGCTTGCACAAGCTTTGACTTCATGTGGCCTTCTAGGTCTAAACAGGTCTCTGACCTACCTCTCAGTGAATTCATGTATAAGGCTGGGGTCACAGTTGACATGAGTTTTTTTTAGTGATTTAACAAAACTCATGCGTTTTTTCATGTAAGCATGAGTTTTTTAAGGTGTGTGATGGCTCCCTGCGTTTTTGGCTGCGTTTTTAAATCCGCACCAAAAAATAGTGCATGTACTATTTTTTGGTGCATTTTGAAAAACGCATGCGTTTTTGAAGAAAATGCATGCGTTTTTATAACATGGGCCCCTATGGGAAACGCATGCAAAAACGCATGTACAATTAGTACCTTTTAGTGCCATTCAAAAACGCATGCGTTTTCCATAGGAGCCCATGTTAAAAAAACGCATGCGTTTTCTAAAACGCTTGCGTTTTTTTAACATGGGCTCCTATGGAAAACGCATGCGTTTTTGAATGGCACTAATTGTACATGTATATTTGCATGCGTTTCCCATAAGGCCCCATATTAAAAAACGCATGCGTTTTTGGAAATGCACCAAAAACGCATTGTACAGTCACACGTGTTTTTGCTATTAGGGCATGCGTTTTTTAACATGGGGGCCTATGGGTGCGTTTTTTACATGCGTTTTTGAAAACGCAGGTCTCCAAAAAGGCTTGTGGAAAATGCAACTGTGACCCCAGCCTTACTCCAGAAAACGAATTGTGGTCCCACCTGTGTGTGGTGGGGCATTACTTTTATGAGAACGCTTGCACAAGGTTTGACTTCATGTGGCCTTCAAGGCTTATTCAGGTCTCTGACCTCCCTCTCTCTTTTTTCTATACTACTCCACAAAAGTAATGGTGGTCCCACCTGTGTGTGTCGGGGCATAACATTGACGAGAGCGCTTGCATGAGCTTCGAGGGGATCCGACCCACTAGGCCTATTCAGGTCACTGACCTACCTCTCTAGTTTCTACTGTAATACTACACAAATCGTTTAGTTGCTGAGCAAGCTTTAACCATGAAATGCTAGGCCAGGTCCTGTTCCAGACCCTGTGTTATGCATGCAAGCTGGGCCATTGAGCAATTTTGGGTCTGGGAGAATTGATGCCATTTTGCTGTAGGTGTGACCCTTTGAAAGGAGTAAGGATTCTTGTTGGAGTCCCCTTTTACATGATTTAAGAAGGGTGTGACATGTCCATACCTGTGTCTCATTCTCCTTTTACTCTTCCACCTCTTTTTACTTAATGTAGAAAACTTAAGCCACTTAGCCTGTGACTATTTGTACTGTGTTTGAATTGTTGTCACTTTTTGTGGTGTTCATTCTGAGTAGTTTGGCAGCTTTTGGAGCCCTTTGAAGGTGTTTTCTATGTGTTTTCTGTAGCCTGCCATTGATTTCAATGGGGTTCACGCTGTTCAACGAACATTCGACGAACAAATCTCAAATTCGACGAATCGAATTGAATTCGAACATTAGGGTGGTGTCCCATCTGTAATAAGGATAAATTGAAAATTAGGTATATTTGTCTTGGAGCATCTTCACAGTCCCATACAGCTGAGGAGGATATGGTGTCTCTTGTTTGGAGACACAGCAGTGCTACATTGGTCAGGTATCTAGAAGAGCATGCTCTTCTAGACTCTTCTAGTCTCTTTAATCTCTGCAGCTAATTATAAGCTGGAGTAATGCTGTGATTTCTGAATGGGCACTGCTTCTCTAGCTGGCACAGACCAGCAGAGCAGCCTATACTGGATCCATAGAGCACTGGAAGGTAAATCATTATTTTGTATAGTTTTAAATATCATGCCAAAAAAGTGATTTTATTATCGGACTCATAGTAATGATAAAGAAAGAAAATGGAGCAAAGTATTACAGACGTCTCAAAATTTCATTTTCTTCAGAGCAGTTCAAAGCAAGCCAATTTTAAGATGCCTGTACCTTTAATATGTTTGGCACAATTCACTTTAAAAATATTTTATATTGATATATTTATCAGCAAACCTAACCCTTTTGTGCACCCTGCCGTACATGTATGTCATGGTCATATGTTATTTTTTTTATCCTGCTGTATGTGTACAGAGCGGGGACAGGGGTCCACAATTTTCTAGTGCTTTTTATAATCAAAGTGTATTAATCATTCTGGTCATTTAGTGCAATAAAATATCCTGAAATGTTTAATGTCATTAATGTTTCACAGATATAACAGCCAACATCCAACAATTAATGATGACCTTCCAAATCGCATCATATCTGGATTTGTTCAAGTTAGGTCAAATGTCAAAGAGTTTACAGAAACTGGCGTCATCTTTGAAGATGGGACAATCGAGGAAAATATTGATGCAGTCATCTTTGCTACAGGATACAGTTTTTCTTTCTCTTTTTGTGAAGAAGCGGTTCTCAGTGTTAACAGAAACAAGATTTCTTTATACAAATTTATGTTTCCTTACCATCTGGAAAAGCCCACCCTGGCAGTAGTGGGACTCATTCAGCCAATTGGCGCCATCATGCCAATATCCGAGCTTCAGTGTCGTTTGGCAACTCAAGTTTTTAAAGGTATTAAGCTATAAAGTACACTTTAGTGTTTTATTGTATAATCTTGATTTTGCTGGCTGTTTTATTATTATTATAAATTAACAGTTATATACTTTCTATTAGGATGCGCTCTCACTGGCGTATAGCCAGTGTATAACTCGGTGCGGATCCCAAAATAATGTATGAAGTGGACAGCTGCATAGAAATTTAACAAAAGACTGACTGGCACACCTAGCAAATCTGAACAGATGCCAGCAGTAAAAAAAACATGACTACTGAATGTTGTTCAGCTGCATTACTGTAGTGGGAACATCAGAAAAAAGGGAACCGAGAAAACTTTGACATAGCATTACTGCTTTAGGTATTCTTGAATTAATGGAGACGCTTAGGGCCACTTTACACACACCAATTTCTGTGTCCAACTTCTGTGTCCAACTTCCAACTTCATGCGCTGCGCGCGCTGCCGATGACTTCCTGGACACCGGGCGCACAGCGCATGCGCGGCTCCATACAGGAGAACGGAGATGCGCGTTCATTGTACACACTGAGGGGAGGCAGCAGCAGGCGAGCACCATGACTGACAAGAGGGGGCAGGCTGGAGGAGCGTGAAACCCCGCCTCCCGGTCTTTGGTCTTCACAAGTGTGAGAATTTACCTAACTTCATATTTCATAGTATAAAGGGCATCAAAAGCCTATAGCCACCTTCCCTGAATGCAGCCTTAGTGCTGCAGAAGGTGGCTATTATAGCTTTTGATGCCCGGGGGGGTGACAGGTTCGCTTTAACAAAAGACTGAATGGCACACCTAAGGCCGGGTTCACATCACGATTTTGGAGCTTCCGAGTGTATCCGTTTCAAAACGGATACACTCGGATCCAAAATCGGCTCCCATGTATCCCTATGGGGCTCGGATCGGATCGGATGTGTGCCTTGTGACATCCGATTTTGGCACCATCCGATCCTGTCCGATTCTGTCCAATTTCATCACAGACACAAAAATGTTTTTGTGTCCGTGAATGAAATCGGACAGTCTCGGATCAGAGCTGATTCGAGCCCCGATAGTATAGGAACCTATGGACATCGGATCCGAGCTGAACTCAGATCCGATGTCAGCTCCGTGTTTTATGTACTGAGCATGCCCAGAGGCAGTGCTCAGTACATAATTAACCCTATCTGTCCCTGTCTGTCCCTGCTTCTTCTCTATCTGTCTCTGCCTGTCCCTCCTCTATCTCTGCTCTATCTCTTCATTATGCTCCCCCTGTCCTCCCCCCTCGTCCTCCCCCCTGTGCTCTCCCCTCCGGAATGTAAATAAAATAAAAAAATCCTGTCTGAGGATACTTTCCATTACGGCGACTGCAGGGCTGTGACACAGTGTCTTCTGCTGGGCGAAGATCCTGTGGTGATGTCACAGAGACGGTCACCTGATGTGTCAGGTGACCGACTCTGACATCAGGAGAGGTCCTTCGCCCAGCAGAAGACACTGTGTCACAGTCCTGCAGTCGCCGCAATGTAAAGTATCCTCAGAGAGGATTTTTTTATTTTATTTACATTCCGGAGGGGAGAGCACAGGGGGGAGGACGAGGGGGAGGACAGGGGGAGCATAATGAAGAGATAGAGCAGAGATAGAGGAGTTACAGGCAGGGACAGATAGAGAAGAAGCAGGGACAGACAGGGAGAAGAGGATCCACACGGATCCTGCACAGGCACGGATCAGATGGCTATTTGCCATCCGAGTGCAGGGATCCGTGTGGATCCGTGCCTGTCCGTGGGATCCTCCTTTCAACACGGATCCCACGGACAGGCACAAAATCGTGATGTGAACTTAGGCTAACAAATGTGAACAGGTGCTAATCACTCGCCCCGGGCAGGGACCATGGGGTACTCGGAACAGGGCCCTCCCAATGTCATCGGGGGCTGCGGGATGTCGCAGTGGCATGACCCTGTCCGTGATCCCCTCGTTGGGCGATCAGTTAAAAAGGGGAAAAAGTTAAAAAGGGATAAAAGAAAAATAGAAGAATAAAAAGAAATAAAAGTTTTGTCATGATGCCACCTGTGGAATGCGGCCGTATAGCCTCTGCTGCAGTCGGGACCTCTGGGGATGATGGGAGTAGCAGCGAGGATGGTTCAGCTCTCCACAGCAAGAGCTGCTCCCCAGGGCAACCGAATAGTCTGTGGAGATGATTAGGGGAATAGTAGGCCAGCGGGGCTAGGCTGGCTGCTGGCAGGTTTCAGGGACACTCGCAGGCAGGCTCCTGCTCCCGGCTCGGCGAATTAGTCTACCTCTCTTCAGGCGCAGAAATGACAGTCTCACAAAGGTTCAACCCAGTTTACTTTGCTTTCTCGGCAGATGGTCAAGTTACAAGACAGTGCAGTGGCGGCTCCAGTAGTCTCTTAGCAGCTGAGATGGCTCGTCCAGGTCACCCCCTTTAGTGTTCCTTTCCATGGACCTCTCTTTCTCATGCAGAGCTACGATCCAGCGGCCACGGGCCTTTGTTGGGCGACCTGCCTGGTCCCCTGGCCCTAGTACGGTGGTCTTCTCTTCATTGCGCCGGAGGTTGGGTCCCAGGACATAAAGACCCCACACCCCGCTGTGGTTGGAGCATCCTGGCCACCTCAGAGCAGGTTTCTGCTCCAGTGCATCAACCTTCCTGCCAATTCGGGCACACAAATGTATTGCTCACTATCTGTGTCCCTAGGACTTCTTCTCTCTCTACGGTCTGTAGCCCGGGACCCAGAACAGCCTCATGGTGGTAAAGGCCACTGGATCCATGTCCTTTCAGTCTTGTATAATGATGGTGTTTTATCCTCTCCTCTGCTTGCCTGACTCACTGCTCTGGACTAATTGAACTACTAACTGAACTAACCAACTTCCTGTGGTGTTTCGTGGTTTTGTTTCCCTCCTTCTTGACCGTTTCCTGTCTAACTTCCCACCCTCCACTTGTCTCCTCCCGCCATCCCGTTGCTGGATATTGAGTCACTAGTCTTGGGATCAGAGTGTGTTGGGTGTGTGTTTGGGTGACTGGACTTACCAATCCCGGTTGCTGCGCCTTCTAGTGGTGACCGGTCCACAGGGGGTCCACACTAGTAGAAAAAAAAAATGACTACAGAAAGTTGTTCAGCTGGACATTAGTATACTTAGAATTAAATAAGGAAACTATGGCCATGCATTACTGCAGTGGGAACATTAGAAAAAAGGAAAGCATGAAAATAGCTTACTACAAAATACAACAGAAAATATGACACAGCATTACAGTAATGTTCAGTTCAGAATGTGCATAGGCTCTCTAAAAATTAGCCTTGTGGGCTGTGTCATAGACGCAAGAAGAGACTGTGACAAGGGCCTCCAATTAAAATATTACAGTTACATCATTGGTAGGATATTGTTGACCGTGAAGTAAATATTGCAGGAGGAGTAGGTTTTTAATTTAAGAGCAAAATTGGTTTGGATGGGAAGGGATGGACATTAAGATAGCTTGCAAGAATTAACATTTTGGGTACATTTAGGTTAGGTTGCTGTCAACCGGAGGGCTTACAAAGTCTGGAGAAAACCAGCTCTTCTTCAATTTATGAGCAAGCCTGTCTGCATTTTCCGTTGACATGCGAGTGCGCTTATCCATTATGATTGCCCTGACGGAACTAAAAATCTGCATAGATAACACACTAGCAACAGGGAAGGCCAGTACCTCCAAGGCGTACAAGGAGAGAAAGAGTCAAGGGAGCAGTTTAGAATCCCAATAGTTAAAGGGCACTGAAGCATCAGGAAGGATGCTAATATGGTCACTTAAGAACTCCTTCACCATCTTGGTCAACTTCACCCTCTTTGTCATAGTTACACCCACGGATAGTCGTTGCTGATGTGACTGTTTATTTAAATTGGCCAAGTTTTGGCTCATTTTACAACCGCATGTGTTGCATCTGGTGTGTGTGTCCTTACCCTGTAATTCTTAGTGTTGATAAGAGACAGTATCTCTGCCACCAGCAAATGTTTGAGGGGGATCTTTTCATCAACTGATCTACAATGACCTTCTTGAATAATTCCAATGTGCAACTGTCGAGCCCCAGGTTATGGGGTACTCGGGTATCAGGCTCCAAGGGATTAACGCTCCTGTGTCACGGGGAGTGGTGACCGCGCCTGATCCCGTGTCCTGGGGGACTTTGAAAAAGGGATATTTACAGGGGATTGTATTTACAAGTTGTTGTGACCCCACCTGTAGTTTCTGGTGAGGTGTCACCAGCGCCGCCACAGTCCCCCGGAGGTAGATGGTTTCACAGCTAGTTGGCAAAGTCCCCTACAGGTAGGGCTGGACCTCCGGGGCAGCGTTCCTGAAAAGGGAACAAGTTCATGCAAAAGGAAACACAGGCAGAAGCAAAGTCACTTTTCCTCCAGGTACTTTACTGTTAACTTGCATTGCCATCATACAGAGTTCACAGTTCAGGACTTTTGATGTTGCAAGAACAGGTGGCTGCAAGTGGATCCCAGGTTGTATGGTGGAACCCTTTGTGTGCCTTCCTTACTAACCCGTGACTTTTCATTCCTGCTTTCCAGTTTTGGTGTGAAGCCTGGTGACTTGAAATCCAACCTGGCCTCCTTTCCTCTCTCACCTTCGCTGCTGTCGGGTAACCCTCTACTGGCTGGCCGCTCGTTCCTTTGGAGGTGCCTGGTACCCTTCTTGTGGACTGCTCTGATGCCCGGGAGAATTGAAGACTCCACGGGAATCTGGATTCTCTGTCGTGCTTGTAGCTAATACAGTCTGCGGGCTCCAGTGCCCGGTAAGCTGTCTGGGAGAACCTAACAACGGCCCCTCTTCTCAGACCGGCTACTCTCCTGAAACGCTCCTTTCTCCTTAGACCCTCTCTTCCTCTTCCATCTCTCCTCCCGATCGCTCAGCCGAGTGACCTAGAAGCAGAAGCTTAGGAGCAAAACAAAAGACCTCCTTGTTCCCCCAAGAGGTGATTTTATTCCTTCCCAGGTAACCTCCCACTGTGTATACTAGTGTGGGAGTGCTGGAAATGGGTCCCACCCACCATCCTAGAGTCCAACTGCAGCTGGAGCATCTGCACCTCTTTTACGGGTGCAGTACCCCTCTGTAACGCCTGCTTGGCGGGGTGCCACATACCCCCTTGATTGAATATAGTTGTCCGCGAATATCTGTACCTGTTGCCGGAAAGTGAAAAGCATTTTTCTTGATATTCAACATTAACGGGTAAACTATTTACAATCAAGCATATTCAGATTTCTTCCTATTACTAGGAGGCACTATTCTTCAAACGTTACACATATACACAATGCAGTAGTTAGTGTCTTAGACCTCACGGTCCTCGGGTCACCTGTTGGTAAAGCTGTTACTCTCCGGCTGCACTATCTGCATAAAAGACATAGTCTACTTGGCCCAATGGGGTCCGGTACTAACTACGCGGACCCAGCGGTAATGTATTATCCAAAACAGCCCAGTGTGTATTATCACTGCTGGGCAGCTGCTCACACAGCATACATCATTAATAACAGGGAAAAGCTCAAATAAAAGTCTCTGATTCTTCAAATTAGGGAAAAATATACGGGGACACACCTCTCATTCTTTGGGATTTGCAAAAATGGAAAAGCAAAAACAAAGGGACTGGTTGCTGGAAAAGGGGCTAAGTATAGGGCAATATCTCAACACGGGAGTCTATTGCTGGTGGGAAATCCTTATGGCGAACCAGCCTAATGGACCGGGGTACCACTCATATGTGACCTGCTCACCTCGATAAAGGTCTCTGTCCGGGTGTCCACGCCGCAAGTAGGATTCTACATCGCGTCTGGCGAAAAACACATTGTCTGAAAGTCCGGGCTCCCATAGAAATCCCTAGCCTTCGTCCTGGTACACGGAGATGACTGTTCCTAGGCGGCGTAGTTCTACTGGAAGCGGGGGCTGTGATCTCGCCTCATCCCGTAGTCGCCTTGTTGCCTGCTCTCACTGGAACCACTCCTCTCAGCATCTTTGTCTAGCTACCTGGTCTCTTTCGTTTAAAGCTGATTGATACTGTTGGAGTGACTACTCCTTAGACCCTCTCTTCCTCTTCCATCTCTCCTCCCGGTCCCTCAGCCGAGTGACCTAGCAGCAGAAGCTTAGGAGCAAAACAAAAGACCTCCTTGTTCCTGCTAGAGGTGATTTTATTCCCTCCCAGGTAACCTCCCACCGTGTATACTAGTGTGGGAGTGCTAGAAATGGGTCCCACCCACCATCCTAGGGCAACTAGGCAACTTTTCTAGGAATTTCACTGGCAACTTACTGGTTGCAGTGAAATTATGGACACATTGTTCTATCTTGTTGCTGTGTACAAATGGAACAATGTCTCCATGATTTCATTGCAACCAGTAAATTGCCAGTGAAATTCCTAGAAAAGTTGCCGCGTGTAAAGGTACTTTTAAGGCCATCCATGATGGGCAGATGCAAAGCTGTTGTTGGTAGTTCCCTCTGTAGCACAGATAAACAAGTCCTGTTCCTCCTCATCTTTTTTCTTCTCCTCTACTTCATCATCACCCAATGTGGGCTGAAAATATTGACTGCTGCTGTGTTGAATATTATCACCAGGGCCGGCTCCAGATTTTTGTGGACCGCAGGTGAAAGAGTCTTAATGGGCCCCTTTTACACTCCGCTCCCAAACCTCCAAATTATATATGACACACACAGCTCTGATACATGCCATAGACATACATGGATCTGCTGCATGCACATGTAGACACACAGCTCTACTACATGCACACTACACATAGTACACACACACACAGCTCTACTACATGAAAATACACACACACGCACACAGCTCTACTACATGAAAATACAGATACACACAGCACTGGTACATACCCAATTTATGCACATACAAATACACGCAGCTCTGCTACATGCACACTACACATAGACATACATGTCCATAGACATAGATGGCTCAGCTACACGCACATGTAAACACACAGCTCTGCTACATGCACACTATATATAATACACACATAGCTCTACTACATGAACATATAGATACACACAGCACTGGTACATGCCTAATTCATGCCCATACAGACACACACAGCTCTGCTACATGCACAATACACATGCAGATACACATATGGCTCTACTACATGAACACTACATACCAAGCTCTACTGCATGTACAATACATGCACATTCAAACACACACAGCTCTGATCACATGTATTGTATATGTACATACATATACACACAGCTCTGCTGCATGCATAATACATGCACATACAGATACACACCCAGCTCTGCTACATGGACATTACATGCACACTACACACCTAGATCTGCTACATGTACAATATATGTACATACAGAAACACTCACCGCTTTGCTACATGCATATGCAGATACACAAATAGATATATACAAATACACACACATACAAACACACACACACAGATACAGATACACACAGAGACACACACACACATACAGACACACATATATATTACTATATTCAGATGATCTTAATCCATGTAGAGCAGGAGAGGAGGCACTGGGAGCTGCACAGAGACTGCAAAAGTAAAGCAGAAGCAGTTTCTTCTAGGACCTTGATTTTAGTCATGAGATCAGTCACTTGACTGGAACTGGCAGGTCCTTACGGGCCTCCATTCAGCTCCCGTTAAGCTTCCTCTCCTGTTGGGTACCGATCACCTAGATCAGTAGAGAAGAGAGGGAGAGAGGGTTACTATCTGTGAGCGGGTCTCCTCTGCTTCCGTTCACAGACAGCTGGGGGCCCTCTCGCTGCTTCAGGGCCCCGGCATCTGCCCGGGTATGCTGGGTGCTAGCGTCGGGCATGAGTATCAGCGATGGGAAGATCTTGGTCCACAGCCACCAGCTGGGCCTTCAAAGCTACGTATTTCAGATTGTGTAGTGAGAATTTCAATAGACAGAGCAGTGGGTTGGTTACACTGATAATAGCATAATATGTGCCTTGTATTGTTCATAATTATTGTACTTGTCTATGTATGCCTCTTCAGGTCTACCAGTTTCTATCAAGCTGTAGAATGTTTTTGAGCTTTAAAAGAAGCCTGGAGTTTGCAGATGTTTTGACACCTGCAGGGTATGAATTTTGCAAATCGTGCCAGATGTGGCAGGAGCTGTGAAGTCCAGAAAGCTTACAAGGTTCTTAAAACATCCATGTAAGAGAGCTTAATATTTTGGGGGAATTTTTTTCAAATATATTATAATATATATATTTTTTTGATTTTTGGGGGGGGACAGCAAACCTTTATTATTTCAGAGGGTCAGCAGCATGTGAACCCACCTCTTTCTATACTTTGCTATCTATTCACATAAAAATTTCTCTAGTCACCTTCCACGACAGCAGAACGAAGGCTGCCTCCCCACCCTAAATAGGGGACAGGAAACACAAAGAGGTTAAATACTAGAGATGAGCCACCACCCTAGTGTTCGATTAGATTCGAATCGTCGAATTGGGGGTGTGTTCGTTGAATGTTTGTTGAATGTTCGTCGAACACCGTCGAATACTATTGAAAACAATGGCAGGCAAACACAAACACATAGAAAACACCTTCTAAGGTGTCCAAAAGGTGACAAACTTCTCAGAAGACACAACAAACACATGGAAAAGTGACAAGTACATATAAAAATGTGAAAAGAAAAGAGCTGGATGAGTAAAAGGAGGCGGAGACACAGATATAGGCATGTCATGCCTTTCTAAAATCATGTAAAATACAGCATGGGGACTCCAACAAGAGTCTCCATTTTTTCCAAAAATTGGGGCACAGAAACCACTTAAGTGGCATCAATTGCCCCACAGTTGCAAGCTTAAAATTGTTGGTGAGGTGACTTTCATGCAGCACATTCAAAAATCCACAAGCCTTTAGTCACCGCAGGATGACACAGGGGTAGAAAAGTCCTTGCGGATCCATGACTTGTTCATCTTGAAGAACATTAGTCTTTCCACATTCTGTCAGGACAGACGCATGCGCTTATCTGACAGCACACCACCATCAGCGCTGAAGACACGTTCAGAGAGAACACTGGCTGCGAGGCACGACAAGATCTGTAAGGCGCGAGTGGTGAACTCAGGCCATTTTTCCAGATTGGAAGCCCAAAATGAGCAAGGGTCCAGTTCCACAGTCATGGCATCGATGTTCACTTGGAGATACTCTTGTGAGATTCACTCTGTGTACCACTGGTGTTTTGTGGAAAAGCCGATCTAAGATTGTGTGACAGCTTCTGCTGATACTGCTGCATGCGTGCGTCCCTTTCTATGACAGGAATTGTTTCGCCAAATTTTGTCTTGTACCTAGGATCTAAGAGTGTGGCAACCCAGTAGTCGGCATTGCTTCTAATTCGGACAATCCAAGGGTCATGTTGCAGGTAGTGCAGCAAGAAGGCACTCATGTGTCTTGCGCATCCAGGAGGACCAAGTCCTTGTTGTGTTGGTAGCGAATCATGCTTCCATCCTCTGCCCTCTCCCCCTAACCTCACACAAAAGAAATGTCATCAAGGTCTCCCTCTTCTGCTGAGTCTTCCATGCCCATCGCCAGTTCATCCTCCATTTCTTCCTGGGCTACTGCACCTTCCTCAACAGTTTGGCTGTTACCATGCGCCCTCGTTAATCTGTCTCCCCTATCCTCCCATGCCTGCCATCTTGGTGCTGCTGACCGTGAGGACCTTGGTGATCTTGTTAACCTTTCCGCATAGGACTCCTCCTGAACTTCCTCCACCTCCTCTTGTCCCACCACCTAAATCCGAATACTGTTTATAGTGTGCTCCAGCATGTAGATGACAGGAATAGTCATGCTGATAAAGGCATCGTCAGCGCTAAACATCTTCATCGCCATTTCGAAACTATGCAGAAGGGTGCATAGGTCCTTGATCTGAGACCACTCCAGCAGCATGATCTGCCCCACCTCTGGATCTCATTGGCCCAGGCACCTCGCATTTCAGATGGTGAATGGCAGGCCGAAAGACTTCTGGAGCGATGCAAGTCGTTGAGCTGCGGGATGCGAACGGCGGAAGTGAGCACACAGTGATCGTGCCCTCTGCAGAAGCCCATCTAGGCCGGGTAAGTGTGTTAAAAACTGCTAGACAACCAGGTTCAACTCGTGAGCCATACAAGGCACGTGTGTCACTTTGCCCCGGCAAAGGGCCGCACCCAAGTTTGCAGCATTGTCGCACACGGCCTTCCCTGGCTGCAGGTTGAGTGGAGACAATTATTGATGAAACTCGGTCTCCAGAGCTGACCACAACTCCTCAGCTGTGTGACACTCATTTCCCAGACATTTCAAGGTAAACACCGCCTGATGTCATTGAGTCCTGCTGCCAGCATAGTAAGGAGGTGTGCTGGATTCCTGATGCACAGTTACAACGCGGGTGGCATTACCAGACAGGCTTTGGGCGGAGGTGGAGGACCGAGACAAGGTTGAGGAGGCAGAAGCATTGGAGGAACTGCTACATACCAAGGATTGATGCACAACTCGTGGGGACGGCAAGACTTGTACAGCAGACCCTTCTCCAGCTCTCACCATAGTTACCCAGTGCCCAATCACCGACATGTAACGCCCCTGTCCATGCTCACTGGTCCAAGTGTCTGTGGTGAAATGCACCCTGTCACACACAGAGTTTCTCAAGGAAGCGGTGATGTTGTCTGCGACATGCTGGTGTAGCGCAGGGTCACCCTTCTTGGAGAAGTAGTGGCGACTGGGCATCTGGTACTGGGGTACTGCAACTGACATAAGGTCTCGAAAATCCTCTGTGTCCACCAGGCAGAAAGGCAGCATTTCTATTTCTGTAGCCAACAGCTTGCAGATGGTGAAATTCAACCACTTAGCTTTCTCATGGCTAGAAGGAAATGGTGTTTTACTTGTCCACATCTGAGGAACGGAGGGCTGACTGCTGTGCTGAGGTGGTGTTGAGTAGGGTGTCCCCGGCAAACTGCTGGTCTGTGAGGGGGGTGCAGGCACAGATATCATGTTGCCTTCATCCAAAGGTGGTGCTCTCAATGTCTGAAAGAGCTCAACACCAGCAGCATTTTCCACTTCAAAAACAAGTGATGACCTGGCAATCACACTGCCTGTTGCGGGTAAAGAGGTGGAAGGTCTGCGTCCAAAAGCATGAGTGACAGCTGTCCCCACAGTCACAGAGGATGAAGAGCACGCAAATGCCCTTGATGGGGCAAACGATGGTTGGCCCGCCCCGCTGGCCTGCATTGTAGCACAGTGAGCTTCCCACTGCGACCTGTGCTTCATATCCATGTGACGGTTGATGTATGAAGTGCTAAAACTATTGAGTTTTTGGCCTCTACTCAGAGATTGGTGACAAATGTTACAGATCACATGAGTTGGGTGATCCTTGGTGATATCAAAAAAGGCCCAGGCTAGGCAAGGCTTAGAGCCCATGTGACCTGCAGAGCCACCACGACTTCTGCTCAGAGGCAGAGTTGGGCTGCGGATGCTGTTGTTGACGTGCTTCCAGTAGTCTGTCTCTGTCCAAAAAGGCGCAGCCTAACCTTGTCATCAGTAGCATCCTCCTCCACCTCCTCTGCTGACCTCATCGACTGGCTGATGGTGGGTTGACAGTAAATGGGATCTCCAACCTCATCATCACCCTGTGTGTTATTGACTCACCGTAGCCGGGGTACACGTAGCGGGCGTTGTTTCTCCTCCAGTCACGGAACCGCGCCTGCGGTAGTGTAGGCCCGGTGGTCCAGATCAATAGGGGAATGGCGGAACAGTGGGGTGATTTGTCTTCGTGACGCCACCTGCGGGTGTTCTGGTAACTTTACCAGCGCTGTTCAGGTCTCCGGGGGATGTTATACAGCGAGATGGAACGCTCCCCACAGGATGAGCGGGAATCCCCGGAGCCGGGAGCTGCGCAAGATGTTGTGAGGCAGCTGCGGGATGCTGCGCGCTGAACCCAGGAGTAATGGACAACCACACAAAGTCTCTTTTAGGTACCTTTACTGGTGGGTAGTCAGGTACACTCGGACCGGGATAGTGAAGTTGGCACTTCTGGAGTTTCACAGCAAGCAGTGTTAGGCTTCCTTTCTCTACTTCTGGTGCTAAGGTCGGGTGGATATGAAATCCTTCCGGACCGGGCAGTTTGTTCAATGGAACGGATTTCACCTGGTTGCCAGCACTGAGGGCACTGTAAAAGGGTGATGATAATTCTACCTTCTTCCCTGGGCTCTCGCTGGTAGGTGCGGCAGGTGAACAGGGGCTAGACTCCCTGTGTAGTATGCTGGTTCTCTGTGATGGCTTTGTAGCTTCCACAGCTTCGGTTCCAGTAACCGGATGATTTGGAAAGAGTTGGATTAACTCTGTGTTCCTGAGAGGTGATCTCCTTCTTCCTATTATCCCAATTGCAGGGATCTCCACTGGCTAACAGGCTGGATGGGCCTAGTGTGTTCCTCATAGGGTGGAGGTTTCACACAGGCAGGCAGCTCTTGTAGCGTCTACCACACTCTGAAGTTTCTCCCTCCAAGACTCTATTTATAGGGGGAACTGGTTAGAAGTCACCAGTGTAGCTCCCCCTAGAGGCTCGGGGAGAAACCAGGTGTTCTAAGTGTTGTTTGTGTTGTGGTTTTGCTGTGCTGTTACTTACTCCATTGTACCTAAGGATTTCTGTGGTGCCCAACAGGTGCCAGGGTGCCACATTCCCCCTTAGTTAACCTCAGTTCTCCCGGCTGAGCAAAAAGTTATTTTTACAACTTACCACTAAGCATATTTTATAACATTCAATTTACAAAGTCTTAAAGAAAAAGCACAAAAATCACTGAAAAGGAGTGAAAAATGTGGAAAAGGTGAAAAGCAGTCCGTACGGCACTAATCCATCTGCCGCAGGCTGGAAAAAGGTAAAGTTAGTGGTCACACAAGTCCTGTGACAATTGTTCAAAGTTTGTGAAAAGGAAGAAAGGTAAAGTCCAGGGATACACGGTAACTTTATACATTCCCTATGGGTGTCTCTGCTTGGGAGGCCGGTACTAACCTTCTATACCTTACCAGGCGCTTTCTGTCCCCAACTTAGTATACTTGGGACATAGCCCAGTTCCTCCACCCTTCTGTACACTACTTTTTACAGGTTTTTGAAAACTGGTTAATATTTACAACACTTACAGGTTACATTTTCCACTACATTTTAAACCCATTCTCCAAGTTTTTGTGGGGGTTGACCTAATGTACTACGTGTGGATCTGCGTAGTGTGGGTGTTTCCAAAGCTGTTTGTGTAGTGTACGAAGTGGTTGGTACTTCTCTATGTCTGCTTTGTGTAAGACCATAGTAAGTGCGGAGTCTATCAACTGGACTGACCTCTGTAGGTAGTTGATTA
Source organism: Allobates femoralis (assembly GCA_033576535.1). Lineage (NCBI taxonomy): Eukaryota > Metazoa > Chordata > Amphibia > Anura > Aromobatidae > Allobates > Allobates femoralis. The sequence continues at coordinate 26,496,282 of JARQOC010000007.1, forward strand.
GGAATGGCTTCTCTTACTGTGGGACTAGCAGGCTGACCGATTACAGGAATCTCTGGTTCCATGATAACAGGCTGCAATTCTTGCACTTGGACTTCTTCTTGTTGGACTTGTGGAATTGGATTTGGCTTTGGCTGATCTTCTGTAGGCTGGTAGAAGTGCATAACTGGTATGAGGAATGCATCACCTATTTGTGGCCAATCAGCTGGTAAGTATCCAATTTCTGTAAGGACGAGATTTTCTTTTGTTTCTTCATCTGTAGTTACAGTAGGGTAACTGGTTGATTGTGGGATTAACTGTGGCGGACATTTCTTTAAATGATCCCTTGAAACAGTCGCAATAGTATTCCCATTGTCTTTGCTAATAACACAAGTTTTTGAGTTATCATAGTGTGACGGCATAACGGTGTAGGGTACGGATTCCCAACTGTTATCCAATTTGTTGGTTTTTCGCTTTCTTTTCAGCACTACATCACCTATAGCTAGTGGTTCAGCTGAGGCGTGCTTGTTGAAGTCTTTTTCTTGCTTGGTCCTACTGATTTCAAGGTTCCTTTCAACACTCTCTTGTACCTTCTTGTACTTTTCTTGGCGTTGGCTGACCCAATCTTCATCAGAAGAGTCTTCTGTGGGTTCAACGGTTCCCATCTGCAAATCAATAGGCAGTTTACCTGGTCTTGCTCTCATCAAGTAAGCAGGTGTGTAATTTGTCGAACTGACAGGTATGTGGTTGTAGATGTCCACGAGATCTGGAAGTTTCTCTGGCCATTGATTTCTCTCTTCAACTGGTAAGGTCTTGAGCATGTCAATGACTATGTGGTTCATCTTCTCACATAAACCGTTCGTCTGAGGATGATAAGGTGTTGTGCGGATTTTCTTACACCCATACAGCCCTAAGAATTCTTGGAACAGAGCTGATTCGAAGGCTGGTCCTTGATCAGTTAAGACCTGGTCTGGATACCCATGGGGGCGACAGAAGTAACTCTGGAACGCTTTGGCTGCTACCTCGGCAGTTAAATCCTTAACTGGAACGACTACCAGGAATCTTGAGTAGTGATCAACGATGGTGAGAGCGTAGGTGTACCCGGTTCGACATGGGGTAAGCTTCACATGGTCGAGAGCAACTATTTCAAGAGGTTTGGTGGTAACGATTGGTTGCAACGGAGCTTTCTGAGTTAGATGGTCTTTTCTTCGAAGGTGACATGGTCCACAGTTTTTACACCATTTGTCAATGGAACCTCTCATACCGACCCAGTAGAACCGATCCTTCAGGAGTCTCTCCAGTTTCTTCCATCCAAAGTGTCCGGCATCGTCATGGTATGCTTCAAGGATCATTTGGACTTCAGTCTTGGGAACTACAATCTGCCAGATTAGTTCATGGGTTCTCGGATTGAGGTATCTTCTGCATAGTTTACCTTGGTAGACGAACAACCTTCCTTTCTCCTTCCACAGGCGTTTAGCAGTTGGTGAGGCATCAGAGTCCATGTTGGCGTGTTCTTGAGTGATGAGATCCCTTACCAGGCTGACATCTGGGTCGTTGGCTTGTGCCTCCTTCCAGTCATGGTGAGGTAACGGGTTCACGGTCCTCTCTACACGTGTCTGGTTTCTCTGATGACATGTTGCTGTACTGGAACGGTGGAAAGCAGGTAGTTCAATCTCTTCTAGGTCATCTATGTCTTCTCCCTCTTCAGGAAGATGAGGCATTCGGGACAGGGCATCAGCATTGCCGTTCTTGTGACCTGCCCGGTACTTTACAGTGAAGTCGTAGTTAGCGAGTCTTGCTACCCAACGCTGTTCTAGGGCTCCCAGCTTTGCAGTCTCTAAGTGTGTTAGAGGATTGTTGTCTGTGAAAGCTGTAAACGGGGCGGATGCCAGGTAATGCTTGAAACGCTCTGTGATCGCCCAGACCAGGGCCAGGAACTCCAGCTTGAAGGAGCTGTAGTTTTCCGGGTTCCTTTCGGTGGGACGGAGCTTTCTGCTTGCGTAGGCTATCACCTTCTCCTTGCCCTGCTGACGTTGAGATAGGACTGCTCCTAAACCTTCATTGCTTGCGTCAGTGTACAACAGAAACGGTAGATTGTAGTCAGGGTAGGCCAGGATCTCTTCTCCAGTTAAAGCATCTTTTAACGTTTGGAAGGACTTGTCCTGCTCTGGGCCCCAGTGGAACGGGGGTCCCCTGATCTTGCCGTTTTTGGATTGGCCACTAAGAGATCTTGCATGGGGGCAGCTATCTTGGTATAGCCTTTGATGAATCGTCGGTAGTACCCGACCAGTCCTAGGAATTGACGTACCTCTTTGTGGTTGATGGGTGCTGGCCAGTCCTTGATGACGGTGACCTTATCCGGATCCGGTGCTACGCCTTCGGCGCTGACCACATGTCCTAGGTATTGGACCTTGGGTTTCAGCAGGTGGCACTTGGACGGTTTCAGTTTCATCCCGTACTTGGACAGTGACTCAAACACTTCACTCAGGTGTTGGAGGTGATCTTCATAGGTCTGAGAGTAGACAATGACATCATCAAGGTATAACAAGACAGTCTCAAAGTTCTTGTGGCCCAAACAACATTCCATAAGTCTCTGAAATGTTCCTGGGGCATTGCACAAACCGAATGGCATACTGTTGAACTCGCATAAGCCCATGGGAGTAGTGAAAGCTGTCTTCTCACGATCCTCCTCTGCAACGGCAACCTGCCAGTACCCACTAGTAAGATCTAATGTGGAGAAGTAGTTGGCAGATTTGAGTGCAGCTAGTGACTCTTCTATGCGTGGTAACGGGTATGCATCCTTGTGTGTGACTTTGTTGATTTGCCTATAGTCTACGCACATCCTCATACTACCATCTTTCTTTTTAACCAGGACTAGTGGTGCGGCCCAGGGACTACAGCTATCCCTAATGACTCCTGCATTCTTCATGTCCTGAAGCATCTCTTTTGCTTTTTGGTAGTGAGTGGGTGGTATAGGCCTGTACCTTTCTTTGATAGGTGCATGGTTGTTTGTGGGGATATGGTGTTGTACCCCTTTAATCCTCCCAAAGTCAAGTGGGTGTTTGCTGAACACTTGCTCATACTCCCGAACCACCCGGTATACTCCATTTTTCTGGTGAGAGGGTGTATTGTCAGTTCCTACACTGAGGTCTTGACACCATTTCTCTAACTGATCTTTGGAGTGAGGGGGTTCATCAGTGACTATTTGGTTTGAGGATTTTACATCAATCACAGCATCATCTTTTACTTGGTACAATTTAGCAACAGTTGCATATCTTGGCAGTCTGACTTCATCATCACCATAATTTAATATGCGTACGGGGACTCTCCCCTTTCTTACATCGACTAACCCTCTGGCTGTCAAGAGCGTAGAACTACTGTCGGACATTACAGGTTCTACTACAGCTTGGTAGTCCTGCCCTCTGAGGCCTATGGCTGCTCGACACCAGATCATCATTTCACTTCTGGGTGGTACCACAATTGGAATGGGATCTGTGACCCTTACTCTACCAATCTCACCATTTGACAAGGTTACCTGTTGTTGATACACCAGAGCTCTGATCTGCTTTTGGATAGCCCTCTTTTCTCTGGGTTTACCGGCTTCAGCACTCTGTTGGAGTAAAAACAACACTTCATCGAGACATTTGATCATGACATTGGTACCCAATATGACATATGGATCCTTGTGGTTAGGCTTATCCTGGACCACTAAGATACCCTGGTTTTTCAACTGCACCCTCCCCACCTTTACTGTAGCTTCCCACTGTCCCTCTATGGTAACCGGAATACCATTAGTGGCTTCAAGGTTCATCTCAGGGTTAGGGGGTTCTAGCTTAACATTGGGCCAGAACTGCTTGTAAAGGGTACTGGGGATGGATGTCACCTGGGATCCAGTGTCTATCAAGGCGGAGATAGCGATGCCATCGATGACGATTGGTAAGTACGGACAGTCTCCCACATACTTGTGTTCCCAGCTGGACGTAGGGCCTGGACAGTCTACTCCTGGGGTTGGCCCTTCTCGCCCAGGGGTCGCTCGTTTAAAGGACGGGATTGTACGTTGCGTCCTCCTAAGTCGTTCTGCTGACTGTTGCGGCGTCTGTCAGGACTGCGGCGGTCTGCAGGTTTTCCTCGCGACGTCTGTGTCTTTCTCCTCATCCAGGGAACGTCGTCTGGACTGTCGGCGAGTTGAATCTTGTCCGATGGCCTTGCATCTGTCTTGGGTCTTCTCCCAGCTTGTAGCTTGGCCACGTCTTTCATCAGCTGCTCGACATTAGCACACAGTTGGTCAAACCGGTCAGGTGTTACAGTCTGTGCGCTGGACTGAATCGCAGGGATTGGAGATGCTGCTGCCGGCACGCAAGGGGTGTCAGTGTACTGCTGCTGCGGTGAAGCGGGATCAGGTACTTCAGCGAGTCGTTGTCCCCAGACTGTTAAATCTCTCAAGGTATCAAACTCTGCGCCTGGATTTTGTATGGACCACCAGCTTGCTTGCTTCCTATCCTCAGACAGTTTAAGGCCCACAATAAATTGTCCAATTAACGCTTTGTTCTCATCTCGAGCACTATCGGGATCGACTTGTTTTAACAGTCTGTATGCTTCTTGCAAGCGCAGTGAATAATCAAGGACAGTTTCTTGTGCCCCTTGCTTACAACGATAGAATGACAGTCTTAATCCAGCCTCGGTATGGCACTCAAAGACCCGGGTTAATCTAGCGAATATCTGCTCCACAGATTCCTGAACTTCTATAGGCCAGCCGCGGCTCTGCAGTTCGGCTGCACCGGTTAACTGTCCCATAATAACTGAAGCTCTTTGCTTACCGGTCATCGGGTACATGTCCAGGGCTTGGCATATCTTCCTCTGGAAGTTCTCCAAGGTACTGGGTACGCCGCTGTACTTGGGTAACCAGGTCGCACTAGGAACGTAGGGTAGAGACATCGGCATAATCGGAGCGGGTTGTGGTAGCATACCGCCGACTTGTTGCTGTCCATCAAAAGGAATGTTTTGAAGTACCGCTTGGTCTTGCGGGGGCACCGCGAGATCGGGAGCCGGGTTACTCATGGTCGCTCCCCCTTAGTTAAGCGTAGCCTTTCCCTCGGTTGCAAACGGAAGTGTCGGCCTCGCGGTGAGGAGTGAGGCACCACGGGAGTTTCCGGTTCCTGCTGCGTACAGGGGAAGTCGTCAGAGCGTGGGGGCGGGGTCAATCTTCGCGCCCTCTGTACAGTCACGCCCCTTCTTTTCCCGCCTTTTCGCACAGCAATGGCGGGCCAAATGTACAGTTCGATATTTACAGTCAATAAATAGCACACAATACCCGTGATAACGGGCCTGCTCGTATCCTGTTCGTGACGCCAAATTCTGACTCACCGTAGCCGGGGGTACACGTAGCGGGCGTTGTTTCTCCTCCAGTCACGGAACCGCGCCTGCGGTAGTGTAGGCCCGGTGGTCCAGATCAATAGGGGAATGGCGGAACAGTGGGGTGATTTGTCTTCGTGACGCCACCTGCGGGTGTTCTGGTAACTTTACCAGCGCTGTTCAGGTCTCCGGGGGATGTTATACAGCGAGATGGAACGCTCCCCACAGGATGATCGGGAATCCCCGGAGCCGGGAGCTGCGCAAGATGTTGTGAGGCAGCTGCGGGATGCTGCGCGCTGAACCCAGGAGTAATGGACAACCACACAAAGTCTCTTTTAGGTACCTTTACTGGTGGGTAGTCAGGTACACTCGGACCGGGATAGTGAAGTTGGCACTTCTGGAGTTTCACAGCAAGCAGTGTTAGGCTTCCTTTCTCTACTTCTGGTGCTAAGGTCGGGTGGATATGAAATCCTTCCGGACCGGGCAGTTTGTTCAATGGAACGGATTTCACCTGGTTGCCAGCACTGAGGGCACTGTAAAAGGGTGATGATAATTCTACCTTCTTCCCTGGGCTCTCGCTGGTAGGTGCGGCAGGTGAACAGGGGGCTAGACTCCCTGTGTAGTATGCTGGTTCTCTGTGATGGCTTTGTAGCTTCCACAGCTTCGGTTCCAGTAACCGGATGATTTGGAAAGAGTTGGATTAACTCTGTGTTCCTGAGAGGTGATCTCCTTCTTCCTATTATCCCAATTGCAGGGATCTCCACTGGCTAACAGGCGGGATGGGCCTAGTGTGTTCCTCATAGGGTGGAGGTTTCACACAGGCAGGCAGCTCTTGTAGCATCTACCACACTCTGAAGTTTCTCCCTCCAAGACTCTATTTATAGGGGGAACTGGTTAGAAGTCACCAGTGTAGCTCCCCCTAGAGGCTCGGGGTGAAACCAGGTGTTCTAAGTGTTGTTTGTGTTGTGGTTTTGCTGTGCTGTTACTTACTCCATTGTACCTAAGGATTTCTGTGGTGCCCAACAGGTGCCAGGGTGCCACATTATCACACCCCTCGTCCTCAGAGACAACCTCTTCCTGCCCTGACCGAAAAGTTAAGTTGTCGGTCCAATCAGGTATCTGAGTCTCATCAGCATCTTCCTCATTGTCTCCACCATGAGGAGTTACAGTTTGGGAATGAGGGTCTACATTATGCTCAGAACCTTCTTCATCTGCGCCTGGATCCGACTTGCAAAGCTTCTGGGCATCAGTGCAGATCATTTCCTCGTCTGGACTCACAGTAGCTTTGGAGAAGAACTCTGATTTCCAGACTATAGGTTGTAGGTTTTCCTGCAGCCATGCCCCCTGAGCCCTTCTGATCTCGGTGTCCTCAGAAGAATAGCAAGATGGGCCTTGTTAGTACTGGGCATACTGTAGTATCATGGAGAGTGATAAAGCCCCCGTGCCTGCATCTACAGAGCCCAGCGCTCATCCCTCTACTGTGAGTAGCTGGATTAGGTCCCCCATTCCCTCTGGGTGGGGTTTTCTGGTGCCTTACAGGGTCCATTTTCTCTTTCTAGGTAGACAAAGCTTCTAGCTTCAGAAAGAATAAGGAGAAGGCTTCTACCTGTAAATGTGTTGCCTGCTCTGTCAAATTGCCTGCTTTGCACAAAAAGAAACTGTGCCAACCTTGCACTGATGACATCCTGCGTGCAGAACAGTGTGGCGCCCCGCAACGAGTGCGTCACAGGAGGGTATTGCAGCCAAAACAGCAGCAGCAATATTCTCTGACTCAGCAGTCATACAGTTAACTCAGAGATCCATACCCTACATGCATCACCTAGCATAGAGGGCCAATAAGGTCCTGGTGGGCGGAGTGTAGTGGTACAGTGTAGAAAGAGAAGTCGTAACAGCAACGAGAGAGAAGGAAGCAAGTTCTCTAGCTCTGCAACCTAGGAGAGGGGGTTGCACAGTTCCGTGCGGCCCCCTGGCCAATTCCCTAGCCCATCTCCCTGCCATCACCCCGGTTGAGCACCCTTATTCCTGGTGCCTTACCAACCGAACTACGGGCATCAACATGCGGGTCCAAAATCATCCCGTGCCCATCTACAGCCGGTTTGCTGGTACCGAAGCTAGCAGTAGTTCAGCTCTGCTATGCGAACCAGAGGAGTGGAGGGACCGCTTTACAGGAGCACCCCACCACCGCCACACACAGTCGTCTAGCCAGCGGTGTACCCACCAAAGGACCCAAGGCTCCCCAAAGCATCTGTAACGTATACCCCAGATAGGGCATTCAAGCAGCCTCCTTGTACCCGATCTGGCAATCCTGGGCGACAAAGGCAACATACTTAGTTAGGATGGAGGAACACCGCGGATCTCTGAGAAACACTGGTCATTGCTGAGTCCACCCGGTCCACTACCCTTAACTGTATACCATGTACTGCCTGCTGGTTACAGTAAAGAACCCATTACAGAGACTTACAGTGTTCGTGCCTTCTTATGAACTGTCTATCCGCATAATAAGGTAACCGCAGCTGCCTCAGAACATCTTGTGCAGCTTCTGGCTCCGGGGATCATCACTCAGCCTGTGGGGAGTGTTTCATCTTGCTGCATTCCATCCCCCGGAGGCTCCGCAGCGCCGGTAAAGTTACCGGAACTCTCATAGGTGGCATCACGAAACAATTTAACCCCTAAACTGTTCACCTAACGACGTCTTTATTGATCTGTACCACCGGGCCCCACTACCGGCAGGCGCGGTCCATCCGTGACAAGAAGGAGGAAGAAAACGCCTTTCAACCGGAGTCCCGGCCACGGTGAGTCAGAATTTGGCGTCACAAACAGGATACGAGCAGGCCCGTTCCCTAACGGGTATAATGTGCTTAAAAAGACTTTATTTTATCAAAAAGGACTTTGTTCGTCCCAAAAAGAACTTTTCCCGCCTTTTCACCGTTGGGCCAAGATGGCGTCCAAGATGGCGATGCCCGCCATGAGGATCACCACGTGCAAGCCCAGGGGTGAGCCACCGCCCCTCTTCGTGGGAGGGCCAAAGGCAAAGGCGCCAAAATCATTGTCCGCCCTGATTGCTCGAAACAACATGGGGGCGGACCAAAGACGTTTTCCCACAATTGGACTACAAAAGCCCCCAAGGAAGTGGGAGTGTGAGAGACTCTTCTTCACCAGCTCTCAGACGGAACGGTTACCGGTTGAGACGGGTGTGGTTGCCTCTACAAGAATGGCCAGCTTGAGACTCCAAGACCTGATGCAACAAGTGGAAGCCGAGGCCAGAGCAGCCATAGGCCATCCCGGTCCGGGTCCTGTCCTCACCATTGACGGCAGCCCCGACTTTTGGCAGGAGGCTCTGCAAGACCTCAGAGTGCGGCTAATGGAAACGGTTGAGTGAACAATCCACAGTTGGAGCGCAAGCTTGGGCAGCAGACTACATCGTGCGATGCAGCAGAGCCGCTCGGGTGCAACCACTCCAGGACCGGATGATATCTCCAGTTTCACCGCCTCACCACCGTCCACTACCTGCCCTGCGTCCTCACCGGAGCCCATAGACTGTATTCTTCCAATGAGGCCCACAATCTACTCCGTTCAAGCGACTGAAGCCGCTGCCGAGCCGGTTCCAGAGCCGGAGCCTTTAACTAGCTCCCCTGAAGAAGCTGATACTCACCTGGTTCCTACCTCGGAACCCACAGCCAGTTTCTATACTACTCCAGAGACTGACACCTGTTTCCCCCAAGAGCCGGAGGCCTCCTCTGCAAATCCGGAGGTCTACCTGGTTACCGGGATGGAAACACCACTGCCAGCAGTAACAGATGAAGAGGCAAGCAGCCTGGAAGCCCTGCAGGACGACCCTGTGGAAGGATCCGCATCACCACCGCCCCATTGTCCGGAAGATCCAGTTCCAGCATCTCCAACAGCCGAACAGCCCGATGTGATCGTCGAGGGAGAGGAGGATGATGACGACGATGAGACCCGCAGCATCGCTGAGGACCTCTACACCGGTTTCGCTTGGGGAGACATCGAAGAACCTCCGGCCGAGCAGCCAGCTCGGATACGATGGTCGGTGTGCAGCCGCAACGCCTTCCCCCTGTGCCGTTTAACCGGGTGCCTATCCAGACTTCCCGCTAAGCACAAGCTTCTCAGCAACCAGCACGTCACAGCTACATCCACACCCCATGCCGTACAGACGAAGATGTACGTCTGCGCCGCAGAGAGGACTGGCGAGCCCATGAACGCGCCAACATGGAGGTCCGTGCCGCGGCTCGTCGCCAACCCCCGTTGTCTGCGGAGTTCCGCAAGGAAGGTAGAGTTACCACCTTCAATTTATCTACCGGGTGGGGGTTTGCGAGGGAGGAGGGTGTGTGTGGAGAAGTGTTTGTGGGGCATCGAGAAGTAGAGTCCCATTTACCCCGAGGACATCCGATCGTGACTTGTACAGAGGAGACATAATACCTTATGAACGCCACGCTTGTCATGATGGCTGGTTTGCCATACGGGTACGCCATAGTTCCCCGCGTAAAGGACTCTTTTGCTTGAACTTCATCAGTGACTCTGTTCCCGTTTAATCACTGACTGTGTGACATGGTGGCTACAGTCTGAACTCTTAATAAGGACAGCCAACCGCCCGCCGGGTCCGCGCAAAGTGTCAACCTGTTTTCTTTTACTTGCAACGTCCTAAGTAAAGTGAATACCTGTTGTTAATAAAAGTGTAACTTTTATGCCTGTTATAAAATATAAAATCTCTCTGTAATGTTTGGGTAGCGCGACACTTGGGGACAAGTGTATTTCACCAAGGGGGAGTGTGACGCCCCGCAACGAGTGCGTCACAGGAGGGTATTGCAGCCAAAACAGCAGTAGCAATATTCTCTGACTCAGCAGTCACACAGTTAACTCAGAGATCCATACCCTACATGCATCACCTAGCATAGAGGGCCAATAAGGTCCTGGTGGGCGGATTGTAGTGGTAGAGTGTAGAAAGAGAAGTCGTAACAGCAACGAGAAAGAAGGAAGCAAGTTCTCTAGCTCTGCAACCTAGGAGTGGGGGTTGCACAGTTCCGTGCGGCCCCCTGGCCAATTCCCTAGCCCATCTCCCTGCCATCACCCCGGTTGAGCACCCTTATTCCCGGTGCCTTACCAACCGAACTACGGGCATCAACATGCGGGTCCAAAATCATCCCGTGCCCATCTACAGCCGGTTTGCTGGTACCGAAGCTAGCAGTAGTTCAGCTCTGCTATGCAAACCAGAGAAGTGGAGGGACCGCTTTACAGGAGCACCCCACCACCGCCACACACAGTCGTCTAGCCAGCGGTGTACCCACCAAAGGACCCAAGCTCCCCAAAGCATCCGTAACGTATACCCCAGATAGGGCATTCAAGCAGCCTCCTTGTACCCGATCTGGCATTCCTGGGCGAAAAAGGCAACATACTTAGTTAGAATGGAGGAACACCGCAGATCTCTGAGAAACACTGGTCATTGCTGAGTCCACCTGGTCCACTACCCTTAACTGTATACCATGTAATGCCTGCTGGTTACAGTAAAGAACCCATTACAGAGACTTACAGTGTTCGTGCCTTCTTATGAACTGTCTATCCGCATAATAAGGTAACCGCAGCTGCCTAAGAACATCTTGTGCAGCTTCTGGCTCCGGGGATCATCGCTCAGCCTGTGGGGAGTGTTCCATCTTGCTGCATTCCATCCCCCGGAGGCTCCGCAGCGCCGGTAAAGTTACCGAACTCTCATAGGTGGCATCACGAAACAATTTAACCCCTAAACTGTTCACCTAACGACGTCTTTATTGATCTGTACCACCAGGCCCCACTACCGGCAGGCGCGGTCCATCCGTGACAAGAAGGAGGAAGAAAACGCCTTTCAACCGGAGTCCCGGCCACGGTGAGTCAACAGCCGTCCCTAATGGACAGTATCAATACCCTTATCAGGCAGGAGGTCCAGTCTTCTGTGTTGGCTATATCTCATCCGCCGCCCCCTGTTACAGCTCCTCTGGCTAAAAAGAGGAAATTAGTCCATGACGATCCTACGTCTGAGTCAGGAGAGGTGGTCTCTTCTGAACCTGAGGCTCTGGGGAACTTTGAGGAACCCAGGGTTTCTTCAAGTTCAGATAAAAAGAAATACCTTTTTTCATCGGATGATATGGAGGAACTCCTTGATATGGTGCACACCACCATGGGAGTGGTAGAGGTAGAGTCATCCCCCTCCATCCAGGATGATATGTTTGGGGGACTAAAAGCCAAGACCTGTAAGGGATTTCCCATGCATGATAATGTTCTGAATCTAATCATGCACGACTGGGAATCTCCTAAGAAGCGCCTCAGTATTCCATCTGAACTGAAGCATAGGTTTCCTCTTGATGGTAAGTGCTCCAAATGGGAACTCCACAAGGTGGACGTTCAGGTGTCCAGAGTTGCAAGGAAGACTGCTCTCCCTTTTGAGGATTCCTCACAATTGAAGGACCCCATGGACAAGAAGATCGAGGGTCTTCTTCCACAGACCTAAGACTCTTCCTCATACCTCCTGCAGATGAATGCTGCTGCTACCTGCATGGTCAGATCCCCCCCTTGTTGGCTTCTCCAGCTGGAGGACCACATTTCCCAAGGGTACTCCTCGAGAAGAAATCCTTAACTCTCTTTCTCTTCTACAGAAGGCGACGGATTTCTTGCAGATGCCTCTGGGGAGTCGGTCAGGGTCGCGTGCAGCGGCTGTCTAACTCAGCCAGGAGGGCCCTCTGGCTTAAACTTTGGAATGGGGAAATCACTTCCAAGGTCATACTCTGCCCCATTCCCTTTAAGGGAAAGCTGGTGTTCGGGCCGGCGCTCAATGATATTCTCGAGCAGGTAACGGATAAAAAGAAGTCCTTGCCGTAACAAAGATCTGCAAGGAAGCAAATTTTTTAGTCCTCCCCGTGAACAGGCCTCTTCATACAGAGGTAAAGGGAAAACAGGACAGTGGAGTTACCCGAAGGGTGGTAAGGGAAGGAATATCCTTGTTCCCCAGCACCAACCTGACAAGCAGTGACTGTGACCGGGTGGGGTTGGCTCTCGAACTTTCTTCCAAGGTAGCGCGACATCCCCACAAATCAGTGGGTGCTTCGCACCATTCAAAACGGGTTGAGAATAGAGTTTTAGTCCAGCCCCCCACGGTGTCTTCAGATCATCACACTCTCATCCAGGAGTCTTCAGGACTCGTTGTGGCAGAGTCTTCAATCTCTTTTGGAGTCCGGAGTAATTTCTTCTGTCCCCCCTTTCCCCCACAGGAAGCAGGCAGGGGTCATTACTCCAGCCTCTTCATAGTGAAAAAAACATCAGGTTCCAACAGAATAATAATCAATCTGAAGCCTCTGAACCGATTTGTAGTCTACCACCGGTTCAAGATGGAATCTGTCAAGTCCGCCATTCCCTTGATCGGGCAGGATTTGGTTATGACCACTCTCAATCTCAGAGATGCATATTATCATGTCAAAATCCACCCAGCACACTGCTAGTTCTTTCGGTTTGCAGTTTTGAGGGCCAGAACGTGTACCATTTTAAGTTCAACACCTTGCCTTTCAGGCTTTCCTCTGCCCCCCAGGTGTTTTCAAAACTGATGTCAGAGGTCGTCTCCTTTCTCAGGGGACAGGGGATTTATATTGTCCCCTACCTCGACGATTTTCTGATTCTGGCTGCCGCGTCACAGCAACTGTCCCAGTCTGTCTCCACCACCCTAAAGGTTCTGCGCTCCCTAGGATGGCTTTCAAACTTGGAGAAGTCCGACCTGACTCCATCCTCTTGGAAACAGTTCCTGAGAGATCTCCTAGACTCCTCCCGGCAGGAAAGGCAGGTGGAGCTTGTGCACAAGCTCTCTCTGTTCAGGGATCAACGCCGTCCTTCCCTGAGAGACATGATGTCGGCTCTGGGGTCCTTGATGGCCTCCATTCAGGCGATCCCCTGGGCTCAAGCACACACCAGAGTTCTACAGAGGCATCTCCTATCTTCCTCTAACAAGTCATCAACTTCCCTCTCTCGGAGGGTGGCTCTCCCGGATTACGTGAAATCCTCACTGACCTGATGGCTGACTCCTTGGAACCTCCAGAAAGGAGTGTCTTGGGACCAGTCCCCCTTGTTGTCCCTCACAACGGACGCCAGCAAATGAGGTTGGGGTGCCACAATCGCGGGTCAACACTTTCAGGGCAGGTCCCTCCAGATCAGTGCCAGGTCTTCCAATTTTCAGGAGTTGAAGGTAGTAGAGGAAACTCTCAGGGCAGCAGGCTCTTTAGTCCAGGGCCATCACGTCCAGGTGTTCTCGGACAATGTAACCACGGTGGCCCATATTCGTCACCAGGGGGCTACTCTGTTATCAAGCCTCACATCTTTTTCTGCAAGGATTTTTTCCTGGGCAGAAAGACATGTCCTGTCCTTATCTGCTGTCTTTCTGAGGGGGTCTGACAACGTCCAGGCAGACTTCCTCAGCAGAAGGGACATTCATCCTGGAGAGTGGTGTCTCCATGGAGGTCTTCAGGTCCCTGGTCTCCAGATGGGGCCGGCCTGAGGTGAATCTCTTTGCCTTCATTTCAACCTTCACTGATTAAACCTAGTGGTTGGTTGTTGAAGCCAGGATCCTGTGGGCTAAAGGATTATCAGACAAGGCGATCTCTACTTTACAGAGGAGTCGGAAGCCGGTCACTAATGCTATCTATGGGAAGATCTGGAAGTGATTTGTTTCTTGGTGTGCGGCAGACCCTCCGGATCTTTTTCATCTAAATATAGCTCGTATTTTGGATTTTTTGCAGAATGGACTGGAACTGGGTCTAACCCCTAATATGCTGAAGGTTCAGATATAGGCTCTTACTTCATTTTTTGACCAGAGTCTTGCCGCTCACCTGTGGATCTGGAGGTTTATGACGTCTGCCAGCAGGCTTCGGCCACGCCTCCGGTGTCATGTCCCTCCTTGGGACCTTAATATTGTCCTCACCGGCCTCACGATGATGCCCTTTGAGCCTTTTCTTTGGATCTCCAGGTTCTGTCCCACAAAACTGCTTTCCTGGTTGCCATCACCTCTCTGTCAGGAGAGTGGGTGAGCTCCAGGCCCTCTCTATTCGGGAGCCCTATGTACGGATCCTGGAAGATAGTATTGTGTTTCGCCTTGACCTTCCAATCCCAAGCAGGAGAGCCTTCATACTCTGTCTTTAGGATTGTGCTTCATTATCTCCAGCAGACTTGCCGCTTTCCGGGTCGACCAGAATTTGCTTGTTCAAAACTTTGGCTGCAGAAAGGAGCACAAGGCCTCTAAAGGTACAATCACCAGTTGGAATAAGAAGGCCAGCTGCACTGCCTATCTTCAACAGGGGCGCTCTTCACCTGAGAAACTCACGGCTCACTCCACCAGATCTGTCTCGACTTCCTGGGCTGAGCGGGGTGATGTGTCTACTGAGCAGATCTGCAGAACCGCCAACTTGACCTTGATCCATACAATCGCCAGGCACTACAGGCTGGACTTTAATAGGGATCTCTCGTTTGGCAGGAGAGTCTTGCAGGCTGTTATCCCACCCTAGGTATTTTCGTTGGCATTCCTCCGTTCTGCTGTCGTGGAAGGTGACTAGAGACAATAGAATTAGTCTTACTGGTAATTCGGTTTCTAGGAACCTTCCACGACAACATTAATTTCCCTCCCTTGCTTGTTTGTTCTTTATTGATTTTTTGTTATTCCTGCACTATTAATGGTCACTATTCATGCCAGTGTGTACAGTAAAATCACCGGGGGGTATGTCACTGTGTTCCCATGTTTAACATAGGGATCCATGCCTGATCAGGAGGCCTGACGAACTAAGATGATAAAATGCAGATTTGGAAGCACGCTAATTATGATTCAGTTGCTGTACCACAGGCTATATATCCAGGGGTGGACTGGCCCAGGTGGCAGGGGAACATCTGCCCCCCCAGGCATGTGGTATTGTCCCTGTTTAGGGCCGCCCACTTCAGTGACAGCAGCCGCGCGGCTGTGCTTTGCGGCCGCTGCTGCCGCAATCACAGGGAAGCAGGTGGCGGGCCGTGGCTGCTAGCGAGGTGGAGGGCGGTGAGTGAAGCAGGCCACAGTATCCAAAAACACCACCCCTCCCCCCCCACTCTTTACCTGGCGCAACACGCTAGCACCCCATAGAACGTAGACTGCCACCCAGGGCATGTTCTACCAGCCAGCCCCTGTATCTATCTATATACTTGCCTGTAACAATGATATTTCAACAGATGTGTCTGCTTCTGGTAATTGACTGCTATTGTCTATGTCAAAATGTCATCAATGGAGTCCAGAATAGAGAAATCATCTGATCATTTATAATTTTCAAAAAAATATTTTTACAATTAGCATCAGATTTAATGAGATTTCTTGTCCGGTAAAAAATAAATGATTAAAATTCTGGATTAGGTTGAATTATTATTATTATTATTATTATTATTATTTATATAGCACCATTAGGTTTCATGGCGCTTTACATGAGGATAAGGGAGACAAGTACACTAAATCTAGGCGATCAGGACGTACAGGTACAGGAGGGGCAGGGATGCGCTCATGCTACAAATACTGTCAGATTCGAGAGGAGGAATAGCACCATGTATCAAAATCTTGGATGCCAAGAGAAAACGTGACTATTGTAAATCAATAGATTCTGTCACGAACTAATGGTATTCTTTGTACAGATATAAACAGGGCCTCATGAAATGAAAGCTTCAGATAGCAAATCCTTACACTCTCTCCTCCTATGGATGCAATTAACATCCAGAGGAAGTGAGAGCAGCTGCAGTTCTATCTTCCTCCGGGAGTCTAATTTGTCCAAGAGAGGGGGAGTGAAGCCAGTGCTGATTGGCCGCAATGATCATGTGACATAATCTCACAAGATCCTGGGAGAGCTAGTGTTGACATCATAAGAAGGAGGTAAGCGTAGGAGGTATTATTTCACTGTTGGACAACATAGGGATTGAGAACGTGTTGTCCGAGTAGTGGACAACCTATTTAAATATTATCCTTATTTTATTATGAAGTTGACCACCTGCACAATTGACACTGTCGATAAATCAAAGTTTTCTTGTGGGCAGATTACACTCCCAAGTACATAGCCCATCTATTTGTTTTATTTCCCCTTAAGAACACTGGGGCCAGAGTTTCCTGGCAGATAGTTCTCTGCTTTCATCCCATGAAATATATGAAAGTTCACTGCAGTAAGTGTGTTTTGTTAATAGAAGGATTGGAATAAATTGACATGTTTATTAATAATGAAACTAGAGAGATTAACTAAATATTTTGGACAGAATTCAAGCTGATTCAAGGCATCCACTTTTTTGCTGTTGTTTGGCCTGGATTCAGAAATGTTTCTGTCTGAAAAAAAACAGGATCATGATGAAAATATGTCTTGTTAAAGGGAACCAACCACCCCCAATGACCCCCCCGGACTATTAATATCAGTGCCTACACACAGCACATACATGTGCTGCACTGATTTTGGCTAAAAAAACTGTTTTTTAAAACTAAAGATAATGATTTTTAAAGTTTAAACCGGAGCGACGGATGGGCGGTACTTATCTGTGGCAAACGACGATATCTGATGCCAATCATCCCCCCGTCTCCCCTCGCAGCAGTTATGGCCACCCCTTTGTGCAGCGTCACAGCCCTGTGCACGGGCTCGCATGCCCGTGCACACGTCATCATCTACAGCCGGGAAGCGAGCGCGCGCTCTGTCTTCCTGCGCTCGGCTATGGAAGACAGAGCGCGCGCTCGCTTCCCGGCTGTAGATGATGACGTGTGCACGGGCATGCGAGCCCGTGCACAGGGCTGTGACGCTGCACAAAGGGGTGGCCATAACTGCTGCGAGGGGAGACGGGGGGATGATTGGCATCAGATATCGTCGTTTGCCACAGATAAGTACCGCCCATCCGTCGCTCCGGTTTAAACTTTAAAAATCATTATCTTTAGTTTTAAAAAACAGTTTTTTTAGCCAAAATCAGTGCAGCACATGTATGTGCTGTGTGTAGGCACTGATATTAATAGTCCGGGGGGTCATTGGGGTGGTTGGTTCCCTTTAAGCAACTACCAGTTTGTGGGGAGAAACCACACACCAGTCAGTTCTTAACAACTGGACATCGTTTCGCCTGACTCCTCTGGTGTGTGGATACTCTGTTTTTGCTTTGCACTTCTACTGTCCCACACCAGAAGATGACACCATTTACCTAGTGAGTCACCTTGTTTCCTGTGCATTGGTTCAGTATTTTGGATGGTCTTTTGGATACGTGATACATGTCTCAACCCCAATTATGAAAAAATATCCCTAAAACCATGTATCGATTTTTGAGATCTTATTTAGAGCTCTGAATTGTTTAATGGCACCTAAGAGGGTCTTTATTTCTTTTAATTGGATGTATGGAGAACCAATAATTGAAAAAGATGAAAGTGGATGTCCCTGCTGAAATAACAAAAAACATTCTTCATGACTTAAAGGGGTATTCTCTTAAATGTTATCCCAATGTGTAGTAGGGGCAATAATAATATTAACAAATATCTCCAATTAGAAATGTAATATAGTTCTCCTGATTAGCAATGTACAGGGTGGGCCATTTATATGGCTACACCCAAACAAAATGGTAACGGTTGGAGACATCAACTTCTTCTTCATGGCACATTAGTATTCCCCCTCCCATATACTAATGTGCCACAAACAGGAAGTTGATATCACCAACCGTTCCTATTTTGTTTGGGTGTATCTATATAAATGGCCCACCCTGTACATGAAGTAAGTGACATAACTATCAGGAGAATTATATTATACTACATTTCTATATGGAGATGTTGATGCCGGGTTACTAGCAGGGGAATGAAGCATCCACTATGGAGGTTTACTACTAATCTGGAGCATAGTTTTTTTTTTCTCTTTACACCTCCTTGAGCTCTTTAATAAAGGGTCGGCTAGTAGTTCACATCCCCTTTAACAGTCAGAGATTCTTTGGGGTTTTCAAACTATGACCATGAATTTATTTAGAACTTTCTTCCAAGTTGTTTTGCCTTTTAATGCTCTAGCCTGGAAGGATGTGAGTCCTGCTTTACTTTACTTTTATCTCTCTTTTTGTCTCTGTGCCTCTCTCTTTCTCATTCCAAGAGATCACTTTTCCTGGAGGTCATTGCCTCTTCTTTTGAGGTGGCTGCCAGGAAGGAAAAGTAAATTCCTTTGAGGATATGGCGCAGAAAAGGTACATCAGCCAAGACAAATATTTACCTTTTGGAGCTCAGGAACTACTAGTAGTAAAAACTTGCTTTGGGGGAATATCATCATCTCCTGGTGATCATCTTCACTGACCACACAATTCTGGAATGACTTCAGAATGTCCTTGCAAAGCTTGATGGTTCCTATTCTACTCTTTTTTTTTTTCTTTAATCTTAGTTATTGTCCGATGCTCATCAGAATCACAAGGCAGACACTATTTCCTGTGCCTTTGGTTATCTCAGACTAAGGCTGCTTTCACATAACGATTTTCGGACATCCGATTGTATCCGTTCCAAAACGGATACAATCGGATCCGAAATCGGACCCCATGTTCCCCTATGGGAATCGGATAGGATCGGATGTGCCACTATTAGCATCCGATTTTGGCACCATCCGATCCCATCCGACGTAATCACGGGCACAAAATCGTAGCCTGCTACGATTTTGTGTCCATGACTCACATCGGACAGCCTCGGATCACTGCTGCCCGGAGGAGGTTTTTTTATTTTTTTACACCCAGGGAGAGGACAGGGGACAGGATAGGGATAGATGAGGAGAGAGAAGAGGGGGCACAGCAAAGAATAGCGGGGGCACAGAGTAGCATAGGAGAGGGAAGAAGATGGAGGAGGCAGAGAGGGAGAGACAGGGGACCGCAGGATCCACACGGATCCTGCAGATCGGATGGCTATTTGCCATCCGATTGCAGGGATCCGTATGGATCCGTGCCTGTCCGTGGGGTCCCCCTTCAAAGTCGGATCCCACGGACAGACACAAAATCATTATGTGAAACCAGCCTAAGTGGCATACCAAGGCAGACCATATCTAACAGGTCCGTGAGTTGGGGGAGCATGTTCCACTGCCAACATTGGGATCCTACACCAGGCATCGCACTTTCAAGTGTATTGGCATCGTGGATGTAAATATAATTGAAAGCAATAATGAAAGAGGGAGTGCTCCACTCCCTCTTCCATCAATCTTGCACTGTGTCTGCGTTCTGATGACTCAGTGCAGCGGGCGCATGACATCACTACTGCACATCTGGAGCATTGAGATATGCAGAGTTATAGACGTTACACGAAGGAGACATTTATTATTTTTTTAAGTCAGCTGGCAACAACCCAAAAAATAATTACCCTGTTTGCCAACACACCAGGGCAGCAGTTAGAGCCAGGTCACTATGCCAGGAGTCGCGCATCTATTGGAAGCACCATTTTTGGTGAAATTGCGGCCTGCTAATTTTAGGCTGGGAAGGGCCAAAAACCATGGCCCTATCCAAAAACAGAAATATATTTTTCAGCTCACCCACAATCTTAGTGGCATTCCAGGAGTAATTGTGGTGCACAGTCTGGTTACTGGAATAATAGTACTAGCTTAGGTAGAAAATACATGTGATGTATGAGGAACAAAATGTAAACATATTTATTGATGACATGTGTTAAAATCCAATGGGTTCGACCATTGCATGGCCTTCCACTTTTCGTAATAGCAAACATCAAAATTACATAAATATATGTCCTCAAGAAAATTATCATATGCAAATGACATTCCAAATAAAAACAGAGTGCAATGAAATCAATTCATTCAAGGTGGATGTAGGATTACCATGCTTTACGCTATCCATCAAATACATATCTCCAAAAAAAAACCACAAGAATTTCTTTACGTACGGTACATATTAAACAATGTCTATCTTACAACAATAAATACGATATACAAATTTAAATATACCAGCAGGCAAAATACATATACCGTAGTCAAAAATCTTCATAAATTCACATTGCAAATTGCAAGTAAGTTACAAAATACCGTATTTTTCGCTTTATAAGACGCACCTGATTATAAGACGCACCCACAATATTGGTTAAGGAAAAGAGAAAAAAAACTTTTTTAATGTTAAATGGAGTTCGTCTTATAATGCCAGTGTCCGTCTTACAGATCATATACAAGTTCCTCATCCTGGTACATGAAACACCCATACTGGTATATATGTCCTCCATGCTGGCACACTGCCTCCCATGCTGGTGCACTGTTCCCTCTGCTGGCACACTGCCTCTCAAGGCTGGCACATACTACTTCCCCCAGAGTGGCGCACTGCCTCCAATGGTGTTGCACTGTCCCCCCAGGCTGGCACACACTGTCCCCCCAGGCTGGCACACTGTCCCCCCAGGCTGGCACACACTGTCCCCCCAGGCTGGCACACACTGTCCCCTGGCTGCCACACACTGTCCCCTGGCTGGCACACTGTCCCCTGGCTGGCACAATGTCCCCTAGCTGGCACAAATGTCCCCTGGCTGGCACAGACACTGTCCCCTGGCTGGCACAGACACTGTCCCCTGGCTGGCACAATGTCCCCTGGCTGGCACACACTGTCCCCTGGCTGGCGCACACTGTCCCCTGGCTGGCACATACACTGTCCCCTGGCTGGCACATACACTGTCCCCTGGCTGGCACACACACTGTCCCCTGGCTGGCACACTGTCCCCTGGCTGGCACACACTGTCCCCTGGCTGGCACACACTGTCCCCTGGCTGGCACAATGTCCCCTGGCTGGCACACACTTGTCCCCTGGCTGGCACACACTGTCCCCTGGCTGGCACAATGTCCCCTGGCTGGCACACACTGTCCCCTGGCTGGCACACACTGTCCCCTGGCTGGCACATACTATCCCCTGGCTGGCACACACTGTCCCCTGGCTGGCACATACTGTCCCCTGGCTGGCACAATGTCCCCTGGCTGGCACAATGTCCCCTGGCTGGCACACACTGTCCCCTGGCTGGCACAATGTCCCCTGGCTGGCACACACTGTCCCCTGGCTGGCACAATGTCCCCTGGCTGGCACACACTGTCCCCTGGCTGGCACACACTGTCCCCTGGCTGGCACAATGTCCCCTGGCTGGCACACACTGTCCCCTGGCTGGCACACACTGTCCCCTGGCTGGCACACACTGTCCCCTGGCTGGCACATACTATCCCCTGGCTGGCACACACTGTCCCCTGGCTGGCACATACTATCCCCTGGCTGGCACATACTGTCCCCTGGCTGGCACAATGTCCCCTGGCTGGCACAATGTCCCCTGGCTGGCACACACTGTCCCCTGGCTGGCACATACTATCCCCTGGCTGGCACACACTGTCCCCTGGCTGGCACATACTATCCCCTGGCTGGCACATACTGTCCCCTGGCTGGCACAATGTCCCCTGGCTGGCACAATGTCCCCTGGCTGGCACACACTGTCCCCTGGCTGGCACACACTATCCCCTGGCTGGCACACACTGTCCCCTGGCTGGCACATACTATCCCCTGGCTGGCACATACTATCCCCTGGCTGGCACATACTGTCCCCTGGCTGGCACAATGTCCCCTGGCTGGCACACTGTCCCCTGGCTGGCACACTGTCCCCTGGCTGGCGTAATGTCCCCTGGCTGGCACACTGTAGCCCCCTTTGTGCACATGATACTCACCTAGCTTCAACCGCTGCCTCCTGACCGCGATATCCCCGCCATCTGTGCTCTGCCGGCATCCGGGTCCTGAGAGCGCCGCTCGGTGATGACGTCACTCGCAGCGACGCTCACAGCACCCGGATGCCGGCAGAGCACAGATGGCGGGGATATCGCGGTCAGGAGGCAGCGGTGAAGCTAGGTGAGTATCAATCCATGGTATAGTCAGTGATTTCCACGCAATGCAAGCGTGGAAATCACTGACTATACAGACAGGCTGCAGCTGCGGACCCGGCTCCTGTAATATGGGCTGCTCCCGCTGGTGATTGACAGCGGGATGCAGTGCATATTACAGGAGATAATGAGCGGCCCCACGTGACCAGAGCCCGCAGCTGCAGCCTGCTCCTGGCCCCTGACAGCCCCCGGACACCGCTCCTGAGCTGCCTTTCCCACCCCCCAAAGCACACTTTCGCTTTGTAAGACGCATCCCCCACTTTCCCCCAAAAGTTGGGGGACTAAAAGTGCGTCTTACAAAGCGAAAAATACGGTATACAAAATATTTTCATTAATACGGTAATAGTACAATAGATCACTCTTAAAATGCATGCCAGGTGGAAAACTAGATCCAGGCAAAGGATCCAAAAGGCTTCACATGTACGTGCTAGGCATTTTTGTAAGGCTGGGGTCACACACACAGATATCTGGGCAGATATTGTTAACAAATCTCTGGTTGCAGTGAAATCATGGACAGATTGTTCCATTTTTACACAGCCACAAAATGGAACCATGTGTCCATGATTTCACTGCAACCAGAGATCTGTGAACAATATCTGCACAAATATCTGTGTGTGTGACGTGGCCCTAAAAGACACATAGTGGAGATCTGTCACACTTACTATATGTGAGATTGAAAAGGTTAATCGCCCTCGCTGTGCTGGTGACTGGCTGCCAGCATTATGTGCATATGAAGTATTTTGGATTCTTTGCCTGGAAACTATCTTTCCATCTGGCATGAATTTTTAGATCTATTGAACTATTATTAATAATTTTTTTGTGTGTATTTTATAATTTGCATTGTTTTTCTCTTTTTGTTTTAAAGCAATTTTCAATATGAACTTATGAAAAATTATTTTTTTACTATTTTATATGTATTTCATCTGCTTGCATATTTCAATTTGTATATCATATTTATTATGGTAAGATAGACAAAGTTTTGTATGTACACAGGGCTGTATTTGGCATTCATGCTGACCTAGGCACTTTTAGTTGTGCCACCCCCTATTGGTAACTCAGACTAAGGATATGAGCACACAACATCTTTTTCAGGGGATCAGCTTCGCTACCCACCTGAAAAAGCGCTAAATAAACTCTAAAAAGACTGGATATACCGTATATACTCGCATATAAGCCGAGTTTTTCAAGCCCAAAAATTGAAAAGTACCCCCCTCGGCTTATACGCGAGTCATATACATATGCAGCCCGCCAGCAACCCGCATCAGTATACAGGCCCCCCCATTAGTATCCAGGGCCCCCCCCCTTGCTCCGGAAACCTGTAAAGTAAAATCATTATACTTATCACTTTCCTGTCGCCGCCGTCCCCGCCGCTGCCATCGCGATCCTCCGTCTTCATGCAGCGTCTTCCGGCTTCCTGTGGTCGGCGCAGGCAATGACGTCATTGCCTGCGCCGACCACAGGAAGCCGGAAGACGCTGCATGAAGACGGAGGATCGCGATGGCAGCGGCGGGGACGGCGGCGACAGGACAGTGATAAGTATAATGATTTTACTTTACAGGTTTCCGGAGCAAGGGGGGGGGCCCTGAATACTAATGGGAGGGGCCTGTATACTGATGGGGTGGCGGGCGGGCTGCTGTATACTACCACTAGGACTGCTGTATACTACCACTGGGGCTGCTGTATACTACCACTGGGGCTGCTGTGTATACCTCTGGGGCTGCTGTATACTACCACTGGGACTGTATATACCTCTGGGGCTGCTCTATATACCTCTGGGGCTGCTGGGGCTGCTGTATACTACCACTGGGGCTGCTGTATATACCTCTGGGGCTGCTGTATACTACCACTGGGGCTGCTGTATACTACCACTGGGGCTGCTGTATATACCTCTGGGGCTGCTGTATACTACTACTGGGGCTGTATATACCTCTGGGGCTGCTGTATACTACCACTGGGGCTGCTGTATACTACCACTGGGGCTGCTGTGTATACCTCTGGGGTTGCTGGGGCTGCTGTATACTACCACTGGGGCTGTATATACCTCTGGGGTTGCTCTATATACCTCTGGGCTGCTGGAGCTGCTGTATACTACCACTGGGGCTGCTGTATACTACCACTGGGGCTGCTGTGTATACCTCTGGGGCTGCTGGGGCTGCTGTATACTACCACTGGGGCTGCTGCTGTATATACCACTGGGGAGGCTGCTGTAACACTGCTGGGGCCTGTATATACCACTGGGGAGGCTGCTGTATACCACACTGCTGGGGGCTGTATACTACCACTTGGGAGGCCTGTTTACCACTGGGGTGGCCTGTATACCACACTGCTGGGGGCTATATACCTGTGCTGGGGTCCACCCTCGGCTTATACACGAGTCAATAGGTTTTCCCAGATTTTGGGGCAAAAGTAGGGGGGTCAGCTTATACACGGGTCGGCTTATACACGAGTATATACGGTATATACCCTGCAGTAAAGCTGTAAATATGTTCAGTCTTTTGAGTTTCTTTTAACCGCTTCAGGTTTCCAAAGATATGAAGCGATTGAATGAAGTGACCCAAGCATTCCTCAGGTGACTTCTGCTTGTAAACTGCTCACTATTTTATTTAATACAATTTCATTAAAAATGGTCTCCAAAAGATGTCAGAAAAAATGACTGGAAACAAGCAAAGAAAGCAGCTTTCTGCCTAAAAATACATGGAAATCACAGACATCTTAGGCTAGGGTCACATTTGTGGCTCAATTTTGGAGACCTGATCTGGCTTTGAGCTTTCAAAAAGCAGGAACCGCTCCCCATAGAAGCCCATTATGGTTCCCAGATTGCTCTACATGCAATCCGGTTACCGGCTCCGGATCTGCAGCCTGCGCTAAAAATCATGCAGGCTGCAGTTTTCGGAGCGGTTCTGGTAACTGCAATGCGGGAACCGGATTGCTCAGGATGTGTATTCCTGAGCAATGCGGTTACTGTATACTTTGTTCATCCCTGCTGCCACAGGGATGAACATAATGTTAAATGTGTATTAAAAGATTAAATATGAATTTTAGATGTGGGCAACATGTCTCTAGGGGGTGCCCACCCCCCCTAGAAACATGCTGTCCACTCCACTCAGCATGTTAGGGGTTAATAAGGCATTTACAGTAGTAAAGCTATTGTCGGCTTTGTAGAAATGTATGAATGAAGCCGTGACACCCCTGACAGTAGAGCAGATACTGTACGTAATGTACGTATAGTATCTGCCGCTGTCCAGGGTCCTGTAACCATTAACATTAGGTCTTTGGGGGTGCGCTGCCCATAGACCCATAATGGTTCCAGGACCTCGGACAGCGGCAGATACTCTACGTACATTACGTACAGTATAGGCAGCACTGGTCCTCTGGGGCAGCAATCCTGTGAAAGGAATAAGTTCATGCAAAGGAAGAGTTGCATGCAAAGCAGCAGAGTTGAGATCACTTCACTCCGGGTACTTTACTGAAAAACCTTAGCAGCATTCGTTACAGTTCTCAGGGCAGTAAGATGTTCAATGACAAGTAACTAACGGGTGGCTGTAAGCGGATCCCAGGTGGTAGGATGGAACCCTCAGTGTGTGCCTTTTCTCCGTCAATTCTTCCCTGCTTCCCAGGAGTTTGTGTGAAGTGTGAGCCCAAAAAGTGGATCTGGCCTCCTGCTGTTTTTCTCTCTTTTCGCTCCCGTCGGGTTACCTTCTGCTGGCCACCGCCTGCTCCTTCAGTGATGCCTAGTACCCTCTTCTGGTTGCTTAAGAGTCTGGGCAGTATATAGATATACCCCGAGTTCGCCGGATATTCTGTGGTCCTTGGAGGATCCCACAGGTTCGGGCTCCGGTGCCCGGTAAGCTGTTGTGGATGGACTTTTCCAAGTCCCTTCCTTCCCCAACTGGCTGTCTGCACCTGGGATCTTCCCTTCTCCTGGTCTCTCAGCCGAGAGACCCTCTGCTCCTACATTCTCTACTCACTTGGAGGCAAAGACCAAAGGACCTCCTTTCTCCCCCTGGAAGTAGTTTTGTTCCCTCCTGGGTACCTCCCACCATGTGATCTAGTGTGGGGGTGTTTGTGTGAGGGTTCCACCCATCATCCCAGAATCCACTTGCAGCTGGAGTATCTGCACCGCTTTTATGGGTGCAGTACCCCTCTGTGATGCCTGCATAGTGGGGCGCCACACTGGCTAAGATTGGTAGAAACGAGTCAGCACCAGACCAGTGTCAGAGACCAGCACGGCCCCAACAGGCCACAGGTGAAGTCACTGATGCTCTGCATGACTGGTATTGTGACACTGCTCTGTTGTTGGTTTGATACTGTTGATCAGAGCTGACAATAGAGCGTGCACTATCATTGGGCATAATGCACAGCACACAGTGTGCAGAAACTAGCACAGCCCTTGAAATGAAAGTCACTGATGACGCTTCATTTAAGGGTGGGGAACAGGCTGCGGCAGTGACCACAGTCTTTGCCCGCTGCTGACGATTCGTGTGAGTATCCAAGGAGTTCTCAAAGAATTTTCCAAACATCTCACCTCATGCTGCCCTCCTTTTCCACCCATGAGCTGCCCCCTTTTCCAGACATATTCCACTTCATTGGCCGCCCCCCCTGTGCAGATATAGTCCATCCCATGCTTGCCTCCTTTTCCAAACATATTCCACCAGATGCTGCCGCCCTTTGCAGGCATATCTCACCCCATGCTGCACCCACTGTGCAGACATACTCCATTCCATGCTGTCCCCCCCATGCAAACCTATTCCACCCCAATGCTGCCCCCCCTTTTCAGACATTATTCCACACCATGCAGTCCACCTTTTCTAGATGTATTCCATCCTATGCTGCCCCCCTTTGCAGACATATTCCAACCCTATGCTGTCCCAACCTTTCCAGACATATTCCATCCCATGCTGCCCCCCTGTGCAGACATTTTTCACCCCAATGCTGCCCCCCATTTCCAGACATATTCCACCCCAATGCTGCACCCACCTTTCCAGACATATTCCACTCAATGCGGCCCCCCTTTTCCAGACATATTCCATCCCATGCTGCCCCCCTTTTCCAGACATATTCAATCCCATGCAGCCTCCCTGTGCAGACATATTCCACCCCATGCTGCCCCCCTATTTCTTTCATTTTCAATGAGCATAGTGTGTTGCTCTGAAGAATCACTGTTGTGGATGACATAGCATTGTTAGGGCCACTTTACACACACCATCTTATCTGTCCAACTTCTGACCAACTTACTGGTTGCAGTGAAATCATGGACACATTGTTCCATTTGTACACAGCCACAAAATGGAGCAATGTGTCCATGATTTCACTGCAACCAGTAAGTTGGTCAGAAGTTGGACAGATAAGTTGGTGTGTGTAAAGTGGCCCTTAGGCAGCAGACACAGCCAGCATACATTCCATGATTATTTATTCTCCCTATAATCAACACACATGCTGCATTCCTCCAAGGGATATATATCTTCGGCTCAAGGAACGGCTTGCCTCCTCCAGCATCCTCTGCTGAGTCTGCTCCTCTGCGACCCTGTATAAACTCCTTGCGCTGCTGTGACATCATGAAGAATCACGTGCACGCACTGTATGGAGGCTCATTTGTATTATTGTTAATACAAATGAAAGCAAGGACACTGCCACTGTACCGCAAACCCCCTGTCCCCTCCCCACCCCACCCCTCAAAAGCTCCAGTTTTCATATAGAGTCTGGGGAGGAGAGATTCTTTAAGAAAAAGTTTTTAAGTTTTTTTTTTTGTTTTTTTTTTTTTTAAATTTTGACTGGTGCCGCCCTCCAGTGCCTAGTAATAAATATGGCCCTTTATGTACATAAAAAAAATTCTTGGGCGTTTTTTAGAGATGCTATGTATTTGGTGGATACCCTGAGGCCTGGTAATCCAACATACACCTTGAATTACCACAATTGATTTAATTGCACACTATTTTTAATTAGACTTCCATTTACATTTGGTAATTTTCTTGTATGTGTATATATATTTAGTATATAGTGGCTCTTCCACGGGTACAGGGATTGTGTACCCGTGGAAGCGCCACTCACGGTGTGAAACGGCCGTTGTAATTGAATCCCACGTCCTCCCACCCGTTACCCTCACCATGTAAGCCCTATGCAAAAATAAAGAAGAAGTCCTGCCGAGTTCTGTATGCAGCTCCGTTCTTTAGCCGAAATGGGAAGTGACGTATTGCTGTTACTAGAGCAAGTGTGCACCAGGTGAACTGGATGTTCTGAGTGTGGGACACTGGAGAAAGGTCCCGGGGCACCCTGTAGCCAAACGGCAGTTGACAATGCCTCCTCATGAAGGTATTGCACCGGTAACGGTACGACATTGTTAACGATATCGCTCAAACGTCACGGGTTTGGAGTCATTCAAATGCCATCGTCAGTACGTCGTTGTGTTTGACACCAAGATACGACTACGATACATCGTTTGATCGCTGATCGCAGATTTGAGAACATGTTCTCAAATCAGACAATCATTCAGCCAACCTGCTGCATCGTTGTGTGTGACACCGCGATAATGATGTCTTTCACGACTTCGCCTATTCACAACAGGGAACAAGTACCGTTTCTCTGGGTTGTGTAAACGATAGCTGCTCGCCACATCGTTGGTGCGTCGGTCACGATATCTAGATGTGTGACATCTCACCAACAATGTTAAAAAGATGTCCTAACGATCGCACTCCTGTGAGATCGTTGATGAGATCGTTACGACCTTGAAGCGTGTAATGGTACCTTTAGTTTAAAAACAATATATACTATAATGTTCAGTACTTTGTGTTTAAAAAGAAAAACTACTACAAGGTGGCAATACAAGAAAAGTCAACATGGAGATAATCAAAGTTAATCAAAGCTAACATTAAATTGAAAATTACTGTATTCTGCCCATAATAATTGGTGACATATTCTTGTGCCCCTCTGAAGACAGACACTGCTGAAAGGAGCACAAAGGAGTCCAATGCTGCATACTTTGAACTCTGTGTCATTATACTTAATGGCTCCGTCAGTTTCCACCTGCATACTGGTTTGAAGTGTTACAGACTGAACCCACAATAGTTATCAACTTTGGGGATCCATCTTTTGCACTTTCATAATTACTATTTCTCTCTATATGAATATAGGTACAGAATATCATTGGTTCATAAAAGGGAACAATACTTTTAAATACTTTTTAGAATAAGCTTATGCATGACTATATGAGTAATAACACAATTTCTGGTTAGTATACGTCTTTATGCTGCATTTTTACCAATTTCCCCTCTGCAAGCTTTAATTTGCTATTGACTCTGAGCTAGTGGATAGAGACTAGCTGTTTTATTGCCTCCCATACACCAAATACACATAGAGACCTTTGCTCTTTTTACTTTTTGTTTGCATACCGACAGAAGGAAGAGACACATGGAGGGAATTATTTCATACATAGTACTGAGCAGTGCAGCTGTAAATCCAGCACTGGGATAAGCTAGCTAGAATCTGCTTGATCTGTTTTTCTATAACTTACTCTACTTCTGACTATGTGCCTTTCTCCTCTCATTCCCTGCTCCATAGACTTCAACAGACTGAGTAACCTGATACCTCATTCTTATTATGGTCTGACTTGTTTTTGACCAAAAGAGAATAGAGCTGATTTTGAAAGTGAATCATGAGACATATATTGCCCCCCTCTTGTCTGCTGAATTTAAAAGTGGCAAAAGAAGCAGATTTTGTGAATTTAACCATTTGTTTGTTACATTTGCTTGTATTATTGATTGCTTCAACGTTTGTTTAATATTCAGTTCCTATTCGAGTCACGCTTTTGTTACATAATTCACATGTTCTATATAACGCATGTTTCTGACTATTGATATCTGACCAATTATTTTCAATTTACAGGTTTGGTACAACTGCCAGATAAAGTAAACATGACGATTGATATAGTAGCGAAAAAGTACTTAATGTCCAAGCGGTATGTTGTTAATATGTTACTGTTCATAGGTATGGTTAGTCTTAAAGGAAAATGATGATCATCAGATAATGATCTATTGATTAAATTAGGTGTTCGTGCTGACAATTTTTTTTAATTTACAATGCATTTGTACATTAATACAATTGATCTGTATTAAAGAAGAAAATAGAAATTGTGCAGTTTTCACATTGAGCATATTTGAGTATTTTTTTAGACTCCTCCTACTTCCTTTTGTATCAGAAAATAACACATGTATATAGCCACAATGGTTAGATCCTGACTCTTGAACTTATAGAGACTCATTAGACACTTTAATTTAAAATATAACAGCAATTTTGAATGGAAGGGGAGTAGATTCTGCTATGAAATTTCCTATTGTGATTGGTGAATCATGTGTAATAAGCTGTGTATATAGCTGTCACCAGTCACTGTAATCCTGCTTCTAATGATAAAAAAAACTACTATAAATATTTTTTGTAAGTACATGAAGTGTTTAAGAAAGCCCTAGTGGTCAGTATGAAAATTACTACCATTTTTTGGACAATAAGACACACCAGACCATAAAATGCACCAACATTTTAGAGCTGGAAAATACCAAAAAATTGAAGCAAAAAATGTGGTCATTACAGGGGCGTATCTAGGGGGGTGCAGCCGAACCTTTTGCCCCGGGCGCAACTCAGCAGGGGGCGCTGGCGGCACCCCCCCCTCCTCCCCCTCTTGCTATACCCGGCGGCCGCCCACACATTACAGGGGCTGATATTCACAGCGCCCGACGTCACTTCCGCTTCCGTGCCAGTCTGGGGCCGCGGGGGCCACTGGGAGACTTGGCGGCAGCGGGTCCGGTGCGGGGTGACTGCAGGAGACCCCGGAAACTGCGGCACTGGTGGCGGCACCTCATATGTCCAGACTGGAGGACGGAGTAGAGACGGAACAGCAGGGGACCGGCTCCCAGTAGGGGACGGGGTGAGTGACGGAGGAGTCGGTGGTGGAGGAGGGGGGGACAGCAGGGGTGAGTGACCGAGGAAGGCTGACAGCACCCCCCCAAACCCCCCCCATCCTCACCTACCTTGGGGGGGGGGGGTGCCAAGATAGATCTGTGCCCCGGGCGCCAACATACCTAGTTACACCTCTGGGTCATTATACATTGTAATGGGGGAATCTGCTGCTGACACTTTTATGGATATAATGCCCCCATTTCTATAATGATGTTCCCAATCCTGGGCCCCTTTTAGGCATATATGTCCCCCATCCTAATGTAAATATCTTCCATCCTCATCCCATCCTAGTATATATGATTCCCATCCTGGTATATATGGTCCTCATTCTGGGCCCATCCTGGTATATATGGTTCTCATTCTGGGCCCACCCTGGTATATATGGTCCAACCTTGGTACATATAGCCCTCATCCTTGTCCCATCGTGGTATATATGATCCCCATCATGGAAAATATGGCCCCTATCCTGGCTCCATCCGGGTAATATGACCCCATCCTGGTATGTATGGCCCTCACTCTGGGAAATCCTGGTAAACATGACACTTATCGTTGTATATATGGCCCTCCTTCTGGTCTATATTGTCTCCATCATTGACCTGTCCTGGTGTATATGACTATTATCACACATCAGACATAAAAAAATAGTACACTTGACTTCCCCTTTGCTCTCACAGTGCGTAGTGTCCTCTACTGATGCCGACAACTGACTTAAGCATGTAAGAATGGCAGTACATGACATCACTGTCATGCATGCCCACCCATGTCAGCTACCCGAATATTTGCAGCTCCCCACCCAGGATTATGAGTGCGGGAGCAGTGAATATGCACTGTGCTTCTTCGGTCTGACTGTCTTCAGTAAAATGGTGCCGAGTGTGGCACATGGGCAGAATGTGATCTCTGGTGCCATTATTTTAAAGACAGTCTATAGAATCTGCAGCTTAGACTGGACTAGATTTGAAGATATAACCATGCATACACTGCCATCAGCACCATTTTGGTAGATACCTGAGGATTCTACAGACTGTCTTCAATAAAATGGTGTTGGAGATCGCAGTCTGTGCATGAGCTGCCCTAGCAACATTTTCTTGAAGATAGTCTGCAGAAGCACAATGCATCATTACTGCTCTCCATGCCCAAAATCATGACACCTCTCGATGCTGGCTTCAGGGCAGATGTGGGCATGAGATTATGGGAATGGGGAAGATCTAATATTCATTCCCCTAAATAGCGGGCACATGTCAGCACCAGCTCCTGCGATGCTGCTTCTGCCTCTCGTGACGGTGCACCACTGCCCCTGCCAACCTCAAGCCAGGCACAACTGGAGTATAAGATGCACCATCACTTTCCTCCCCAAAATTTTTTAGGAATGGAGGAAGGGAGTGCAATTTATGATCTGAAAATATAGATTTTTTTTTTAACAAATGAGGGCTGTGTCATTTTCCCTTGTTCTCGACCTGGAAAATTTACAGCTTGTTCATATGTAAAATTTGTACTTATATTTAAGTATTTAAATAATTTGTGTTTTTTTCACAGTACATGGAGCTCTTAATTGTTATGTCACTTTTTTACTCCGTTAAATTTTTTCCAAGACATACATCAAAAACAAAGAAAAATAGGAAATAACTAATTTTCATACATTTCATAATATAGTATCATGTCACATTTTTTAGTAAAAGCAAGTATGATTTTACAAACTCCAAAAAGGGTCTGAAGTCCTTTTGGAAATATCGAAAACCTACAAATAGTAACTGCATTAGTTCAATCCCAAGGTCTGAAAACCACAATTACCATGTATAAAAATGAAAATCAATCCTTTTTTTAAAACCTATTTTTTATCAATGCAAAAAAACTAAATATTACAAACTTATAATTACTCTACATAGTTTATCCTGGTGACTGACTTTATTTCTTGAAAGGTGTACTATAACAAGTTACCTGTACTAGATTTCTGGTGGTGTGCCCTTGAATCAAGGATTTTCTTTAATCTGATTCCCATATAAACCCTAATATAACACAGTTGAATGTGGAGGTTTTTGACCTTTTTACCTTCCTCTTGATGAACATTGTATGATTCAAGTATGAACTTTAAGTAACTTTCAATCTTTCTTATCTATTATATAATCGCGAATCGGAAAAGCGCCCCTCCGCGCGCACTTTCCGATGTCGTCATGCGGATACGAATTTAACATTGGGCGCGAAGCGCCCAATGCTGCGCGAGCAATGGCCGCTAGGCCATTGCGAGTCGCTGGCCCAGGGCGAGCAATGGGCGCGAAGCGGCCATTGCGAGCCGCTGGCCCAAAATCGATCCACAGCCTCGGCTACAACCTTACCGATTTACCGCTCAGGTAGCGCGAGCAATGGCCGCGAGGCCATTGCGAGTCGCTGCCTGAGCCGCAACTTGCTC
Organism: Allobates femoralis; assembly: GCA_033576535.1. NCBI lineage: Eukaryota > Metazoa > Chordata > Amphibia > Anura > Aromobatidae > Allobates > Allobates femoralis. Next base: position 26,529,852 of record JARQOC010000007.1, read on the forward strand.
CCCGGGGACCATGGAGCGGAGGCGGCACAGCCGCCTCCGCTCCCCGCTACCCACAACTCGCCCCCCCAATGTCCGCACAGCCTCACCCAGGTCCAAACAGGCCCCCCATGTCCGCATAGCCGCCCCTCCATCTCCGCACAGCCACCCCCATGTCCGCACACCCACCGCCATGTCCGCACACCCACCCCCATGTCCGCACAGGCCCCCCCCCCATGTCCGCACAGCCACCCCATGTCCGCACAGCCCCCCCATGTCCGCACAGCCACCCCATGTCCGCACAGCCCCCCCATGTCCGCACAGCCACCCCCATGTCCGCACAGCCACCCCCATGTCCGCACAGCCACCCCCATGTCCGCACAGCCCCCCCATGTCCGCACACCCACCCCCATGTCCGCACACCCACCCCGCAACAAAACCACCCCGCCGCACCTAAGGCCCTACCCCCTAAGTCCGCCCCACCCCTACACGCTAAGCCCCGACCACCTAACCCCGACCCGCAGCATCCTAAGCCCCCGCCGATACCCCCTAAGCCCCGCCGTCTACCCCCTAAGCCACCGCCGCCCCTAAGCCCCTACCCCTTAAGCCCCGCAGCAGCCCCGACCACCTAACCCCCGAACCGCAGCATCCTAAGCCCCCGCCGATACCCCCTAAGCCCCGCCGTCTACCCCCTAAGCCACCGCCGCCCTTAAGCCCCTACCCCCTAAGCCCCGCAGCAGCCCCTAAGCCCCTACCCCCTAAGCCCCGTAGCATCCTAGGCCCCCGCCGATACCCCCTAAGCCATGCCGCCTACCCCCTAAGGCACCGCCGCCCCTAAGCCCCTACCCCCTAACCCCCGTAGCATCCTAGGCCCCCGCCGATACCCCCTAAGTCTGCCGCACCCGTACACGCTAAGCCCCGACCACCTAACCCCCGACCCGCAGCATCCTAAGCCCCCGCCGATACCCCCTAAGCCACCGCCGCCCCTAAGCCCCTACCCCCTAAGCCCCGCAGCAGCCCCGACCACCTAACCCCCGACCCGCAGCATCCTAAGCCCCCGCCGATACCCCCTAAGCCACCGCCGCCCCTAAGCCCCTACCCCCTAAGCCCCGCAGCAGCCCCGACCACCTAACCCCCGACCCGCAGCATCCTAAGCCCCCGCCGATACCCCCTAAGCCACCGCCGCCCTAAGCCCCTACCCCTAAGCCCCGCAGCAGCCCCGACCACCTAACCCCCGACCCGCAGCACCTAAGCCCCCCACGTAGCCCCCTAAGCCCGCGCCCTAACCCCTACCCCCTAAGCCCCGCCAGCCCCTAAGCCCCTACCCCCTAAGCCGCCGCTAGCAGCCCCTAAGCCCCTACCCCCTAAGCCCCGCCGCCCTAAGCCCCTACCCCCTAAGCCCCGCCAGCAGCCCCGACCCCTAAGCCCCCGTACCCCCTAAGCCACCCGCCGTACCCCTAAGCCCCGCCGTCACCCCCTAAGCCTCGCCCCTGCCTAGGCCCCCGCCGATACCCCCTAAGCCAGCCGCCTACCCCTAAGGCACCGCCGCCCCTAAGTCCCCTTCCCCTAACCCTTAGCTATAGCCCCTACACCCTAAGCCCGCCGCCATCCCCTAACCTAACCGCCGCCCCTAAGCTCCCCTTCCCATGCCCCTTCGCTAAGCCCTACACCTAACCCCGTCATCCCATAACCTAAGCTTCACTACCCCACCCAAGCCCCCGGTCCCTGCCAGGCGCTTCCTTCTTCCTCCAGTCTCCGCCGGGGGTCCTCTTCTTCTCTCTTCTTTCCGCCATCTCCGCTTCTTCGTCCGGCCCCGGGGATCTTCTGTCTTCTTTTCGCTAACTTCCACCTCCGACGTCCTCTTCCTTCTCATTAAGATAGAATGGACGAAAAATCCGCCATTCTACCTTAATGAGATCTGAGGCCCTCTTCTGATTGGTCGCTGTATACTGCCCTCAGCCAATCAGAATCAGAAGAGCCCCTCATTTTTTTATTATTTTTAAATTATTTTTTAATTATTTTTTTTATTATTAAATTTATTTATTTTTTTAAGTCAGACTGAGACGCAGTTCTCATTCAGGTCCGCATTTTTTTTTTTTTTTTTATTATTATTTTATTTAATTATTTATTATTTTTTATTTATTTTTTTATTATTTTTTAATTATTTTTAAATTATTTTTTTTATTATTAAATTTATTTATTTTTTTAAGTGAGAGTGAGACACAGTTCTCATTCAGGTCCGCCTTTTTTTTTTCCCCATTGACATACATTACCGGTGTGTCGGCGATTTTATGGCCGGCCACCTGGTTCTATTTGTCGGCCCTAAAATCGCGGACACACCGCTAATGCATCTCTATGGGCAGTCAGCCCGATTTCGGATTGGACGCCGACCAATCAGAATTCGAGCTCACTACCCATAGATATGCATTAGCGGTGTGTCCGCGATTTTAGGGCCGACAAATAGAACCAGGTGGCCGGCCATAAAATCGCCGACACTCCGGTAATGTATGTCAATGGGGAAAAAAAAAGGCGGACCTGAATGAGAACTGTGTCTCACTCTCACTTAAAAAAATAAATAAATTTAATAATAAAAAAAATAATTTAAAAATAATTTAAAAATAATAAAAAAATAAATAAAAAATTATAAATAATTAAATAAAAATAATAATAAAAAAAAAAAAAATGCGGACCTGAATGAGAACTGCGTCTCAGTCTGACTTAAAAAAATAAATAAATTTAATAATAAAAAAAATAATTAAAAAATAATTAAAAAATAATAAAAAAATAAATTAAAAATAATAAATAATTCAATAAAAATGCGGACCTGAATGAGAACTGCGTCTCAGTCTGACTTAAAAAAATAAATAAATTTAATAATAAAAAAAAATAATTAAAAAATAATTAAAAAATAATAAAAAAATAAATTAAAAATAATAAATAATTCAATAAAAATAATAATAAAAAAATTAAATATATGCTAATTATATCAGCCCTTTCAGCGGACCTGAAAGAGAACTGGGTCTCAGCCTAAATAATAAATTTAATAATAAAAAAAATAATTAAAAAATAATTAAAAAATAATAAAAAAATAAATAAAAAATAATAAATAATTCAATAAAAATAATAATAAAAAAATTAAATATATGCTAATTATATCAGCCCTTTCAGCGGACCTGAAAGAAAACTGGGTCTCAGCCTAAATAATAAATTTAATAATAAAAAAAATAATTAAAAAATAATAAAAAAAATAATGATAAAAAAAATAAAAAATAATTAAATAAAAAATAATAATTAAAAAAAAATGCTAATAATAATGATATTACTGCTAATAATAATGCTATTAATGCAAATAATTATGCTATTAATGCTAATAATAATGATATTAATGCTAATAATTATGCTATTCATGCTAATATTAATGCTAATAATGCTAATAATAATCATATTAATGCGATTAATAATGCTATTAAGCCTAATAATCATGCTATTTATGCTATTCAAAATGCTATTCATGCTAATAATATTGCTATGAATGCTAATAATAATGCTATTAATGCTATTAATAATGTTATTAATGCTATTATTAATACTAATAATGCTATTATTAATGCTATTTATGCTAATAATAATGCTATTAATGCTATTAATAATGCTATTAATGCTATTATTTATGCTATTAATGCTATTAATGCTAATATTTATCCTATTAATGGTATTATTAATGCTATTAATGCTAATAATAATGCTATTAATGCTAATAATAATGCTATTAATGCTATTATTAATGCTAATAATGCTATTATTAATGCTATTAATGCTAATAATAATGCTATTAATGCTATTAATAATGCTATTAATTATGCTATTAATGCTAATATTTATCCTATTAATGCTATTAATGCTATTAATAATGCTATTAATGCATATTAATTATGCTATTATTGCTATTAATGCTAATATTTATCCTATTCATGGTATTATTAATGCTATTAATGCTATAATATATGCTATTAATGCTATTAATGCTAATAATAATGCTATTAATGCTATTAATAATGTTAATATAATGCTTATTATATAATGCTAATAATGCTATTATTAATGCTATTAATGCTAATAATAATGTTATTAATGCTATTAATAATGCTATTAATGCTATTAATTATGCTATTAATGCTAATATTTATCCTATTAATGCTATTAATGCTAATAATAATGCTATTAATGCTATTAATAATGCTATTAATGCTATTAATTATGCTATTAATGCTATTAATGCTAATATTTATCCTATTCATGGTATTATTAATGCTATTAATGGTAATAATAATGCTATTAATGCTATTAATGCTAATAATAATGCTATTAATGCTATTAATAATGTTATTAATGCTATTATTAATGCTAATAATGCTATTATTAATGCTATTAATGCTAATAATAATGCGATTAATGCTATTAATAATGCTATTAATTATGCTAATAATGCTAATATTTATCCTATTAATGCTATTAATGCTAATAATAATGCTATTAATAATGCTAATAATGCTATTAATGCTATTAATGCTAATATTATCCTATTAATGGCATTATTAATGCTATTAATGCTAATAATAATGCTATTAATGCTATTAATAATGCTATTAATGCTATTAATTATGCTATTAATGCTATTAATGCTAATATTTATCCTATTCATGGTATTATTAATGCTATTAATGTAATAATAATGCTATTAATGCTATTAATGCTAATAATAATGCTATTAATGCTATTAATAATGTTATTAATGCTATTATTAATGCTAATAATGCTATTATTAATGCTATTAATGCTAATAATAATGCTATTAATGCTATTAATAATGCTATTAATTATGCTATTAATGCTAATATTATCCTATTAATGCTATTAATGCTATTAATAATGCTATTAATTCTAATATTTATCCTATTAATGCTATTAATGCTATTAATAATGCTATTAATGTTATTAATTATGCTATTATTGCTATTAATGCTAATATTCATCCTATTCATGGTATTATTAATGCTATTAATGCTAATAATAATGCTATTAATGCTATTAATAATGTTATTAATGCTATTATTAATGCTAATAATGCTATTATTAATGCTATTAATGCTAATAATAATGCTATTAATGCTATTAATAATGCTATTAATGCTATTCATTATGCTATTAATGCTATTAATGCTAATATTTATCCTATTAATGCTAATAATAATGCTATTAATGCTATTGATAATGTTATTAATGCTATTATTAATGCTAATAATGCTATTATTAATGCTATTATTAATGCTAATAATGCTATTAATAATGTTATTAATCCTATTATTAATGCTAATAATGCTATTATTAATGCTATTAATGCTAATAATAATGCTATTAATGCTATTAATAATGTTATTAATGCTATTATTAATGCTAATAATACTATTAATAATGCTATTAATGCTAATAATAATGCTATTAATGCTATTAATGCTGTTATTAATGCTCATAATACTGCTAATAATGGTATTAATACTGCTATTACTGCTAATAATAATGCTATGGCTTATATTATTGCTATTGATGATGCGATTATTATTTAAAAATCTTTAAAAAAACAATAAACATATTTTAGATACCCGATGCATTTGCATCAGGCTAACAGCTATAACTACTATAATCAAATTAATGCACGTTCTAGAATCCCGATGCATTTGCATCGGGCTCACAGCTAGTATTAATAATATTTACAGACTATGTTAGCAATTCATAATTTGTTATTATGTGATCACACTGTACTTTGCTATGTTATAACTTTACTTTTTTTTCTTAAGCTATGTGGACAGCCAACGCCATACTATACAAGTGGATTATGTGGAATATATGGATGAACTGGCTACACTTGCTGGTGTAAAGCCCAATCTTTTCAATCTGTTTCTTACTGATCCTCGGCTGGCTTTACATGTGTTTTTCGGACCTTGTACTCCTTACCAGTATCGTCTTTCAGGCCCTGGAAAATGGAGTGGTGCCAGAGAGGCCATCCTGACTCAGTGGAATCGTATTATAAAGCCAACGCAGACTCGTGTTCTTGAAAATACCACCATGGACAGTTCTATTCCACTAATGCTGAAAGTCTTTGCTCTTTTTGTTGTGTTGGTAGCTCTTTTCCTATACTGTTAACTATACAGTTGTTTAATGAGTACAATACACTTCACTACATTGATGTCTACATTTCTCTAAGAATAATCAAACTTAACCAAAATCTATTTGATAATAAATGATTATCTTATCTCTAGCACTCCTGCTTAACCAATTGGTCAGACACTTAGTTGCATCAGATCTGGTTTGGTAAATGTGTGCTCTTATAAGGGATTTTATTCAGGGGGTTGAATAATTCTGAAGTTACAGTAGTCTTTAAAATGGACATCTTGTGTTGAATTTACAGAAATCATTTCATGCTTTAGTTTTGTCATTTCCATTGTTTTACATGAGTTTATAATGGTTAACACCCACACGTACAAAGTAAAATAGATACCGTTCAGAGACGAAATGGAAGCAGCAGATGGTAGTGTGCACACCTGCCAATAGTGTAATAAAAGTAATGCATGTAACAAATGTAAATATTGTATTAATCACCATGCTAAAACACCAACCTATATAAATATCTAATATATAAAGCTGAATGTGTGTATGTGTGTGTGTGTATGTATATCCGGGATTGGCATCTACACCGTCGCAGCTACAGCCGCAAAATTTTGCAGAGTCACACGTCTGGACCCCGGGAGCATCATAGGCTATGTTGTGAGGTGAAATTTTAACCCTGCACGTTCCAGTTCACCAAACAATTTTGCCCCTATCTACATAATGGGAAAAAAGGGAAAGGAAACGTGTGTGAGGAAAATCGACAGCTGTCAGCTATAGAGACAAAATTTTGCAGAGTCACACGTCTGGACCCGGAGAGCGTCATAGGCTATGTTGTGAGGCGAAATTTTAACCCCGTGCATTCCAATTCACCAAACAATTTTGCCCCTATCTACATAATGGGGAAAAAGAGACAGTTACCAGTTGACAGTTGTGAATGAGAGGGACTTAATCATAGCGCCAAAGACTAACAGCACATACCAGCATATAGTCACTAAGGTGGGGCCCCAACATGAGATATTCACCACACACAGGGACATGTATACACACCACACGCACACAAAGAGTAACAGCAAGTGTATAGTCGCTAAGGTGCAGCCCCAACATTGGATACTCACCACGCACGTTTGATTTGGACATCGGCTACTTGCATTTTTTACAAGCGAGAGATTTTGGCAGCGCGGACTGTGGCACACCTTCCTTTCCCGAAACTTCAGATTTCGTCTACCGGTGTGGAGACCGGTGGAAGTCCAGCAGCAGCCATCAGGATACTCATCCTACCAGGTCTATTAACCAGTTGTGGGTGGCACAACTGGAATAGGTGAGTGACCACATCTTACTCACCTGCTTTGATTTAGTGTCTAGTGATAAGGGCACTATTGCGCCTCTTGTCCCCCCCCCTTCTTTTCTCGTTATATAGGGAATTAAGGCAGATGTCAGTCACATGAGCTGTCTATTATGTGTATGTGTGAGGTAACATATACTACCCGGCCAGGGGGAGGGTTTACTGTTGGCTGGAGATTTATTAGGCTGCCTATAGCAACCAATCACAGCTCAGCTTCTATTTTCCTACAGGTCATTAATATGACATATTCAAATTCTATTTTGTTATAGCTAACAGCAGTTATTTATTAACCCGGGCGTAGCCGGGTACTACAGCTAGTAATATATAAAGCTGAATGTGTGTATGTGTGTGTGTGTGTGTATGTATGTATATCTGGGATTGGCATCTACACCGTCGCAACTACAGCCACAAAATTTTGCACAGTCACACGTTTGGACCCCAACAGCATCATAGGCTATGTTGTGAGGTGAAAATTTAACCCCGCACGTTCCAATTCACCAAACAATTTTGCCCCTATCTAAATAATGTGGAAAAAGTGAAAGGAAAAGTGTTGGAGGCAAATTGACAGCTGCCAGATGTGAATAAGGGGGACTTACAGAATGAAAGCGAAGGCGCCAAAGAGTATATACTGTACAGTTGCTAAGGTGGGGCCCCAACATAGGATACTCACCACACATGGGGATATGAACACACACCCAAAATGTGCCACACACTACCACGTGCTTGAACACATATACCACCCTCAGCACACATTTCACCACCCATACACTAACCTCGCCACATAATCACCCTAAAACACACACAAGTCTGGTATTATCCTTCAAAAAAATAAATCTGATTAATAAGCAGCAAAACTACAAGAGAAACAAATGTACCATATCTAATATATAAATCTGAATGTGTGTATGTGTGTGTGTGTATGTCCGGGATTAGCATCTACACCGTCACAAACTACAGCCAAAAAATTCGGCACAGTCACACGTCTGGACCTCGAGAGCGTCATAGGCTATTTTGTGAGGTGAAATTTTAACCCTGCGAGTTCCAATTCACCAAACAAATTTGACCCTATCTACATAATGAAGAGAAAGTGACAGTTACCAGTTGACAGTTGTGAGTGAGAGGGGCTTATTGACAGCACCAAAGACTAACATCAAATACCAGCATATAGTCACTTAGGTGGGGCCCTGACATGGAATATTCATCACGCACGGGGACATGTATACACACCACAAGCACAGAAAGAGTAACAGCTAAGGTGGAGCCCCAACATTGGATACTCACCACGCACACACCACAAAGAGACACACACAACACAGAGACACACACCACACAGACACCCCCCTCACAGGGACACACACACATACACACCCTATAGGGACACATGCACTCACCCCACAGGGACACACACACCACAGGGACATACACACACACACACCCCACAGGAACACACAGACCCCATAGGGATGGACACACACCACAGAGACACCCCTCCCCCCACAAGGACACACACAACAGGGACACCCCTCCCTCCAAAAAGGACACACACCACAGGGACACACGCACACCACTGGGACACACACCCCAGGGACACACACACCCTAGGGATCCACACACCACACATAGACACAGATGTGCACAAATCGCCTCACACAACTCGCCTCATACGTCTGGTATCTTTAATTTCCAAAAATAAACATCTGATTAAAATCAGCCAATGTGCAACACATGTGCCATATAGAGAATTAAGGCAGATGTCAGTCACATGAGCTGTCTTTTATGTGTATGTGTGAGGTAATATATACTGCCCTGCCAGGGGGAGGGTTTACTGTTGGCTGGAGATTTATTAGGCTGCCTATAGCAACCAATCACAGCTCAGGTTCTATTTTCCTACAGGTCATTAATATGACATATTCAAATTCTATTTTGTTATAGCTAACACTAGCCTTGTAGTACAGCTAGTGTAATAAAAAATGCTACTTCAACATTAAGGGTATGTGCACACAGGAAGGTTTAGGGCCGTTTTAGCAGCGGAAACCGCCGGTCGGTTTCCATTAGGTTTATGCAAATTTATGTTAATCCAAAAGCGGCTTTTGGGTTAACATATAAACCTATGGAAACCGACCCCCGGTGTGCACACACCGGCGGTTTCCACATGCTCATCTGTTGCTAACCCGCTGGGTTCCCAGCGGGTTAGCAAAGAATGAGCATGTTCTATAATCCGGCCAGTTCTGCAGCGGCTGCAAGCAGAATCATGTGCTGCTTCCAGCCGCTGCAGAACCGACGCGGCTAACCCGCTGTGCACCCGCCGCAAAGCCGACGCACACCCCCGCACATACCCGACAGGAAGCCGGTGGACGGCTCCGGAGCTTCCTGTCGGGTCCGCCCAGCCGCCGCCGCCAGTAACCCGCCCCCCGTGTGCACATAGCCTAAAGGTGGAGGCAAGTTTAAAGTCAAAAGTAAATAAAAGTGAAAAAAGGTGGGAAATATAACTAGTTGTGAACTGTATATCAATGCTGCTACATATAGTAGCAGTGATACACCGTAGAATATTGCAAGACAAACCTTAGGTATTAGAACCAGACCAGCTGACAAAGAGGGATTATTCACATCAGTATCAAAACATCAATGTTGATAGCCATAAGTGTATCTGGGGCAAGAGCCAAAAATAGTCTAGTGAAAAACAGATTATGTAAACCAAAAAGCACTAATTAACACACCAGCCTGATAAAAGAAAAGCTGACAGGTAATTAGCAAATAAAGCATGGTAACCAGCTGTAACAACCCTTACTAGGGAGAAAACCATATATGAATACTGCCGCAAAGTGAGTGGTTTTGACCCTAACTCGCCACTAATTCAGAACTTATTGGTCCAAATTGTGGAAGCTGTTATCTGATAATGCCGTAGTGCCCAAAGTAGTAGTTGGTCAATGGTACAATGTTGCAAGATCAAAGGTCTGTAGAACCAGAGGGAATCTATGCTCAGGTGTGATGTAGGAACCAAGGATCCCCATGGCATTCTTGGATATGGATGCAAAGTAGCGCATGGCATATGATGTCACACAGTCAAAAAGTACAGAGAAAAAAGGGTCCACACTTCATGAGTCAGAAGGGACTACAGACACACTGCTCCATAATGCTATAAATAGTGCCTTGTGAAAGTATTCAGCCCTCTTGAACATTTCAACCTTTTTCCACATTTCAGGCATCAAACATAAAGATATAAATTCTCATTTTTATGTGAAGAATCAACAACAAGTGGGACACAATCGTGAAGTGGAACAAAATTTATTGCATATTTTAAACTTTAACAAATAAAAACTGAAAAGTGGGGTGTGCAATGTTATTCGGCCCCTTTATTTTCAGTGCAGCAAACTCACTCCAGAAGTTCAGTGAGGATCTCTGAATGATCCAATGTTGTCCTAAATGACTGTAATGATAAATAGAATCCACCTGTGTGTAATCAAGTCTCCGTATAAATGCACCTGCTCTGTGATAGTCTCAGGGATCTGTTTCAAGTGCAGAGAGCACCATAAAGACCAAGGAACACACCAGGCAGGTCCGAGATACAGTTGTGGCAAAGTTTAAAGCTAGATTTAGATACAAAAAGATTTCCCAAGTCGTAAACATCTCAATGAGTACTGTGCAAGTGATCATATTGAAGTGGAAGGAGTATCAGACCACTGCAAATTTACCAAGATGCGGCCGTCCCTCCAAACTTTCACCTCGAACCAGGAGAAGACTGATCAGAGATGCAGCCAAAAAGAGTGGCAAGAAGAAAGCCATTTCTCAAAGATATCTATAAAAAGTCTCATTTGAAGTTTGCCACAAACCACCTGGGAGACACCAAACAAGTGGAATAAGGTGCTCTGGTCAGATGAAATTAAAATCAAACTTTTTGGCCACAATTCCAAACTATATGTTTGGCGTAAAAGCAACACAGCTCATCACCCTCAAAACACCATCCCCACTGTCAAACATGGTGGTAGCAGCATCATGGTTTGGACCTGCTTTTCTTCAGTAGGGACAGGGAAGATGGTTAAAATTGATGGGAAGATGGACGGAGCCAAATACAGGACCATTCTGGAAGAAAACCTGTTGGAGTCTGCAAAAGACCTGAGACTGGGACGAAGATTTAACTTCCAACAAGACAATGATCTCAAACATAAAGCAAAATCTACAATGGAATGGTTCAAAAATAAACATATCCAGGTGTTAGAATGGCCAAGTCACAGTCCAGATCTGAATCCAATCGAGAATCTGTGGAAAGAGCTGAAAACTGCTGTTCACAAATGCTCTCCATCCAACCACACTGAGCTCCAGCTGTTTTGCAAGGAAGAATGGGCAAGAATTTCAGTCTCTCAATGTGCAAAACTGATAGAGACATACCCCAAGTGACTTGCAGCTGTAATCGCAGCAAAAGGTGGCACTACAAAGTATAAATTCAAGGGGGCCGAATAATATTGCTCGCCCCACTTTTCAGTTTTTTATTTCTTAAAAAAGTTTAAAATATCCAATAAATTTCATTCCACTTCACGACTGTGTCCCACTTGTTGATTCTTCACAAAAAAATTAGAATTTATATCTTTATGTTTGAAGCCTGAAATGTGGCAAAAGGTTGAAAAGTTCAAGGGAGCCGAATACTTTCACAATGCATTGTATCTCAGTCAGTGAAGAGTGCACCACTTGTATAGAAAGGATCAATCGATCTAATGCTGTTTTATTAAAAGAGTTTTTTTTCCCCTCCTTCCTCTTTGGCTTTTACACAGGTGTTTTATATCACCCCACTAGCAGTGCTCTGCTCATGAATACAGTTCATGCATAATGTAATAGTTGAGAAGAAGAAAAGTGTCACACAACAGTAAATATGTGTACTTGAGTCAGTGGTATCCTTTTATAAGATTTTACTAGATGGGTGCCCGATGCAGATGCATCGGGATTCTAGCAGAGCGAGTCTCTGACTCGCAATGGCCGCTTCGCGGCCAATGCTTCGCGCTGCTAAGGCGACTCGCCATGCCCGCTGCGCGGGCATAGCGAGTCGCCTTAGAACTGCTCGCAATGGCCGCTGCGCGGCCAATGCTTCAGTCGTATCCACATGACCACGCTGACTCGCAGCGTGTGCGGACTCAAAAGGGGCAAAAATCCCATTCGTGATTATATAATAGATATTGGTAAGACGATTAGACTGTTATATATTCGTTTCAAAGAGCATTATAATTCTGTCACATCTGATAAAGAATCACCACGACTAATTGATCATATAAGAGAACCTCACGATGGAAATCCAAACATGCTTATGTTTGATACGTGTTAATTCTCCTCCTCATGGTGGGGACTAGCACAAGCAGCTACACAAAATGGAGGCAAAGCTGATTATGAGGTATAGTGCTCAAAATAATTTGGGAATCAATGATCGCAACGTTCTTTCTGTTTTTCTGTAAGATACCGTATATACTCGCGTATAAGCCGAGGGGAGACTTTTCAGCCCAATTTTTGGGCTGAAAAACTCGGCTTATACGCGAGTATATACGGTAATTACTTTCCTATTTTGTTTTTAGCCTCACTGTGATTTTTGTTGTGTGATGACGTACAGGTATGCTCCACCCTAAAAAAGAAAGTGGATTTAGGTCACAGTGTTAGTGGACTCATTGAAGCGCTGGACAAGCACGATCCTGACGCCGTTCAGTGAGGACTTTCCCCATCCTGCCACCTGTATATCTTTGCTTTCAAATGAGTGAATAAAGAACATTTAGTATCCTAATTGACAATTAAAAAAAATTCTTAACTAGAGATGAGCAAGTACTAAAATGCTCGGGTGCTCGAAGCTCGGGCCGAGCATCCCAAGATACTCGTGTACTCAGCCAGAGCAACGAACCCAATGTAATCCTATGGGAGACCCGAGTATTTTTCTGACATGACCCCCAGCTGCATGGAAAAAGCCTAAAAATGTCACAAAAGTATCAGAACAGTGCTCAAATGACATGGGAACAGCATGGGGAAGACTCCTGTAAGCATTTTAGACCCTAAGGTCACTGCTGTGAACAATGTTGTCAGACCATTACGCCACTTTTACCTACTGTCAAGAAAACGTTACAAAATGAAACCAAAATGGATTTTCATGGAAATAATATTGAGGGCTCATACCCACTTGTTAGACAGAGTCGGTGTATGTTAGTTTTTTGGATTATATGAAAGTTTTTTTTTTTAAATTTTGTGGCACTCCCATGCCCCTGGGAAGAATAAGGAAGTTTGTCTTTTGTAGTATTGCCCAAGGCAGAACAGCCAAAAATTGGGTCGCACTCTGATGCCCCTGGATAGAGGCGTGCATGAGAGCCTCTTTAAATAATGTGCCCATTTTAAGGAAGTGGGTCTTTTGTAGTATTGCCCTAGGCAGGGAAGCCAAAAATTGGGAGGCACCACAAGGCACTTGGATAGAGGCGTGCATGAGAGCCTCTTTAAATAATGTGCCCATTTTAAGGAAGTGGGTTTTTTGCAGGATTGCCCTAGGCAGGGCTGCTAAACATTGGGAGGCAAAACAATGCCCCTGGATAGAGGCGTCCATGAGGGCCTCTGTTAATAATGTGCCCATTGTAAGGAAGTGGGTCTTTTGTAGTATTGCCCTAGGCAGGGCAGCCAAAAATTGGGAGGCACTCTGATGCCCCTGGATGGAGGCGTGCATGAGAGCCTCTTTAATAATGTGCCCATTTTAAGGAAGTAGGTCTTTTGTAGTATTGCCCTAGACAGGGCAGCCAAAACTTTTGAGGCACCACAATGCCCCTGGATGGAGGCGTGCATGAGGGCCTCTTTTAATAATGTGCCCATTTTAATGAAGTGGGTCTTTTGTAGTATCGCCCTAGGCAGGGCTGCTAAACATTGAGAGGCACCACAATGCCCCTGGATAGAGGCGTGCATGAGAGCCTCTTTAAATAATGTGCCCATTTTAAGAAAGTGGGTCTTTTGTAGTATTGCCCTAGGCAGGGAAGCCAAAAATTGTGTCGCACTCTAATGCCCCTGGGAAGAGACGTACATGAAGACATCTTTAAATAATGTGCCCATTTTAAGCAAGTGGGTCTTTTGTAGTATTGCCCTAGGCAGGGAAGCAAAAACTTGTGTCGCACTCTGATGCCCCTGGATAGAGGCGTGCATGAAAGCCTCTTTAAATAATGTGCCCATTTTAAGGAAGTAAAATAAAAAGGGAAATGGAGCGCACATAGAGTAATTTCCTTTTGTACAATTATCCTCAGTGCCCCCCTTTAGTGGAAGGACTCACCTGATTTGGTTGTGCAAGTCACAACCAACTAACTCCGCTCTCTCTTATGGTCGCAGCAGGTGCCCAGCAAAAGTAAGGATCCAAAGGGTTAACAGAAATGCCCTGATGAAGTGATAACTGAAATCACGAAACCGGTAGGCAAATTACCCATTAAACAGAGTTTTATACATCACTCTGTTTGTCTTCACTGGAGGTCAGCGCGGTGGATCTATGAAACCCAGCACTTTCTGTTAACCCTTTGGCATTTTAAGGAAGTGGGTCTTTTGTAGGATTGCCCTAGGAAGGGCTGCCAAAAATTGGGAGGCATTGCAATGCCCCTGGGAAGAAACATGGAGGAGAACCTCTAAAAATTGTTCCCATTACAAAGGAGCAGGTCTCTTGTACTTGTAATGCCCATTCTGTAAACATGGACTAAAACATTTACCCGTGGGGGGTATACATGAAACTAATGCCTAACTTTTGAACGGTTAGGGTCATCATCATCATAAATATGGTGTAAAGAAATTATGGTTTTGTAGCATCATGAACCACGGTCACACTGATCATATGATGGTGGCGGATGAGGAGAAGGAGGAGCAGTACAGCAAGTAGCCAAAGACATGAAGTGTGTACCGATGTGTGGGTGTACGGAGGTGCATGGCAATCTACCGGCACAAAATTTAAATTCCGCTATCATTTGGTGGGGGTGTGGTGAAGTCAGGCAAAATCCAACCCTTGTTCATATTGATCAAAGTCAGCCTGTCAGCATTTTCAGTTAACAGGCGGGTGCGTTTATCTGTAATGATTCCACCTGCGGCACTAAAAGCACGCTCTGACAAAATGCTAGTGGCAGGGCAGGCCAGAACTTCCAAGGCGTAGAGAGACAATTCCTGCCACAAGTGCAGCTTGTACACCCAATAATTATAAGGCACAGAGGAATCTAGGAGCACTTTAATACGATCGGCAAGGTACTCCCTCAGCATCTTGGCAAACTTTGCAGTCGTTGTGACACTACCCCGCACCTCAGGGCCTGTGCTACGGGAGGTGCTGAGAAAAGTGTCCCAGATCTTTGAGAGTGTTCCCCTACCTCTGCTGGATTGGACTTGTACCTTTCTCGACCGGACGCCTTGGTTGTCCGCTGAATAGTGACCTCTGCCGCTAGTGTTTTCAGAAGGGAATTTTTTGACTAATTCCGCGACTATGGCCTTATGGTACTGCAGCATTTTTGTAGACCTCTCCACCTCGGGAATAAGAGAAATAAAGTTCTCTTTGTAGCGTGGGTCTAAAAGTGTCACCAACCAGTAATGAGTGTCCGTCAAGATGTTGATAACGCGAGGGTCACGAGACAGGCAGCGTAACATAAATTCAGCCATGTGCACCAGACTGTTAGCAGGCAAGACTTCAGGGTCCTCATCAACAGCATGACTGGCCATGCTGACCTCCTCCTCCTCCTCCTCCTCTCCCTGTCCTCTGGCCATCCACGCTGAACCAACAGTCTGACGGTTGTGCATGTATTACCGTCAATTCCGCTTGAAAGTAGCTCTATTTCTTCATCCTACTACTCCTCGTCATAGTCCTCCAGTGCACGTTGGGATGAGATGAAGCTGGGCTGTGTGTAATCACCCAGTACGGTTTCTTGCTGCAAGTCATCGTGTTCCACCTGCAATGCATCGTCTTTGATTTTGAACAGAGAGCATTTTAGAAGACAGAGAAGCGGGATGGTGTTGCTAATGATGGCGTCATCGCCGCTCACCATCTTGGTGGAGTCCTCAAAGTTTTGGAGAACGGTACATATGTCGGACATCCATGTCCACTCCTGAGGTCTTATGTGTGGAGTATGAACCGTATACTGATGGCCTAGTTGATGCTGGTACTCAACAACTGCCCTCTTCTGCTCACAAATCCTGACCAACATGTGCAGTGTGGAATTCCAACGCGTGGGGACATCACACACCAGTCTGTGAGCCGGAAGCTGCAAACACCGCTGAAAGCCGGCAAGGTCGGCAGAAGCAGTAGGTGACTTTCTAAAATGGACACACAGGCGGCGTACTTTGACAAGCAGATCAGACAGCTCCGGTTAGGATTTAATAAACCGCTGAACCACAAGGTTGAGCACATGGGCCATGCATGGAACATGTGTCAGCTCGCCTCGCCTCAGAGCCGCCACAAGGTTCCGGCCATTGTCACACACGACCATGCCTGGCTGTAGGTTCAGCAGTGTGAGCCAGTGATCTGCCTGCTGTTTCAGAGCTGTCCTCAACTCTTCAGTGTTGTGGAGTTTGTCACCTACGCATATTAGCTTCAGCACAGCCTGTTGCCACTTAGCCGAGGCAGTGCTGCAGTGCTTCCAGCTTGGGACTGGTGTGGAGGGTGAAGTGGAGGAAGAGGAGGAGGAGGCTGAGGACCATGACTGGCCAGAGCTGTACACTGTGGGTGAAACCCTGACTGAGTTATGGCCTGCAATCTTTGGTGTCGGAAGGACGTGTTCCGTCCCAAGCTCAGACTGGGTCCCGGCTTCCAGAATATTAACCCAGTGTGCCATCAGAGAGATGTACCGACCCTGCCCACAAGCACTTGTCCACGTGTCCGTGGTTAGGTGGACTTTGCCTGAAACTGCGTTGTTAATGGCATGTCTGATGTTTTGTGACACGTGCTTATGTAATGCAGGGACGGCACACCGGGGAAAATAGTGGCGGCTGGGGACCGAGTAACATGGGACAGCCGCCACCATCAGGATGCGGAATGCTTCCGTCTCCACCAGCCTAAAAGGCAACATTCCCAGCGCAAGCAGTCTCGAAATGTGTGCATAGAACTGTGGCATGTGGGGCGTTGGCAGCGTATTTGCGCCTGCGTTCCAAAGATTGATATATGGATAACTGAACGCTGTGCTGGGACAAGGACGTGGCTGATGATGGTGCTATTTCTGCTTGTGCTAGTACAGGTGAAAGACAGGAGGCATCTTCGCCTGCAGTATGGACAGGGGATTGGCTTGCACGCACAACAGTGGAAGATGCAGCGGTGTCACCCGCAGACACTGCTCCTGGACTCTGCTGTACATCCCACAAAGTCAGGTGCTTTGCTGTCATGTGCCTGATCATGCTGGTGGTGGTCAGGCTGCTAGTTTTGCTACCCTGCTGATGCTGGCATGGCAGGTGTTGCAAATGGCTTTTTTCAAATTATCTGCAGACATCTTAAAAAACAGCCAGACTCGGGAAGACCTAACAGTTGTAATGGCAACTTCACTCGTGTTGTTGTTCCTGGGAATGGTTGCTTGCATTCTGCCTGCGGCCACCACTCTGCTTCTTTCGGTCTGATGTGATGCTACGCCTAACTCTCCCTGTGCACTGCTGTCCTCGCTCTGCATGTCCTCCTGCCAGGTTAGGTCAGTTACTGGATCATCCACCACGTCGTCTTCCACTTCCGCACCCTGGCCCTCCTCCTGACTTTCTGGCAATTGTGTCTCATCATCGTCCACCTCTTGTTGAGACACGTTCCCACCGTTGCCTTCGTGAGACGTGGCTGCTCAAATATACGATCTCCTCATGACCCATTTCAAGTGGAGCTGGCGAGAGGCCAGAATCTATGAATGGATAAGTGAACAGCTTTTCAGAGTGTCCAAGTGTGAAATCAGTTATGTCCGGGGCCGGGCACTCTGTATGGTGGTAGGAAGGAGTATCAAGGTGTGGAATGTGCGGTCCAGTCTCACGGCTACTGAAACTTGACCGTGTGGAAGACAGGGTATTTGTGGTGGTGCCAAACTGGCTGGAAGCATTATCCGCTATCCAACTAACAATCTGTTGACACTGGTCTTGGTATAATAGTGAAGTACTGCTGCAGTCCCCTAGAAATTGGGACAGGAAGGTCGAGCGAGATGATGTGGGCTTTTGTCGTGGTGCAATTCGAGCTTGCACACGGGCTCGGCCTCTGCCTGCACCACCATCACGTCCAGTTCCTTGTCCCTTGCCACCGACCTTGCGCATTTTCAATGCTGTGCTGACTGTATATAGCTAAATGAAGGCGTCCAAAATTTGGTTTTTACCACGACACTGAGATTTGAGATTAAGGCCCTGCAGGTGTACTAGTCAGACACAAACGCTGACGACAATAGCGAGTCTTTTTGTGTATCCTAATATGCGCTGCAACCTACTCCTGCCGCACACAAATTTTAAATGAATGCAGACAAGAGTTGGTTTTTATCACGACACTGAGATTTGAGATTAAGGCCCTGCAGGTGGACTAGTCAGACACAAACGATGACGAAAATAGCGAGTTTTTTGTGTATCCTAATTTAAGCTGCAACCTACTGTAGCTGCATTAAGATGCTAAATGAGTGCAGACAAGATTTGGTTTTTAGAACGACACTGAGATTTGAGATTAAGGCCCTGCAATGTACTAGTCAGACACAAACGCTGACGAGAATAGCGAGTCTTTTGCCATATCCTATTTTACGCTGCAACCTAGTGTAGCTGCACTAAGATGCTAAATGAGTGCAGACAAGAGTTGTTTTTTAGCACGACACTGAGATTTGAGATTAAGGCCCTGTAGGTGTGCTAGTCAGACACAAACGCTGACGACAATAGCGAATCTTTTTGCGTATCCTAATTTGCGCTGCAACCTATTCCTGCTGCACACAAATATTAAATGAATGCAGACAAGAGTTGGTTTTTAGTATGACACTGAGATTTGAGATTAAGGCCCTGCATGTGGACTAGTCAGACACAAACGCTGACTACTATAGCGAGTCTTTTTGCGTATCCTAATTTGCGCTGCCACCTACTCCTGCCGCACACAAATGTTAGATGAATGCAGACAAGAGTTGGTTTTTAGCACCACACTGAGGTTTGAGATTAAGGCCCTGCAGGTGTACTAGTCAAACACAAACGCTGACGAGAATAGCGAGTCTTTTGCCATATCCTATTTTACGCTGCAACCTAGTGTAGCTGCACTATGATGCTAAATGAGTGCAGACAAGAGTTGTTTTTTAGCACGACACTGAGATTTGAGATTAATGCCCTGTAGGTGTGCTAGTCAGACACAAACGCTGACGACAATAGTGAGTCTTTTTGCATATCCTAATTTACGTTGCAACATACTGTAGCTGCACTAAGATACTAAGTGAGTGCAGACAAGATTTGGTTTTTAGAACGACACTGAGATTTGAGATTAAGGCCCTGCAATGTACTAGTCAGATACAAACGTTGACGACAATAGCGAGTCTTTTTGCGTTTCCTAATTTGAGCTGCAACCTACTCCTGCTGCACACAAATGTTAGAAGAATGCAGGCAAGATTTGTTTTTTTAGAAAAAAAGGGAGATACAAGAGGCGCAGATTGTGCCCTATCAAACAGACACTATAGTTCTTATGTGGATTACACGTGTATCCACTCATTTTTTATGGTTGTGAGACCCACAACCAGTTTAATAGCATAAGGCAGCTGCTGCAGAACCTCCACCAACGCCACAAAACCGTGGGAAATCAGGAGATAAAACTGGAATGGTATCCATGGTCCGCGCTGCTGCTCTTTATCCAAGGAACCCACTAGAGGTTATTACCATCAAAAGTTCTTTATTTCATCACACCAACGCGTTTCAGTGCTGTCACATGCCCTGAGGAAGGTACTGGGACAGCACCGAAACGCGTTGGTGTGATGAAATAAAGAACTTTTGATGGTAATAACCTCTAGTGGATTCCTTGGATAAAGAGCAGCAGCGCGGACCGTGGATACCATTCCAGTTTTATCTCAAGATTTGGTTTTTAGCACGACACTGAGATTTGAGATTAAGGCCCTGCAGGTGGACTAGTCAGACACAAATGCTGACTACAATAGCGAGTCTTTTTGTGTATCCTAATTTGAGCAGCAAACTACTCCTGCCGCACACAAATGTTAGATGAATGCAGACAAGAGTTGGTTTTTAGCACGACTCTGAGATTTGAGATTAAGGCCCTGCAGGTGGACTAGTCAGACACAAACGCTGACAACAATAGCGAGTCTTTTTGCGTATCCTAATTTGCGTTGCAACCTACTCCTGCCGCACACAAATGTTAGATGAATGCAGACAAGATTGGTTTTTAGCATGACACTAAGATTTGAGATTAAGGCCCTGCAGGTGGACTAGTCAGACACAAATTCTGACGACAATAGCGAGTTTTTTGGCGTATCCTAATTTACCCTGCAACCTACTGTAGGTGCAATAAGATGCTAAATGAGTGCTGACAAGATTTCATTTTAACACGACACTGAGGTTTGAGATTAAGGCCCTGCAGGTGGACTAGTCAGACACAAACGCTGACGAGAATAGCGAGTTTTTTGGCGTATGTTAATTTACGCTGCAACCTACTGTAGCTGCACTAAGATGCTAAATGAGTGGTGAAAAGATTTGGATTTTAGCACGACACTAACATTTGAGATTAAGGCCCTGCAGGTGGATTAGTCAGTTACAAATGCTGTCGAGAATAGCGAGTTTTTTGGCGTATCCTAATTGACGCTAAAACCTACTCCTGCCTATAGTGAGCTAAATGAATCCCTAAAAGCATTGTTTTGGGATGGATGGATGAGATGTCCAGCCTGTACACCAGCCCCAGATGTGATGCAGGCTGGTATACTGGCACAACGAAATTTGCTATATACCCTGCCTCCCTGCCTGTATACAGCTCTATTAGTCCTGTGGTGATGTGGCCCCTGGCCGGGAGCATCACACGGGTTATCAATGCAGGTCTCTGTTCACATGGGGCGGTTTTCCTGAGTGTGTGCTGTGTGAAACCTGTCCGGTGTACAGGGGGTTAACAGCTGAAGGGTTTTCATGTGCTGAGTGAACAGCTGAGTGTGAGTGCTGAAGATCTGGGTTAATTCATGAGCCTAATGAGCGGCTGTGTCTGAACCTGTGTATGAGTGCTTTGCTGGGCTAAACCTGAACGCTGACGACAATAGCGAGTCTATTTGCATATCCTAAATTACGTTGCAACATGCTGTAGCTGCACTAAGATGCTAAATGAGTGCAGACAAGATTTGGTTTTTAGAACGACACTGAGATTTGAGATTAAGGCCCTGCAGGTGGACAAGTCATACACAAACACTGATGACAATAGCGAGCCTTTTGGCGTATCCTAATTTACACTGCAACCTACTGTAGCTGCACTAAGATGCTAAATGAGTGCAGACAAGAGTTGGTTTTTAGCACGACATTGAGATTTGAGATTAGAGCCCTGCAGGTGGACTAGTCAGTCACAATCGCTTACTACAATAGCGAGTCTTTTTGCGTATCCTAATTTGCGCTGTAACCTACTCCTGCAGTACACAAATGTTAGATGAATGCAGACAAGAGTTAGTTTTTAGCACGACACTGAGATTGGAGATTAAGGCCCTGCCGGTGGACTAGTCAGACACAAACCCTGACTACAATAGCAAGTCTTTTTGCGTATCCTAATTTGCTCTGCAACCTACTCCTGCAGTACTCAAATGTTAGATGAATGCAGACAAGAGTTGGTTTTTATCAGGACACTCAGATTTGAGATTAAGGCCCTGCAGGTGTTCTAGTCAGACACAAACGCTGACAACAATAGCGAGTCATTTTGTGTATCCTAATTTGAGCTGCAGCCTACTCCTGCCGCACACAAATGTTAGATGAATGCAGACAAGAGTTGGTTTTTAGCACGACACTGAAATTTGAGATTAAGGCCCTGCAGGTGGACTAGTCAGACACAAACGCTGACAACAATAGCGAGTCTTTTTGCGTATCCAAATTTGCGCTACAACCTACTCCTGCCGCACGCAAATGTTAGATGAATGCAGACAAGAGTGACTTTTTAGCATGACACTGAGATTTGAGATTAAGGCCCTGCAGGTGGACCAGTCACACACAAACACTGACGACAATAGCGAGTCTTTTGGCGTCTCCTAATTTACCCTGCAACCTACTGTAGCTGCACTAAGATGCTAAATAAATGCAGACAAGAGTTGTTTTTTAGCACGACACTGAGATTTGAGATTAGAGCCCTGCAGGTGTACTAATCAGACACAAACGCTGACGAAAAAAGCGAGTCTGTTTGCGTATCCAAATTTGCGCTACAACCTACTTCTGCCGCACACAAATGTTAGATGAATGCAGACAAGAGTTGGTTTTTAGCACGACACTGAGATTTGAGATTAAGGCCCTGCAATGTACTAGTCAGACACAAACGTTGACGACAATACCGAGTCTTTTTGCGTATCCTAAATTACGTTGCAACCTGCTGTAGTTGCACTAAGATGCTAAATGAGTGCAGACAAGATTTGGTTTTTAGAACGACACTGAGATTTGAGATTAAGGCCCTGCAATGTACTAGTCAGACACAAACGCTGACGAGAATAGCGAGTCTTTTGCCATATCCTATTTTACGCTGCAACCTAGTGTAGCTGCACTAACATGCTAAATGAGTGCAGACAAGAGTTGGTTTTTAGCACGACATTGAGATTTGAGATTAGAGCCCTGCAGGTGGACTAGTCAGTCACAATCGCTTACTACAATAGCGAGTCTTTTTGCGTATCCTAATTTGCGCTGTAACCTACTCCTGCAGTACACAAATGTTAGATGAATGCAGACAAGAGTTAGTTTTTAGCACGACACTGAGATTGGAGATTAAGGCCCTGCCGGTGGACTAGTCAGACACAAACCCTGACTACAATAGCAAGTCTTTTTGCGTATCCTAATTTGCTCTGCAACCTACTCCTGCAGTACTCAAATGTTAGATGAATGCAGACAAGAGTTGGTTTTTATCAGGACACTCAGATTTGAGATTAAGGCCCTGCAGGTGTTCTAGTCAGACACAAACGCTGACAACAATAGCGAGTCATTTTGTGTATCCTAATTTGAGCTGCAGCCTACTCCTGCCGCACACAAATGTTAGATGAATGCAGACAAGAGTTGGTTTTTAGCACGACACTGAAATTTGAGATTAAGGCCCTGCAGGTGGACTAGTCAGACACAAACGCTGACAACAATAGCGAGTCTTTTTGCGTATCCAAATTTGCGCTACAACCTACTCCTGCCGCACGCAAATGTTAGATGAATGCAGACAAGAGTGACTTTTTAGCATGACACTGAGATTTGAGATTAAGGCCCTGCAGGTGGACCAGTCACACACAAACACTGACGACAATAGCGAGTCTTTTGGCGTCTCCTAATTTACCCTGCAACCTACTGTAGCTGCACTAAGATGCTAAATAAATGCAGACAAGAGTTGTTTTTTAGCACGACACTGAGATTTGAGATTAGAGCCCTGCAGGTGTACTAATCAGACACAAACGCTGACGAAAAAAGCGAGTCTGTTTGCGTATCCAAATTTGCGCTACAACCTACTTCTGCCGCACACAAATGTTAGATGAATGCAGACAAGAGTTGGTTTTTTAGCACGACACTGAGATTTGAGATTAAGGCCCTGCAATGTACTAGTCAGACACAAACGTTGACGACAATACCGAGTCTTTTTGCGTATCCTAAATTACGTTGCAACCTGCTGTAGTTGCACTAAGATGCTAAATGAGTGCAGACAAGATTTGGTTTTTAGAACGACACTGAGATTTGAGATTAAGGCCCTGCAATGTACTAGTCAGACACAAACGCTGACGAGAATAGCGAGTCTTTTGCCATATCCTATTTTACGCTGCAACCTAGTGTAGCTGCACTAACATGCTAAATGAGTGCAGACAAGAGTTGGTTTTTAGCACGACATTGAGATTTGAGATTAGAGCCCTGCAGGTGGACTAGTCAGTCACAATCGCTTACTACAATAGCGAGTCTTTTTGCGTATCCTAATTTGCGCTGTAACCTACTCCTGCAGTACACAAATGTTAGATGAATGCAGACAAGAGTTAGTTTTTAGCACGACACTGAGATTGGAGATTAAGGCCCTGCCGGTGGACTAGTCAGACACAAACCCTGACTACAATAGCAAGTCTTTTTGCGTATCCTAATTTGCTCTGCAACCTACTCCTGCAGTACTCAAATGTTAGATGAATGCAGACAAGAGTTGGTTTTTATCAGGACACTCAGATTTGAGATTAAGGCCCTGCAGGTGTTCTAGTCAGACACAAACGCTGACAACAATAGCGAGTCATTTTGTGTATCCTAATTTGAGCTGCAGCCTACTCCTGCCGCACACAAATGTTAGATGAATGCAGACAAGAGTTGGTTTTTAGCACGACACTGAAATTTGAGATTAAGGCCCTGCAGGTGGACTTGTCAGACACAAACGCTGACAACAATAGCGAGTCTTTTTGCGTATCCAAATTTGCGCTACAACCTACTCCTGCCGCACGCAAATGTTAGATGAATGCAGACAAGAGTGACTTTTTAGCATGACACTGAGATTTGAGATTAAGGCCCTGCAGGTGGACCAGTCACACACAAACACTGACGACAATAGCGAGTCTTTTGGCGTCTCCTAATTTACCCTGCAACCTACTGTAGCTGCACTAAGATGCTAAATAAATGCAGACAAGAGTTGTTTTTTAGCACGACACTGAGATTTGAGATTAGAGCCCTGCAGGTGTACTAATCAGACACAAACGCTGACGAAAAAAGCGAGTCTGTTTGCGTATCCAAATTTGCGCTACAACCTACTTCTGCCGCACACAAATGTTAGATGAATGCAGACAAGAGTTGGTTTTTAGCACGACACTGAGATTTGAGATTAAGGCCCTGCAATGTACTAGTCAGACACAAACGTTGACGACAATACCGAGTCTTTTTGCGTATCCTAAATTACGTTGCAACCTGCTGTAGTTGCACTAAGATGCTAAATGAGTGCAGACAAGATTTGGTTTTTAGAACGACACTGAGATTTGAGATTAAGGCCCTGCAATGTACTAGTCAGACACAAACGCTGACGAGAATAGCGAGTCTTTTGCCATATCCTATTTTACGCTGCAACCTAGTGTAGCTGCACTAACATGCTAAATGAGTGCAGACAAGAGTTGTTTTTTAGCACGACACTGAGATTTGAGATTAAGGCCCTGTAGGTGTGCTAGTCAGACACAAACGCTGACGACAATAGCGAATCTTTTTGCGTATCCTAATTTGCGCTGCAACCTATTCCTGCTGCACACAAATATTAAATGAATGCAGACAAGAGTTGTTTTTTAGTATGACACTGAGATTTGAGATTAAGGCCCTGCAGGTGGACTAGTCAGACACAATCGCTGACTACAATAGCGAGTCTTTTTGCGTATCCTAATTTGCGCTGCAACCTACTCCTGCCGCACACAAATGTTAGATGAATGCAGACAAGAGTTGGTTTTTAGCACCACACTGAGGTTTGAGATTAAGGCCCTGCAGGTGTACTAGTCAGACACAAACGCTGACGAGAATAGCGAGTCTTTTGCCATATCCTATTTTATGCTGCAACCTAGTGTAGCTGCACTAAGATGCTAAATGAGTGCAGACAAGAGTTGTTTTTTAGCACGACACTGAGATTTGAGAATAATGCCCTGTAGGTGTGCTAGTCAGACACAAACGCTGACGACAATAGTGAGTCTTTTTGCGTATCCTAATTTACGTTGCAACATACTGTAGCTGCACTAAGATACTAAATGAGTGCAGACAAGATTTGGTTTTTAGAACGACACTGAGATTTGAGATTAAGGCCCTGCAATGTACTAGTCAGATACATACGTTGACGACAATAGCGAGTCTTTTTGCGTTTCCTAATTTGAGCTGCAACCTACTCCTGCTGCACACAAATGTTAGAAGAATGCAGGCAAGATTTGTTTTTTTAGAAAAAAAGGGAGATACAAGAGGCGCAGATTGTGCCCTATCAAACAGACACTATAGTTCTTATGTGGATTATAAGTGTATCCACTCATTTTTTATGGTTGTGAGACCCACAACCAGTTTAATAGCATAAGGCAGCTGCTGCAGAACCTCCACCAACGCCACAAAACCGCGGGAAATCAGGAGATAAAACTGGAATGGTATCCATGGTCCGCGCTGCTGCTCTTTATCCAAGGAACCCACTAGAGGTTATTACCATCAAAAGTTCTTTATTTCATCACACCAACGCGTTTCAGTGCTGTCACATGCCCTGAGGAAGGTACTGGGACAGCACCGAAACGCGTTGGTGTGATGAAATAAAGAACTTTTGATGGTAATAACCTCTAGTGGATTCCTTGGATAAAGAGCAGCAGCGCGGACCGTGGATACCATTCCAGTTTTATCTCAAGATTTGGTTTTTAGCACGACACTGAGATTTGAGATTAAGGCCCTGCAGGTGGACTAGTCAGACACAAATGCTGACTACAATAGCGAGTCTTTTTGTGTATCCTAATTTGAGCAGCAAACTACTCCTGCCGCACACAAATGTTAGATGAATGCAGACAAGAGTTGGTTTTTAGCACGACACTGAGATTTGAGATTAAGGCCCTGCAGGTGGACTAGTCAGACACAAACGCTGACAACAATAGCGAGT
Source organism: Allobates femoralis (assembly GCA_033576535.1). Lineage (NCBI taxonomy): Eukaryota > Metazoa > Chordata > Amphibia > Anura > Aromobatidae > Allobates > Allobates femoralis. The sequence continues at coordinate 26,557,022 of JARQOC010000007.1, forward strand.
CTTTTTGCGTATCCTAATTTGCGTTGCAACCTACTCCTGCCGCACACAAATGTTAGATGAATGCAGACAAGATTGGTTTTTAGCATAACACTAAGATTTGAGATTAAGGCCCTGCAGGTGGACTAGTCAGACACAAATTCTGACGACAATAGCGAGCTTTTTGGCGTATCCTAATTTACACTGCAACCTACTGTAGGTGCAATAAGATGCTAAATGAGTGCTGACAAGATTTCATTTTAACACGACACTGAGGTTTGAGATTAAGGCCCTGCAGGTGGACTAGTCAGACACAAACGCTGACGAGAATAGCGAGTTTTTTGGCGTATGTTAATTTACGCTGCAACCTACTGTAGCTGCACTAAGATGCTAAATGAGTGGTGAAAAGATTTGGATTTTAGCACGACACTAACATTTGAGATTAAGGCTCTGCAGGTGGATTAGTCAGTTAAAACGCTGTCGAGAATAGCGAGTTTTTTGGCGTATCCTAATTGACGCTAAAACCTACTCCTGCCTATAGTGAGCTAAATGAATCCCTAAAAGCATTGTTTTGGGATGGATGGATGAGATGTCCAGCCTGTACACCAGCCCCAGATGTGATGCAGGCTGGTATACTGGCACAACGAAATTTGCTATATGCCCTGCCTCCCTGCCTGTATACAGCTCTATTAGTCCTGTGGTGATGTGGCCCCTGGCCGGGAGCATCACACGGGTTATCAGTGCAGGTCTCTGTTCACATGGGGCGGTTTTCCTGAGTGTGTGCTGTGTGAAACCTGTCCGGTGTACAGGGGGTTAACAGCTGAAGGGTTTTCATGTGCTGAGTGAACAGCTGAGTGTGAGTGCTGAAGATCTGGGTTAATTCATGAGCCTAATGAGCGGCTGTGTCTGAACCTGTGTATGAGTGCTTTGCTGGGCTAAACCTGAATGCTGACGACAATAGCGAGTCTATTTGCATATCCTAAATTACGTTGCAACATGCTGTAGCTGCACTAAGATGCTAAATGAGTGCAGACAAGATTTGGTTTTTAGAACGACACTGAGATTTGAGATTAAAGGGCCTGTCACACGCGTCAATATCGCCTGCACGATATCGGCTGCACGTGACGTTGCAGCGATATTGACGCGTGTGACATACTGAATCAACCAGCGATAAATCGCTGGTTGATGATCGCCAGGTTTTAGAATCTGTCCTAAAACCTGGCGATTGTTGCCCGGTGGACACGCAGCATTGCTGCGTGTGACACCGGGAGTAGCGATATTCCAGCTCCCAGCGCCTCTCACAAGCGCTGGGAGCTGGTAACTAAGGTAAACTGCGGTTATCTAGGCAGCGCGCGCTGCCTAGATACCCGACGTGTACCTTAGTTACCAGCCTCCTCCGCTCACCGGCTGGTATCTAAGGTTTACCTTGGAGACCAGCCTGCTCCCGCTTCCAGCAGGCTGGCAGCGGGAGCAAGACATCGTGGAAACGATATTTAAATCGTTTCCACGATGTTTCTGGTCAATTGATCGCTGGTGAGTCTGTCTGTGTGACAGCTCACCAGCAATCAGCCGTCAATGTCGTCAGCGATCATCTCGCTGACAACATTGACGCGTGTGACAGGCCCTTAAGGCCCTGCCGGTGGACTAGTCAGACACAAACCCTGGCTACAATAGCAAGTCTTTTTGCGTATCCTAATTTGCGCTGCCACCTACTCCTGCCGCACACAAATGTTAGATGAATGCAGACAAGAGTTACTTTTTAGCACGACACTGAGATTTGAGATTAAGGCCCTGCAGGTGGACCAGTCACACACAAACACTGACGACAATAGCGAGTCTTTTGGCGTATCCTAATTTACACTGCAACCTACTGTAGCTTTACTAAGATGCTAAATGAGTGCAGACAAGATTTGGTTTTTAGCACAACACTGAGATTTGAGATTAAGGCCCTGCAGGTGTACTAATCAGACACAAACGCTGACGACAAAAGCGAGTCTTTTTGCGTATCCAAATTTGCGCTACAACCTACTTCTGCCGCACACAGATGTTAGATGAATGCAGAGAAGAGTTGGTTTTTAGCACGACACTGAGATTTGAGATTAAGACCCTGCAGGTGTACTAGTCAGACACAAACGCTGACAACAATAGCGAGTCATTTTGCGTATCCTAATTTGAGCTGCAACCTACTCCTGCCGCACACAAATGTTAGATGAATGCAGACAAGAGTTGGTTTTTAGCACGACACTGAAATTTGAGATTAAGGCCCTGCAGGTGGACTTGTCAGACACAAACGCTGACAACAATAGCGAGTCTTTTTGCGTATCCAAGTTTACGCTACAACCTACTCCTGCCGCACGCAAATGTTAGATGAATGCAGACAAGAGTTGCTTTTTAGCACGTACACTGAGATTTGAGATTAAGGCCCTGCAGGTGGACTAGTCACACACAAACACTGACGACAATAGCGAGCCTTTTGGCATATCCTAATTTACACTGCAACCTACTGTAGCTGCACTAAGATGCTAAATGAGTGCAGACAAGAGTTGGTTTTTTAGCACGACACTGAGATTTGAGATTAGGGCCTTGCAGGTGGACTAGTCAGTTACAATCGCTTACTACAATAGCGAGTCTTTTTGCGTATCCTAATTTGCGCTGTAACCTACTCCTGCAGTACACAAATGTTAGATGAATGCAGACAAGAGTTAGTTTTTAGCATGACACTGAGATTGGAGATTAAGGCCCTGCCGGTGGACTAGTCAGACACAAACCCTGACTACAATAGCAAGTCTTTTTGCGTATCCTAATTTGCTCTGCAACCTACTCCTGCAGTACACAAATGTTAGATGAATGCAGACAAGAGTTGGTTTTTATCAGGACACTCAGATTTGAGATTAAGGCCCTGCAGGTGTTCTAGTCAGACACAAACGCTGACAACAATAGCGAATCATTTTGCGTATCCTAATTTGAGCTGCAGCCTACTCCTGCCTCACACAAATGTTAGATGAATGCAGACAAGAGTTGGTTTTTAGCAAGACACTGAGATTTGAGATTAAGGCCCTGCAGGTGGACTAGTCAGACACAAACGCTGACTACAATAGCGAGTCTTTTTGCGTATCCTAATTTGAGCTGCCACCTACTCCTGCCGCACACAAATGTTAGATGAATGCAGACAAGAGTTGGTTTTTAGCACCACACTGAGGTTTGAGATTAAGGACCTGCAGGTGGACTAGTCAGTCACAATCGCTTACTACAATAGCGAGTCATTTTGCGTATCCTAATTTGAGCTGCAACCTACTCCTGTCGCACACAAATGTTAGATGAATGCAGACAAGAGTTGGTTTTTAGCACGACACTGAGATTTGAGATTAAGGCCCTGCAGGTGGACTTGTCAGACACAAACGCTGACAACAATAGCGAGTCTTTTTGCGTATCCAAATTTGCGCTACAACCTACTCCTGCCGCTCGCAAATGTTTGATGAATGCAGACAAGAGTTGCTTTTTAGCACGACACTGAGATTTGAGATTAAGGCCCTGCAGGTGGACTAGTCACACACAAACACTGACGACAATATAGAGCCTTTTGGCGTATCCTAATTTACACTGCAACCTACTGTAGCTGCACTAAGATGCTAAATGAGTGCAGACAAGAGTTGGTTTTTATCACGACACTGAGATTTGAGATTAGGGCCCTTCAGGTGGACTAGTCAGTCACAATCGCTTACTACAATAGCGAGTCTTTTTGCGTATCCTAATTTACGCTGTAAACCTACTCCTGCAGTACACAAATGTTAGATGAATGCAGACAAGAGTTGGTTTTTATCAGGACACTCATATTTGAGATTAAGACCCTGCAGGTGTTCTAATCAGACACAAACGCTGACAACAATAGCGAATCATTTTGCGTATCCTAATTTGAGCTGCAGCCTACTCCTGCCTCACACAAATGTTAGATGAATGCAGACAAGAGTTGGTTTTTAGCACGACACTGAGATTTGAGATTAAGGCCCTGCAGGTGGTCTTGTCAGACACAAACGCTGACAACAATAGCGAGTCTTTTTGCGTATCCAAATTTGCGCTACAATCTACTCCTGCCGCACGCAAATGTTAGATGAATGCAGGCAAGAGTGACTTTTTAGCACGACACTGAGATTTGAGATTAAGGCCCTGCAGGTGGACCAGTCACACACAAACACTAACGACAATAGCGAGTCTTTTGGCGTATCCTAATTTACACTGCAACCTACTGTAGCTCTACAAAGATGCTAAATGAGTGCAGACAAGAGTTGGTTTTTAGCACAACACTGAGATTTGAGATTAGGGCCCTGCAGGTGTACTAATCAGACACAAACGCTGCCGACAAAAGCGAGTCATTTTGCGTATCCAAATTTGCGCTACAACCTACTTCTGCCACACACAAATGTTAGATGAATGCAGACAAGAGTTGGTTTTTAGCACGACACTGAGATTTGAGATTAAGACCCTGCAGGTGTACTAGTCAGACACAAAGCTGACGACAATAGCGAGTCTTTTTGCGTAACCTAATTTACGTTGCAACCTGCTGTAGCCGCACTAAGATGCTAAATGAGTGCAGACAAGATTTGGCTTTTAGAACGACACTGAGATTTGAGATTAAGGCCCTGCAATGTACTAGTCAGACACAAACGCTGATGACAATAGCGAGTCTTTTTGCGTATCCTAATTTGAGCAGCAACCTACTCCTGCCGCACACAAATGTTAGAAGAATGCAGACAAGAGTTGGTTTTTAGCACGAGACTGAGATTTGAGATTAAGGCCCTGCAGGTGGACTAGTCAGACACAAACACTGACTACAATAGCTAGTCTTTTGGCGTATCCTAATTTGAGCTGTAACCTACTCCTGCCGCACACAAATGTTAGATGAATGCAGACAAGAGTTGGTTTTTAGCACGACACTGAAATTTGAGATTAAGGCCCTGCAGGTGGTCTAGTCAGTCACAATCGCTTACTACAATAGCGAGTCTTTTTGCGTATCCTAATTTGCGCTGCAACCTACTCCTGCAGTATACAAATGTTAGATGAATGCAGACAAGAGTTAGTTTTTATCAGGACACTAAAATTTGAGATTAAGGCCCTGCCGGTGGACTAGTCAAACACAAACCCTGACTACATTAGTAAGTCTTTTTGCGTATCCTAATTTGCTCTGCAATCTACTCCTGCCGCACACAAATGTTCGATGAATGCAGACAAGAGTTGGTTTTTTATCAGGACACTGAAATTTGAGATTAAGGCCCTGCAGGTGTACTAGTCAGGCACAAACGCTGACAACAATATCAAGTCATTTTGCGTATCCTAATTTGTGCTGCAACCTACTCCTGCCGCACACAAATGTTAGATGAATGCAGACAAGAGTTAGTTTTTAGCACGACACTGAGATTGGAGATTAAGGCCCTGCCGGTGGACTAGTCAGACACAAACACTGACGACAATAGCGAGTCTTTTGGCGTCTCCTAATTTACCCTGCAACCTACTGTAGCTGCACTAAGATGCTAAATAAATGCAGACAAGAGTTGTTTTTTAGCACGACACTGAGATTTGAGATTAGGGCCCTGCAGGTGTACTAATCAGACACAAACGCTGAGGACAAAAGCGAGTCTGTTTGCGTATCCAAATTTGCGCTACAACCTACTTCTGCCGCACACAAATGTTAGATGAATGCAGACAAGAGTTGGTTTTTAGCATGACACTAAGATTTGAGATTAAGGCCCTGCAGGTGGACTAGTCAGACACAAACTCTGACGACAATAGCGAGTTTTCTGGCGTATCCTAATTTACACTGCAACCTACTGTAGGTGCAATAAGATGCTAAATGAGTGCTGACAAGATTTCATTTTAGCACGACACTGAGGTTTGAGATTAAGGCCCTGCAGGTGGACTAGTCAGACACAAACGCTGACGAGAATAGCGAGTTTTTTGGCGTATGCTAATTTACGCTGCATGAGCCTAATGAGCGGCTGTGTCTGAACCTGTGTATGAGTGCTTAGCTGGGCTAAACCTGAATGGTGCACAGGGGGCTAATCCAGGGGCGGACCGACATCCCCGGGGACCCTGGTGCAGGTGACGACTGGGGGGGGGGAAGTGCCACTGGCCATCGGCACAGCGCAGCTCGGGGGGGGGGGTTGCTGCTGGGAGGGCCGCGCTCTCCTACCTGGTGCTGCTGGGAGGGCCACGCTCTCCTACCTGGTGCTGCTGGGAGAGCCGCGCTCTCCTACCTGGTGCTGCTGGGAGAGCCGCGCCGGATGCTTGTAGGAGCCGGAGGGGAAGGCGGGATCAGGCAAGGGGAGCAGGAAGCTCTCTGCTTCCCTTGCCTGACCCTCTTCTCCTTTGACGGGGCTTGCGGGGTCGGCTGGGGGCCCCCTCCAGGCTTGAATGTGCCCCCTAGCCGGTCGGGGCCCTGGTGCAGCTGGATTAATCACATCTCAGGTCTGTGTGTGAGTGAGATGTGCTGATTGACTCTCTGTGTTGCAGCTGTGTGAGAGGCAGCCTGGATAAAGAACCTGCCAGGTGTCTGAATGTGAGAGGACGATGGGAGTCAGAAGTCCAGACCACTGCCATGTGAGGACGTGCTGGAAGTGATCCGTCCATGGTCGAGGAAGTGAAGGGAGCCTACCAGCTCCATGCCGGTGGCACAAAGATGCACGCATGCCAGCAAGTGTCCAGGACCGAGGACGGCTAAAGGGCCAGGCGGTCATGTGTGTGATGAGGACCGAGGATGGCTCAAGGGCCAGGCGGTCAGATGTGTGTTGTGAGAGACCGAGTGCAGCTCAAGAGCCAGGCGGTCACATACGACTTTGGGACTGACTGAGTGAGTCATGATATGGTCCTGTTGATCCAGATGTTAGTGTCCCGGATCCCGGAGGATCTGTGGTGGTCTTGTGTGTACTGAGTAACAGGGTTCCTGTTACTATTGTGAACCCTGAGTATATAGCATATTGGTTTATGTAAAAATGCCATGAATGCTGTGTCATGCGTGAGTCATAAAGGTTCATGAAAAAGTGCCATGTTTGATGACTCGTGTGCAATAGGATGGGGAATGATCCCTGTCAGGGTGTTAGGCGGTGGTAACCGCCATTGGGACCGACAATAGGTCATGATATAGTCCCGTTGATTCTCATATGAATGTAATGTAAATACAGTGTTATATTATATGTGAAAATGTAAAGGGTGTTGTGTGTTACCAGTGGTTTTTGGTGTTAAATAAACTGCTGTGTTATGTTATCTGTAAAAAAATGTAGTTACTAATGTCATTTCCCCTGGCAGCCCTGCACCTACACTAGCTGAAAGGCCACAAATCTGTCCCTCAATCAGCAGCAGCTCTCCCTACACTGACTGTCTGTGGAGCAGAGTGACGAGCACAGCGCGGTCAGGTCTTATAAAGACCTGATGACGCTGTGCGGCCCAGCCAATCACTTTAATGCCACAACCAACATGGCTGTGGCATTACAGTGCCTGTCAGCCAATCCCTGCATGTGGGCTGGCTCTGTAAAGAGCGCCAACATGCAGGGAGGTGGATCCCGAGCATAGCAAGAGTATCACGAGATTACTCGGTACTCGACGAGTACCCCGAGTACCGAGATATTCGTGCGAGTACCGAGTAGTGACAAGCATACTCGCTCATCCCTAATTTTAAATTAACATTCATATAACAACAACAGGTAACATATTTACAGAGTCTCAAAATTTTAAATTTACAAAAACCACCGAAAAATGGCAAAACAGGTACAGTCCATACGGAGCTAGTCCATCCACCGCAGACGGGAAAAAGAAGTTATTAGTCACAACCAGTCCTGTGACTATGGTCCTTTTAAAGTTGAAAAACAAGGGAAAAGAAGTTCTTTGGAAGAGTCTTCACAGTAGTCTCTGTAAGCTCTGGGGGACAAAAGGGATAATGTTTATCAAAAGTTCAACAAAGTCCTTACAGGTAAAGTCTCTGTAGGCTTAAAGTTCAGAATACACAACAACACTTACTACGGGTGCTTCGGCGTAGGAGTCCTAGGTACTATAGGGGCCTCTACCGATCATAAGTACTGTAGGTCTCCTGGCCCTGGGGTCACCTTTTTGGCCAAGAATTTGCTACCCTTGGACAGCTCCTTACACCAACTCCACTTACCCCTCTTTTGGTATTGTGTACCTGGTGTGACCTGTTTTGACCTACTCTTCACCCTTTTGCACACTACTATTTACATTTGCTTACATTTTACAAGAGTTACTATTTACAGGTTACTTGCTTTTATTCTATTTTACATTACTGTGCCCAATCTCCATACCTTGAGGGTGGTTGCCCACGTGTGCTACGACTGGATCTACGCACTACAGGTGTGGCTACCTCAGGTGATGTGTCTGGAAAATGTATCTGGGGTAAATCAGGTAAACGTCTGCGAAGGTCTTAGTCTCACTACAGGACTAGCAGGTGTACCGATTGCAGGATCCTCTGATTCTCTGGCAGCTTGTGTTTCTTCCTGATTCCTTTGAATTTCTTGTGGTTGATAGAAATTGATGACTGGTACAATGATAGCTCCTTCATGTTGGGGCCAATTTTCTGGAAAGTCTTCAAGAATAGTGGATATGACTTTTTCTTTTGTTTTTTTTTACATGGATTTGGGGGTTCAAGTAACTCTGTTTCTTCCTTTGGAGAATCTTGGGTTTTCCATTCTTCTGGGCATTTCTTTAAATGATCCCGGGATACTATTTGGGTCGTTTTTCGTTCGTTTTTGCTGATGAGGCAAACCTTGGTGTTGTCAAAGTTAGACTTCAAAACAGTGTAGGGTTCTCTTTCCCATTGGTCATCAAATTTGTGTCTTCTTCTTTTCCTTTTTAACACTATACTTCTGGGTAGTATTGGTTGTGCTGGTGCACTCTTGTTGAAGTCTCTTTCTTGTCTTTTCATGGACTTTTCCAAATTTTCTTCAACACAGGCTTGGACTTGTCTATACTGGTCAAGACTGTTGGTGTTCCAGTCAGAATTGGAAGTATCTGCTTTGGGCTCTACAATTCTGAGTTCCAGATCTACAGGTAGTCTTCCTGTACGGGCTCTCATAAGATAGACAGGTGTACAGTTCGTAGAGTTCACCGGAATGTGATTATACATATCTACCAGATCAGACAGTTTTTCTGGCCATTGATTTCTCTCTTCAAGAGGCAGTATCTTGAGCATGTCAATCACAATGTTGTTCATCTTTTCACATAACCCATTGGATTGGGGATGATATGGCGTTGTTCTGATTTTCTGATAACCATAAAGATAACAAAACTCTTGAAATATCTTGGCTTCGAACGCTGAACCTCTATCAGTTAGAACTTGTTCTGGATAGCCTAGTGGTCTACAGAAGACATTCTGGAAAGTTCTTGCCGGTCTTTCAGCTGTAAGGTCTTTCATGGGTGCAACCATCAGGAACCTGGAGTAGTGATCCACCATTGTCAAAGCATAAGTGTAGTCTGTCCTGCTTGGAGTCAGTTTCACATGGTCCAAGGCTACAATTTGGAGTGGTTGAGTTGTTACGATAGGTTGGAGTGGTGCTCTTTGGCTCTGCTGGTCTTTTCTGCATAGTTTACAGGGCCCACAGTCTTTACACCACCTTTCTATGGATCCTCGCATGCCAACCCAGTAGAATCTGTCTTTGAGCAGCATTTCCAACTTCTTCACCCAAAGTGTCCAGTTTGGTTGTGGTAGGCATTCAGTAACATTTGGATCTCTGTGTGGGGTACTATAATCTGCCAGACCATCTCGTGAGTTCTGGGGTTGATGTACTTTCTGCAGAGCTTTTCCTGGTAAATTAACAGTTTGCTTCTTTCGTTCCACAGGTGTTTAGTTTCTGGTGGAGGATTTGAAGGTACTTTTGTGGACTCCTGAGTTATCAGTCCTTTTACTAAACTGATAGCCGGGTCACTGTCTTGAGAGTTCTTCCAACCAAAGTGTGGTAAAGGGTTTGTTATTCTCTCAGGAAGTTCTGTATAGGCTTGTTGACACTGGGATATCCTCAACTGATGGAATGCAGGTAGCTCTATCTCTTCAAGCTCATCCTCATCTACTCCCATATCTGCTAAGTGAGGCATCCTGGATAAGGCATCTGCATTGCCGTTGTTATGCCCAGCCCGGTACTTGATGGTGAACTGGTAATTGGATAATCTTGCCATCCATCTCTATTACATGGCTCCCAATTTTGCAGTTTCCAGGTGGGTCAAGGGATTATTATCCGTAAAGGCAGTTAACTTGTTCAATGCCAAGTAATGCTTAAATCTTTCTGTGACGGCCCAGACGAAGGCCAGGAACTCCAACTTAAACGAACTATAGTTTTCAGGGTTCCTTTCCGTAGGGCGAAGCTTCCTGCTAGCATAGGCAGTCACTCTTTCCTTGCCTTCTTGGTTCTGGGAGAGTACAGCTCCTAACCCCACATTACTGGCATCGGTGTATAACAGGAGTGGTAGGTTGTAGTCGGGGTAAGGCAGGATCTCATCACCTATTAGGGCCTTTTTCATCTGTTGGAATGACTCTTCTTGTTCCTTGCCCCACTCCAAGGGAGGATCTCTGGACTTGCCTTTCTGGGGTTGGCCTACTAGGAGGTTTTGCAGGGGAGCAGCCTTCTTCGTGTACTCCTTAATGAATCTCCTGTAGTATCCCACCAATCCCAGGAACTGATGTACTTCCTTGAGGGTCTTAGGTTTTGGCCATTCCTTGATGACAGGGACCTTGTCTGGATCTGGGGCCACTCCTTCGGAACTGATAATGTGTCCCAGGTACTGGACTTTTGGCTTTAACAGGTGGCAATTGGATGGATTTAGCTTCATCCCGTATTTGGAAAAGGCTTCAAATACCTCTGTTAGATGGATTAGCTGGTCTTCATAGGATTTTGAATACACGATAATGTCATCCATGTAAAGCAGTACTGTTTCAAAGTTCTTATGCCCCAGACAACACTCCATCAGCCTCTTGAACGTTACGGGTGCGACACATAGTCCGAAGGGCATGCTGTTGAATTCACATAGGCCCATGGGTGTGGTGAATGCCGTCTTCTCATGGTCTTCTTCTGCAATGGAGACCTGCCAATACCCGCTAGTGAGATCTAGGGTTGAAAAGTAATTAGCAGACTTCAATGCAGCTAGTGATTCTTCAATGCGAGGTAATGGGTAAGCATCTTTGTGTGTTATGTGATTTATTCGCCTGTAATCTACACACATTCTCATACTGCCATTTTTCTTTCTGACTAGGACTAGTGGAGCTGCCCAGGGACTACAACTGTCTCTTATGACCCCTGCGTCCTTCATGTCCTGTAACATCTCCTTGGCTTTTTGATAGTGTGCGGGTGGAATAGGCCTGTACCGCTCTTTGATTGGTGGATGTGTACCTGTGGGGATATGATGGTTTACCCCTTTAATCGTACCAAAATCAAGTGGATGCTTACTAGATACCTGCTCAAATTCTCAGACTACCTGGTAGACACCTTGCTTTTTATGCATGGGAGTGGAATCAGTTCCGACATGGAGGTGTTGACACCAGTCCTCTAGCTGCCCCTTAGTGTTGTTATCCTCTGCCCCTTTGGGTGAAGATAAGGGTCTCACTGCTTGTATCTCATTGTTATGCACAGTGCACAGCTTAGCAACGGTGGAATACCAGGGTAGTTTGACCTCTTCACTGCCACAATTTAAGATGCAAACTGGTACTCTTCCCTAGTGTACATCAACTACCTCTCTGGCTGTCAAGATTGTAGGCCTGTGTTCTGAGCTGTTGAGCTCCACTACCGCCTGATAGTTCTGCCCTCTCAGACCTGAGGCTGCTCGAAACCAAATCATCATTTCACTCATTGGTACCCGTGCGGTACCAATTTCACCACCTGTAAGTTTTACCTTTTGCTGGTGCAGGAGGGCTCTTATCTCCCTCTGAAGAACCTTCTTCTGCCCAGGTTTGGCAGTATCTGCAATCTGTTGTAGCAAAAACAACACTTCCTCCATGTAATTGCTAACAACACATTTGTACCGAGAATACTGTATGGGTCTCGGTTATTGGAGTTTTCTTCCACCACAATAACCCCTTGGTCTTGTAACTCCACCCTCCCCACTTTTATGGGTACTTCTCTAACCCCCACTATAGTAAGTGGTTCACCATTAGAAGCATAAATGTTAAGGTTCATATCGGGTGGTTTAAGTTCATTACATGACCAAAACTGCTTGTAAAGGATATCAGGGATCGTGGTCACTTGTGACTCGGTGTCCAATAAAGCAGATGTCGAGATGCCACCTTGTATGATAGACAGGAATGGTCGCTGTCCAATGTAAGTATCATACCAGTGGGCTGGGACCTATTGAGCTACTCCTGGGGCTCGTCCCCGGCCCCCAGGGTTTGCTCGTTTAAAGGACAGTATCTTGTGGCCGGTCTTGCTGCAGTGTCGGCAGATGGGTCCTCCTGTGGAGCTGTAACGGTCGGTGGTCCTGCCTCTGGGCGACGTGGTCTTCCTCCCTCTCATCCACGGGACATCCTCCGGGCTGTCGGCAGGTTGGATTAGAGGCTGGGGTTTAGGCAGTGGGTTTGGCTTCGGCCCATGCTGCAGCTGTAGGGCTTCCATGACAGCAGCTAGGTTTTTACCCTGCTGGAGCACCTCGGAATACAAGGAGTCAATTATATCCAAGTTAGTGGACTGAACACGGCTTCCAGCGGCAGGCACGGGTACTGGTGTTGTTGTAGCCGGAGCCTTGCCACTGCACCACCGCTGGATGGAAGCTTCAGGAGTCTCCACTGGCTGTAACCCTTTTATGGCCATGTCTTTTAAAGTGTTAAAGTCGGCATCCGGGTTATTTAAGGACCACCAGCGCACGGTTTTGTTGTCCTCCAATGATCAGAGCCCCTGGGTAAACTGCTCAATCAATAGTTTATTCTCGTCATGGACACTAGCAGGGTTAACTTGCTTTAAGGCTCGCTGCGCCTCCTGTGAGCGCCATGCATAGATCCGGATATCATCCTCCGGCTGTTGATAACAGTGGTAGAAACGCATTCTTACGTCAGCCTCATTACAGTCCGCAAAAGCAACTTTTAATTTTTCAAAGATTACAGCTACTGATCCCCATTCAGCAGTGGACCAGGATTCAGCCTCTCTTTCTGCTGCACCAGTTAACTGTCCCAGCACAACAGCTGCGTGCTACTGACCGGTCATGGCGTACATGTCCAGCATGCTGCAGATTTTTCTTTTGAAAGAGGACAAAGTATCAGGGCAGCCATCATACTGGGGCAACCACTTACCACCCGGGAAATACCGAAGCAAAATCGACATGATTGGGGCCATTGCGCCCGGTGGGTCGGCGGCTCTACTAGTTGCAGCCATGGTCGCTTGGGGGTCATTCATGGGGTCTGCATAGGTATTTTCATCCCTGGATGTAGCGGACATTTTCAGGGCCCCCCCCAGTGAATTATGGCCAGTCTTTAAAGAGTTAAACAGTTCGGGAGTTTCCGGATTAGGCCGCTGTGCTTCGGAAGAGTTCGGCAGAGCGAGGGGCATGGTTTGGTTTTCGTGCTCTGCAAGCCGTTATGCCCCCTTCCTTCCCGCTCCGCAGCGCAGTAATGGCGGCTCCGTTTAACACTCACAAATTACAGTCTTCAACATGGCACACAATACTCGGTATCACCGGGCACGGATCCTGTTCGTGACGCCAGAAGTGAATGACTCGCCCATGGTATGGGGACTCAGGTATCTGGGCCCTCTGCTTCAGTAGGGATGTCACTGGTGGCCTGCCCAGACCCGTGGCCCTGGGGTCTTGCTAATAAGGGGGGTAGTTGGTGTTGGAATGGAGATGAAAGTTTATAAAGTTTATCATGACGCCACCTGTGGTATCTGGTGACTGCACCAGCGCTGCGAAGGGCCTGCAGGGATGGTGGATGAGCAGCTAGGTGGTGAAGCTCCGCACAGGCGGAGCTGAATCCCTGGGGTGTTTGGTTATGAAGATGAGGGATGGAGCAGGGGTTTGGCCAGCCTGCAAAGCAACGGGACAGTCTCTGTGGATGGCAGGGACGCAGGTAAGGAACTGACACACACACTGCTAGTTGTCCTTTACCTTTTACTGGTGTTGTTGCAGGTAAATATCCAGAGCACTGCCGGGTGTTCAGGATGCACTTCTGAGTCTCCACAGCAAGTGGGTATAAGGCCTCCTTGTCTCTTTCCCCGTGTGTGAAGCCCCTGCCCTGTGTAAAACTTGGCTGGCCTCCTCTGCTCTCTTCCTCTCCACATGTGCTGTCTTCCGGTAACCCTTGATGGACTACCACTACTCTTTCCTTTGCAGTGCCTGGCTCCCTGGTGTGTGACTGTGCAGATGTCCGGGAGACTGAAGTCTCCGTAAGTGGACCAGTATTCTCTACTTGGCAGGGTGCTCTTCAGTAGACTCGGACTCCCGTGTCCGGAGTGTTATTTGGGCGAACCTAGCACTGGCTCCTCTATTCCCACTTTGTTCCTTTTACTCTCCTCGCATTCCAACCCCACTCTTGGGCGATGCAGGACTACTCGGAGGCTGTTTCCGAGTAACTGGCTCGGGCCTAACGCAGCATCGAACACCAGTATGTCTTCACAGCTCTTGTAGCATCTGCACACTTCAACTAACTCAGCTCCCAGCACCGGTATTTATAGGGGATCTTGCCTAAAGGCAGCAAGTGCAGCTCCCCCTACTGTGATGGGGTGGAAGGTGTTGTTCTTTGTTTGTGTACCCGCTGTGGAAACCCATCCATGCTGTAGGTGAGTCTGTGGTTACCTGTGTTGGCAGGGCGCCTCTTTAATATGTCAATAAGCATGTAAGGAGCTTTAGGCAAACCTAAGTAAATGCAGAAAACACTGCTAGTGGATAATCCACCATAATAAGTCTCACCCACAATAATGTCAGATAACCAGGTAGGAAAGTCCCATGCTGGGAAGGGGAGAGAGAATGAGCCAAGTGATGCAGCAAGCTGAATGTCAAGGGTGGTGCAGCCAGGATCAAGACAGTGACGCTGGGTTTCCAGGTCCCACTACTATGGCAGCGTTGTCAGGGAGGCATGGTGGTTTTGTGTTGCATGGGCTTTAAATGCCTTAGTAATTCAGCGATGCCCGGTAAACAGGAAGTGATGTCCCAGATATGGAACTTCACGTGCACTGCTGCGTCATCCAAATACTGCCCCTCCATTGTATCCATAGTAAAGATGCCGAAACCACTATGCGCGTGCGCACAAGCACAAATATACCTTATATGATACCCCGCGAACCATGCAGAGAAAACAGCGTTAAGGCTGGATGGCGTTTTCTTAATATGAAAAGTATGTTACTGGGCCACTTGCATCCTATTTGTGACATCTAGTTGGCACGCCCACTCCAGGGCCAGGGAAAACTCGGGAACTGGGCAATTACTCGTCGTTCTCTTCACCTTCTCGGTTCCTTTCACGGGACATACGGGGGCTGAGACCTGGTTCCATGACCCTGGCGGTGTCGTTTTAATAAACGGGGGAAGATGACAGGAAAGTCTGAGGGGAATAGGGGTATTCATGACACCACCTGCAGTATGCGGCCAGGGCGGCCACCGCTGATTCAGAACCTCTGGGGACGATGACCGGCAGCTTGGTAGGTTCCGCTCCCCGCAGGTGGAACACGGTCCCCAGGGCAGGATGGAAGAGTCCGTTCGTACCTTGGCAGATGTTCAATGGGTCATCAGTACCTCGATGTCTCATATAGACCCTGTGGCTGGTGGTCACCGCTAATACAAGTCTCACACACTACAGCTGGAGTTCTGTTACTTTTACTCAATTCTTTCAGCATGGCCGCCGGGTACGTCGCTTGCCAACCTCTGGTTCAGCATTGTTTCCAGAACTGGATCAATGCAGTCGAGCAATGGTTTGTGCCCTTTCCTCCTCTCTACATGTCTCAGTCTCTGGTGGTCTCTCTATCTCGTACTCTATAAGGGGCAGTTCTCTTCTGGGGCGAGCATGACACCGTTTGGCCCCCCAGGCTCTCAGCACCTCCGCAACACAGAGCTCAAGTACCGACAGCCACGAGTGGTTATTTGTACCCCCTCCAGGGGCACGGCTCTCTAGTTCTGCCGCCTTCACCAAGTTGTGTCGGGGTGTTTGGCCACAGCTCCCATTAGAAGCTTGGGACCTCAGGTTCAATAGTTCGGGCATGAAGCATTTGCGCCGTGTTCAGGGCCGAGTCCCTGTGTTGTCCACCAGCCCACCAGATACAGGCATAAGGGGATCAATGTCACTTCCACATCCCAAGGGCTCTCTCTTCTTTCTTCGCCTGTCGGTCTCTCCCTCCCATGGGCGAGCATGGTTGTGCTTCAGCCCACGGGAATGGACACCACACTGCCTCTACACTCCTGACTTCCACACTCCTCCTTGTCTGTTGCTGTTCCTCCTGACTACTATGACTACTCACTGACACTTCCCTTTCCCCCTATATGAACCTGGGTCCTTCCTCTGGGTCCACCCACCGTCACAGGGGCCTAAGGGTTTGTGTGCTGCGTGTGTGTTCTTTGGGCTCAACTGCACCATCCAGGCACCTGGAACGTAGAGGCGTAACATTCCGTAATCGCAGGAGTGCAGTGCCTCTAGTGGCGACTTACCCATTAATCAATAGGACTGTTGTTTAGTGATAATAGATAGATAGATAGAAATAAGATAGATAGATAAATGAAAGAAATAAAGGCTGCAGCACTCAAAGTTAGGATGTTTCTTGCCTTTAATGGCTTGCAGGCATGGTATAGCGACGTATAGCTGAATTGCCCTGGCGGGGACCATGGGGTACTCTGAAGCGGGCCCTTACGATGTTGTCAGGGGCTGCAGGATGTCACGGTGGCGTGACCTGGTCCGTGATCCCCTCATCAGGCTATCAGTTAAAAAGGGCAAGTTGAAAAAGGGATAATAGAAAAATATAGAAATAAAATAGTTTTCCACGTGACGCCACCCGTAGGATTCAGCCGGTATAGCCATTGCTGTAGTCGGGACCTCTGGGGATGATGGGAGTAGCAGCTATGATTGTTTAGCTCTCCACAGGATGAGTGGGTACCCAGGGCAACCGTAAAGTCTGTGGTGATGATTTGAGGAATGGGTTGCCAGCGATGTCATGCTGGCTGTGCGGCAGGGATCAGAGTCACTCTCAGGCAGGCTGCTGCTGCCAGCTCAGCAATTCAGTCTATCTCTCCTCAGGCACAGAAATGACAGTCTCACACAGTGCTGAGCTTCATCCTGGATTACTTCGCTTTCTCGGCAGATGTTCAATTTACAAGACAGTTCAGTGGCGGCTCCGGTAGTCTCTTGGCAGCCGGGATGGCTCGTCTAGATCACACCCTTTTGTGTTCCATTCCATGGGCCTCTTTTTCTCTCACTTCCGCACACAAAGCTACGATCCAGCCCCACTGGCTTTTGGTGGGCCACCTGCCTGGTCCCCTAGCCCTAGTACGGTGGCCTTCTCTTCGCTGCACCGGGGTTGGGTCACGGGACACAGATACCCCTCAGCCGACCAGTATTGTGGTCGGAGTATGGAGTGTCCTGGCCACCTCAGAGCCAGCACCCTGGTTTCTGCCCAATCCTTCAGCTTTTCCACTAATTCAGGCACACAAATGGATTGCTCACTAACTGTGCCCCTAGGACTCCTTCTGTCTCTCTACGGTCTGCAGCCTGGGACCCAAAACAGCCTCATGGTGGTACAGGCTGCTGGGTCCGTGTACTTTCAGTCTCGTGTAATGATGGTGTTCTCTCCTCTCCTCCCAACTCCCGGGTTTACTGAACTTGACTGACTCACTGGCTGTGTTGCTTTCTGGTTTTGTTTCCCTCCTTCTTGACTGTTTCCTGTCTAACTTGCCCACCCTCCACTTGTCTCCTCCTGCCATCCCGTTGCTGGGCATAGAGTCCCTAGTCTTGGGATCAGAGTATGTTGAGTGTGTGTTTGGGTGACTGGACTTACCAATCCCGGTTGCTGCGCCTTCTAGTGGTGACCGGTCTGAAGGGAAGCCACATATGCAGACACCAAGGTGGGACTCTAGCGCCTGTGCACTAGCAGTAATGCACTGCACAATAATGCCGTTTGCTTTGCCCACATTAGGACAGAGCTAGTGCACAGGAGCTATATTCCCACCCTGCGTAAAGCAGAACACAAACAGGGCAGGATCTGGTGCCTGCGGCTCGCACATGCGCAATGCAGTTAGACACTTTGCCCACAATAGGGCAGAACTCAGGACACTTGTGTGAAGAGAACAAAATCTGCACAGGTGCTGAAAATGAGAATGGTATGAGAGTATAAGAGGTGCCCAGAAGACGGAAGAGGCGGAGGAAGACCAGAGAGGTGGTGAGAACCGGACCCAATGAAGACCTATTTGACAGGTACACTTTAATGACTGGAGTGGATCACCACCCTCTTTTTTTCCTGCTAAATCACTTGAGGATACTGGTCTCAAAGATCTGTGCATGGACAGATGTTGAATCAGTGGCATTTTTCTACATTTATTAAACTGTTTTTCTTTTCTTTTTCTTACAGCACTAACCAAGCCCCCATTCAAACCCATGAATTCAGCTTCTATCAAGGTGATTACACTAAAAACCATCATTTTCATGCCCTGACCTCAAACCATATGGTTAGTGTCACGGTGTAGGGAATAATGATACGTGAATGGCAGTTACGGGCAGGTGACCAGGGAAGACTAGTCTGACCTTAGTCTTGCAACCCTGAATGGCCCTGATCCCGAAGGTATCTCTGATGGTGGGAAGGTTCAGGCCTGCAACCTCTCCCTAAAACTCCTCCACCAGCCCTGTGCTATTCCTCCCTCACCTCCCTCCACAGAACTGGGATACAGCAACACCATTTGATTCGTCCAATTGGGGGTGTGTTCGTCGAACACCGTCGAACACCATTGAAAACAATGGCAGGCAAACAAGAACACATACAAACACATAGAAAACACATAGAAAACACCTTCAAATATGTCCAAAAGCTGACAAACTACTCAGAAGACATAACAAACAAATGGAAAAGTGACAAGTACATATAGTCATGTGAAAAGAAAAGAGCTGGACGAGTAAAAGGAGGAGGAGACACAGATATAGGCATGTCATGCCCTTCTAAAATCATATAAAACACAGCAAGGGGACTTCAACAAGAGTCTCCATTTTTTGCAAGCTTAAAATGGTTGGTGAGGTGACTTTCTGCAGCACATTCAAAAATTCACAAGCCTTTAGTCTCCCTATGTTATCTGTAAGTTACTTCAGGGGAAATGGTGTATCAGTGTCCACGCTGCTGAAATCCCAAGAAAACGATCCGGAAACCATTCGTAGGTTGCATCAATCATCCATTTATTCCTTTTCCTACGCGTTTCGGCACTGTCCTAGTGCCTTCCTCAGGTATATTACATGTCAGCTCTTAACAAGGTTTATATAGCTCCTGTACATGGCATTTAGGGGTGTGTTAACACATGCTGATGATGTCAAAGTCGTCATCAAAGTGGGAGGAGCTTAATTTTTGGCTCCAAAAACAGTAAAAACAAGTTTCTGTGGAGCATTTTACATCGTACAATGATATACAAGTTGATAAAAATCTGACTTAATAAATGGCATAAAAAACGTTCTGAAATTCGCTGAGGAGAAATAAATAAAACCTTCAGTAGTAAAAACCGGAAAAAAAATATACACTCCGATATGCCTCTGGGTGTATTAGAACTCTTGGTCACTTGGATGAAAAACATCCTCACTATTGGGTTGTGCCACCAGGGGAATTCATTAGTGATTAAAAGTGCTGAAGTTTGATATTATCCTGTGAAGGTGGAATAGGGAAAAATATATGGATAATATTATCTATGTAATTAAAAAACAAGTTTATTATAAAATTATTCAAAATTGTATAAAAATATATATAAAAAATATAAATATATGAAAATGTATAAAATAATGGGGGATAAGAATATTTAAAAACTTAATATTTATTATGTATATATATATATATATATATATATATATATATATCTGAGAGGGATTTTGCATAAAAGGTTTCAAATTATAGGAACTATTTATTATTTATGTGAGGGGATCTTATAAAGATAAAAACAAGTGTTAAAATTGAGTATAAGCTAGTTTTAAAATACTCATATTCATGATTCACGTGTTGCGCACCACTTAAGGAGCAGCTCACATATCTAAAACCTTGTCAGTTCTAATCCTCCAAGAGGCATTTACAGATAAAGCAAAACTCTTTCATCATAAAGTATAATTATATTGTAAAATTTCGTTAGCAGGTGTATTACCAATTTGTGTTACAAGATGGCACTCACGTTACACCATAGAATAATTCTGGATGCAGTTTCCATAGCAATAGGGTATCAAAGTAGTTCAATTGTTCGCCTCCGGGGGCAACCAAAATACACGTTCCTATGTGATTGAATTTCTGTGCAGTGCAATTGTTCGCCTCTAGGGGCGATCAAAATACACGTTCCTATGTAATCATACTCTGTTAGCTCATAGTAGTGATAGAATAGTGATTCCAAGATGTGTTAGGTTAAATATTTATGTTCAGAAAGATAAAAATAATACTGAATAATAAATAAATACTAATATAAAATAATAATAACCAAATTGGGGTGAAAAGTGATATAGTATTTTATATAAAATATTTCCACAAATATATAGAGACCTTCTTATTATAAATAAATAAATAAATAAATAAATAAATAAAAGTTCTGTGAGTGTCTAAGTATCAGAATGTATACAATGTGTGAATCTATTTAACAGTGGTTATCATATGAGCTCAGGGATGATGTTCAGACCCTTGGGTTTTAATGTATCTAGGCGGTACATCCAGAATTTTTCACGTTTTTTCAGGACCTCAAATCTGTTGTTTGTAATGGCAGGTATGTGGTCAATTGGTGTAATTTCTAAACATGTGGGGTCTCTATTGTGGTGCATACTAAAGTGGTTTGATACCCCATGGAATTTAAAACCATTCTTAATGTTGGATCGGTGTTTATTGAGTCGCTCATGTAGCGATCTTATAGTTCTGCCCACATATTGGAGGTGACATGGGCATTCCAGGAGGTAAATAATGTACCCAGTTGTACAATCCATATTATGCTTAATTGGATAGGATTTTTGTGTGGTGGAGGATGTGATATTTGATCTCTGTTGAATATTCCTGCAGCACAGACATTTCTTTCTGTTGCACCTTTTTGTCATGATGGTGGTTGGCTCACTTTTTGGTGGTGAATCTCTCTCTCATGATAACCACTGTTAAATAGATTCACACATTGTATACATTCTGATACTTAGACACTCACAGAACTTTTATTTATTTATTTATAATAAGAAGGTCTCTATATATTTGTGGAAATATTTTATATAAAATACTACATCACTTTTCACCCCAATTTGGTTATTATTATTATATATTAGTATTTATTTATTATTCAGTATTATTTTTATCTTTCTGAACACAAATATTTAACCTAACACATCTTGGAATCACTATTCTATCACTACTATGAGCTAACAGAGTATGATTACATAGGAACGTGTATTTTGATCGCCCCTAGAGGCGAACAATTGCACTGCACAGAAATTCAATCACATGGGAAACGTGTATTTTGGTCGCCCCCGGAGGCGAACAATTGAACTACTTTGATACCCTATTGCTATGGAAACTGCATCCAGAATTATTCTATGGTGTAACGTGAGCGCCATCTTGTAACACAAATTGGTAATACACCTGCTAACGAAATTTTACAACATAATTATACTTTATGATGAAAGAGTTTTGCTTTATATGTAAATGCCTCTTGGAGTATTAGAACTGGCAAGGTTTTAGATATGTGAGCTGCTCCTTAAGTGGTGCGCAACACTTGAATCATGAATATAAGTATTTTAAACTAGCTTATACTCAATTTTAACACTTGATTTTATCTTTATTAAGATCCCCTCACATAAATAATAAATAGTTCCTATAATTTGAAACCTTTTATGCAAAATCCCTCTCAGATATATATATATGCTGAATATTGAGTTTTTAAATATTCTTTTCCCCCATTATTTTATACATTTTCATATATTTATATTTTTTATATATATTTTTATACAATTTTGAATAATTTTATAATAAACTTGTTTTTTAACTACATAGATATAGATAATATTATCCATATATTTTTCCCTATTCCACCTTCACAGGATAATATCAAACTTTAGCACTTTAAATCACTAATGAATTGCCCTGGTGGCACAACCCAATAGTGAGGATGTTTTTCATCCAAGTGACCAAGAGTTCTAATACACCCAGAGGCATATCGGAGTGTATATTTTTTTTCCTGTTTTTACTACTAAAGGTTTTATTTATTTTTCCGCAGCGAATTTCAGAACGTTTTTTATGCCATTTATTAAGTCAGATTTTTATCAACTTCTATATCATTGTACGATGTAAAATACTCCACAGAAACTTGTTTTTACTGTTTTTGGAGCCAAAAATTAAGCTCCTCCCACTTTGATGACGATTTTGACATTATCAAACTGGGCTCCGCCCACTTTGATGACGATTTTGACATCATCAGCATGTGTTAACACACCCCTAAATGCCATGTACAGGAGCTATATAAACCTTGTTAAAGGGATCCTGTCACCCCCAAATCACCTCTAAACCTATTAAAACCTGTCCCTAGAGCATATTAACACTGTCCCTACACTCCTTTTAGCTCCTAAATGGCATTAGTCAAAGTGAATATAAACGTTTTATAAGTACCTGATTAGTCATGATAATGAGTGACTATGCTATTCATAGTCACTCATCAAGGCAGCCCCTCTTCTTCATATCACGCCTATTCAGGCGTGCTCGTCAGTCTATGTTCAAAATCGCGCCTCCCTGCGCGCCTCCCCTCTCTCTCATAGCGTCCGGGCTTCACTGTAAGCTGTATGACGCGATTCGCGTCATTCCCGGCGCCGGATAACGTATTTGCAGCCGCGCCGCGCTGTCAGCTTCAAAATACGCACTGCGCATGCCCATGCGCATGCGCAGTGCGGGACTTGAAGCTGACAGCGCGGCGCGGCTGCAAATACGTCATCCGGCGCCGGGAATGACGCGAATCGCGTCATACAGCTTACAGTGAAGCCCGGACGCTATGAGAGAGAGGGGAGGCGCGCAGGGAGGCGCGATTTTGAACATAGACTGACGAGCACGCCTGAATAGGCGTGATATGAAGAAGAGGGGCTGCCTTGATGAGTGACTATGAATAGCATAGTCACTCATTATCATGACTAATCAGGTACTTATAAAACGTTTATATTCACTTTGACTAATGCCATTTAGGAGCTAAAAGGAGTGTAGGGACAGTGTTAATATGCTCTAGGGACAGGTTTTAATAGGTTTAGAGGTGATTTGGGGGTGACAGGATCCCTTTAAGAGCTGACATGTAATATACCTGAGGAAGGCACTAGGACAGTGCCGAAACGCGTAGGAAAAGGAATAAATGGATGATTGATGCAACCTACATATGGTTTCCGGATCGTTTTCTTGGGATTTCAGCAGTGCGGACACTGATACACCATTTCCCCTGAAGTAACTTCTGGATGGTTCCCAGGTGCATGTGGAAGGTGAAAGTCCTGCAGCAGCTGCATTTAATGCTAAATGCTTTTACACCAGTTGTGGGTCTCACAACTGTGCTAGGTGAGTGAATTCATACCCACCGCATACATTAGTGTCACTAGTGATTGGGCACTATTGCGCCTCTTGTTCCCCCCCCTATTTTTTACTATGTTATCTGTAAGATTTGTTACCAAAATCTAAGTAGAGGCCAAAAAGTCAATAGTTTGAGTACTTCATGCATAAACCGTCACATGGATATGAAGCATAAGTCACAGTGGGAAGCTCACGGTGCTACAATGCGGCCTAGCGGCCCGGGCCAACCACCGTCTGCCCCATCAAGTGCATCTGCGGCCACTTCATCCTCTGTGACTGTGGGGATAGCAGTCACACATGCTTTTGGATGCAGACCTTCCACCTCTTGACCTGCCAATCAAACTGGCTGTTGCTGGTAATCAGTTCTTTTGGAAGTGGAAACACCTGCTGGTGTTGAGCGCTCTCTGACTTCGGGAGCACCACCTTTGGATGAAGGCAACATAATATCTCCGCCTGCACCTACCTCACAGACCAGCAGTTTGCCGGGGACACCCTACTCAACCCCGTCTCAGCACAGCAGCTAGCCCTTGGTCCCTCAGATGTGGACAAGTAAAAGACCATTTCCTCCTAGCCATGACAAAGCTAAGAGGTTGAATTTCACCATCTGCAAGCTGTTGGCTACAGAAATGCTGCCTTTCCACCTGGTGGACACAGAGGATTTCCGAGACCTTCTGTCCGTCGCAGTGCCCCAGTACCAGATGCCCAGTCGCCACTACTTCTCAAAGAAAGCTGTGCCTATGCTACACCAGCATGTCGCACACAACATCACCGCTTCCTTGAGAAACTCTGTGTTTGACAGGGTGCATATCACCACAGACACTTGGACCAGTAAGCATGGACAGGGGCATTACATGTCGGTGACTGGACACTGTGTAACTATGGTGATAGCAGGAGAAGGAGCTGCTCTCCAAGTCTTGCCATCCCAACGAGTTGTGCGTCAATCCTCTGTATGTAGAAGTTCCTCCACTGCTTCTGCCTCCTCAACCTCGTCTCGGTCCTCCACCTGCACCCAAAGTCTGGTAATGCCACCCGTGTTCTAACTGCGCAGAAAGAAACCTGCAAACCTCCTTACTATGCTGGCAGCAGGGCTCAACAGCATCAGGCGGTGTTTACGTTGAAATGTCTGGGAAATGTGAGTCACACAGCTTAGGAGTTGTAGTCAGCTGTGGAGACCAAGTTTCATCAATGGTTGTCTCCACTGAACCTGCAGCCAGGGAAGGCCGTGTGCGACAATGCTGCAAACCTGTGTGTGGCCCTTCGCCGGGGCAATGTCACACACACGCCTTTTATGGCTCTCGTCTTGAACCTGGTTGTCCAGCAATTTTTAGACCACTATCCCTGCCTAGATGGGCTTCTGCAGTGGGCACGGTTGCTATGTGCTCACTTCCGCCGTTCGCATCCAACTTGCATCTCTACAAAAGTTGTTCAGCCTGCCATTTCACTGGCTGAAATGCAATGTGCCGACACGATGGAGTTCAACTCTGCACGTGTTGCAGGGACTTTGGCTGCACCGACGATCCCTGGTGCTATTTGTATAGCCTGGGCCAACGAGATCCAGAGGTGGGGCAAATCATGCTGCAGGAGTGGTCTCAGATCAAGGACCTATGCACCCTTCTGCACAGTTTTGAAATGGTGACGAAGATGTTTAGTGCTGACGATGCCATTATCAGCATGACTATTCTGGTCATTTTCATGCTGGAGCACACTTTAAACAGTATTCAGAGTCAGGTGGTTGGACAAGAGGAGGGGGAGGAAGTATAGGAGTCGTATGCAGAAGGGATAACAAGATCTCCAAGGTCCAGACGGTCGGCAGCACCAAGGCGGCAGGCATGGGAGGGTGGGGGAGAAGGATTTACAAGGGCGCATGGTAGCAGCCAAACTGTTGAGGAAGGTGCAGGAGCAGAGAAACAAATGGAGGACGAACTGGCGATGGGCATGGAAGACTCATCAGATGAGGGAGACCTTGATGACATTTCTATTGTGTGAGGTTGGGGGGAGAGGAAGGAAGCATGATTCTTACCTCGCCGCCACCAACACAACAAGGACTTGGTCCTCCTGGATGCGCAAGACACATGACTGCATTCTTGCTGCAATACCTGCAACATGACCCTCTGATTGTCAGAATTCGAAGTAATGCCGACTACTGGGTTGCCACACTCTTAGATCCCCAGCACAAGAGTAAATTTGACGAAATAATTCCTGCCATAGAAAGGGTTCACGCATGCAGGAGTATCAGCTGAAGCTGTTACAGAATCTTAGATCTGCTTTTCCACAAAACACTAGTGGTGCACATAATGAGTCTCACAGTTCTAACTTGCCAACCATGCAACTGTCGAGGCATCACTCAAACCGTTACAGTAAGACCGTACCTGGTGGTAACAGCAATTTTGTGGAATAGTTTCTGTGGCGCCCCACTGGTCAATGCGCCACAGTAGGGGTACTGCACCCACAAAATAGCGTGCAGTTATTCCTGTCACAGGGGAGAGCAAGGTTTGTAGGCAGATCCCAACCCAGCACTCCCTCACTCGTGTTTTTGGTGGGGATTGGTCGCAGTTCACACTGCTGCTTCTAATGTGTGCAGACTCATATTCTTTGGCTTCATGTTCACCCCTGCTGGTTCAGCAGAAATTGGAGGCACCTGCCCCTCCCCTATGAAGTCTGCATACAGAGCTGCCAGCCACACAGCCTTACATGGTGAGATTTTCCTGTGCTCTCCCGCACCCTGCCCAGAGGTATGCACACACAGGCAGGTTTTTAATGTAGCATCTAGGGACAGAGTTAGGACTGTCTCTACCAGGGCCCACCGTGAAGTTGGTGAGGCAGCTTACTGTACGTTTTTTGCAAAAACGTATAAACCAAAAGGCCCTGTTTTTTGTCACGGCACTGGCTATTTATAATTTTTACAGCAGAGCACCTTTTGTGTGACACTTATACGGTTTTTGCATTGGTTTTTCATGTTTTTGGTGGGGATTGGTCGCAGTTCACACTGCTGCTTCCAATGTGTGCAGACTCATATTCTTTGACTCCCTCACTCGAGCCTAGGCAAATTGTTGGAGTCCAGTTCCTAGGGGAAGAGTTAGGGGAGGAGGGAAGTCAGACAGTGGAGTTTTAGTTTGCACTGAGGAGCGAAGAAGAGGGGAGCCTCCAAGTGAAAGAAGGAGACTCCCAGGGAGGGTGCCTAGAGAAGAGGCAGTCCAGGAACAGAAAGAGGGAACCCCATATCGGAGCGCCCATACTCTGGGGGAACCCTGGTCCATCAAACGGAGTACCAGCTCTGAGGATACGGTGCAGGGTGTTTAGACCCTGAGTTGTCTACAGCGGTTGTCACACGTCAGTTCGCCAACCCTGACACCCTGTCTAACAAGTGCAGCCTCGCCAGGATCGCCCCACCAAAGGTCGAGCCCCTTCAGAGAGAGAGAGAGGGAGAAGAAGAGATCTTACATCACCCCAAAGGGCCTGGTATACAAGAGGGCTGTGTCGGGGCAGGTTTTAGCAGCAGGACACAGGATTGACAAAAGAAAGCATACTACAGGATCCGCTGAATGACCTTGCAAGCCTCCATTACTACCCGACCAGCAGCCTGATTATAGACTGTTTGTGCTGTAACCTGAACTGCCATCTGAACTGGTTTACAGAGTAAAGTACCCGTGTGGTGTGACAACGCCTCCGTGTGTCTGTTCAAATGCTGCACTGCTCCACAGATCATCTCCACCTTCTGCACCACCATGTCAGGTGCACCTCTGCCCTCCAAGCTGCAGTACCATCTCCCCCGGAGGTCTGAAGTGGCACTGGTGCTCATCACCAGAATCTGCAGGTGACGTCACGACAAACTATTTTTTTTCTTCATCAACATTCCCTAACCACTTTTCAGTTGATCACCAGGGCCATGGGTCTGGGCAGGCCACCAGTGACATCCCAACTACAGCAGGGCCCAGATACCCGAGTTCCCATACAACCCTGGGTGATTCATTTCACCAATTTTTTAGACCATCCTTTGCAAGGCCAGAGGAGACAAGTCTGACACATAGTCAACACCTAGAGAGGATGGTACAGGAGTATCTCCAAGTAAACATCGATGCCATGACTGTGGAACTGTACCCCTGCTCATTTTGGGCTTCCAATATGGAAAAATGGCTTGAGCTCGCCACTCACGCCTTGGAGATCTTGTCATGGACTGCAGCCAGCCTTCTCTCTGAATGTGTCTTCAGCGCTGCTGGTGGTGTGCTGACAGATAAACACACGCGGCTGTGTCCTGTGACAATGTAGACAGACTAACGTTCATCAAGATGAACAAGTTATGTATCCGCAAGGACTTTTCTACCCCTGTGTCATCCTGAGTTGGGTCATCCTTTGCAATCTCAAAAAAGGCCCAGGCTAGGCAAGGCTTAGAGCCCATGTGACCTCAAGAAGAGCCACCATGACTTCTGCTCAGAGGCAGACCTATGGTTGAGGATGCAGTTGTTGACGTGCTTCCAGTACTCAGTCTCTGTCCAGGAAGGCGCAACCTAACCTTGTCATCACTAGCATCCTCCTCCACTTCCTCTGCTGACTCTCATTGACTGGCTGACTGTGGGTTGACAGTAAGTGGGATCTCCAGCCTCATCATCACCCTGTGTGCTCTCCCACACGTCATCCTCAGAGCCAACCTCTTCCTGCCCTGACCGAAAAGTCAAGTTGTTGTTCCAATCAGGTATCTGTCTCATCAGGATCTTCCTCATTGTCTCCACCAACAGGACTTACAGTTTGGGAATGAGGGTCTACATTATGCTTGCTCAGAATCTTCTTCATCTGGGCCTGGATCCAACTCACAAAGCTTCTGGGCATCAGTGAAGATCATTTCCTCGTCTGGACTCACAGAAGCTTTGGAGCAGACCTCTGATTCCCAGGCTATTTTATGAGTGAACATCTCTGCATACTCAACCATCTGTCATAACCCATACTCAGACGGGTGGCTGGAAACTTGGGAGCTGTGAGGAAGCAAGTGCAATTGGGGTGACACCTCTGAGGACTGGTGTATTTGTGATGTTGAAGTTGAGGTGGAGGAGAGCTCACTTGATGAAGCACTTGCTATCCATTCAAGCGCCTGCTCTTTTTGTGCCTCATCTACAGTTGGTAGCGATCGTCGTGTGACTCGTGTCTGTAAGAAAGGGATGATATCAGATTGTCCACGAAAAGAAGTAGACATCTTAGTTTGGCTGGAAGATGGTCTTTCTCCTGCAGATGTTACTGTTGCTTTACCACCTATCCCACGGACACAAACTTTTTTCCCTTTCCAACACGCCTATTCCCCTTTCCACCAGTAGCAAGCCTTTTGCCACTCATTTTAGAGGTTAACTACCGTATATACTCGTGTATAAGCCGACCCGTGTATAAGCCGACACCCCTACTTTTGCCCCCAAAACCTGGGAAAATCTATTGACTCGTGTATAAGCCGAGGGTGGACCCCAGCACAGGTATACAGCCCCCAGCAGTGTGGTATACAGAAGCCCCAGTGGTATATACAGCAGCAGCCCCAGTGGTATATACAGCCCCAGTGGTAGTATACACGCAGCCCCAGTAGTATATACAGCCCCAGTGGTATATACAGCCCCAGAGGTAGTATACAGCAGCCCCAGTAGTATATACAGCCCCAGTGGTATATACAGCCCCAGTGGTATATACAGCCCCAGTGGTAGTATACACGCAGCCCCAGTAGTATATACAGCCCCAGTGGTATATACAGCCCCAGAGGTAGTATACAGCAGCCCCAGTAGTATATACAGCCCCAGTGGTATATACAGCCCCAGTGGTAGTATACACGCAGCCCCAGTAGTATATACAGCCCCAGTGGTATATACAGCCCCAGTGGTAGTATACACGCAGCCCCAGTAGTATATACAGCCCCAGTGGTATATACAGCCCCAGTGGTAGTAAACACGCAGCCCCAGTAGTATATACAGCCCCAGTGGTATATACAGCCCCAGAGGTAGTATACAGCAGCCCCAGTGGTATATACAGCCCCAGTGGTAGTATACAGCAGCCCCAGTAGTATATACAGCCCCAGTGGTAGTATACAGCAGCCCCAGTAGTATATACAGCCCCAGTGGTATATACAGCCCCAGTGGTAGTATACACGCAGCCCCAGTAGTATATACAGCCCCAGAGGTATATACAGCCCCAGTGGTAGTATACACGCAGCCCCAGTAGTATATACAGCCCCAGAGGTAGTATACAGCAACCCCAGTAGTATATACAGCCCCAGAGGTAATATACAGCAGCCCCAGTAGTATATACAGCCCCAGTAGTATATACAGCCCCAGTGGTATATACAGCCCCAGTGGTAGTATACAGGGCCCCAGCAGGGCCCCCCTCATAGTTTGGCGCCCCCACCTCACATGATGGCCCCCCCCGCATGCAGCGCTGCGCATATACATTACCAGGATATCAGCTGTCACCCTCCGGTGGCGGATCGCGGCTCCTGGGCTCCCATCTTCCTCTGTCTTCCTGCTTTGTGGCCGCCGGGCTCATCGCGATGACGTCATCGCGACGCCGGCCGGTCACGTGACAAGCAGGAAGACACAGAGGAAGATGGAGCCCGGAGCCCAGGAGCCGCGATCCGCCACCGGAGGGTGACAGCTAATATCCTGGTAATGTATATGCGCAGCGCTGCATGCGGGGGGGGCCATCATGTGAGATGGGGCGCCAAACTTTGAGGGGGGCCTGTATACTGGTATGACTCGCGTATAAGCCGAGGGGGGGACTTTTCAGCCCAATTTTTGGGTTGAAAAACTCGGCTTATACGCGAGTATATACGGTAATTGGCAACTCTGTAGTTGTTCGCACAAAAAAGTATGGATGGAAACCGAGCAGAGCTGAGTGGCGAAACTGTGCTACTATGCCCAAAGGATTGCCTGTGTTATATACAGTAAAGAATTTCTTATTAGATACACAGGCAGTGTAGCTTGCTTCATAGATGGGCTACTCCACTGACTACCAGACACTGCTTCTAGCCAAAGAGGATTGCCTGGGTTAAATGCAGTAAAACATTGTTAGTAGATACACAGGTGGTGTAGCTTGCTTCACAGCTGGGCTACTCCGCTGATTACAAGACACTGCTACTAGCCCAAAAGGATTGCCTGGGTTAAATGCAGTAAAACATTGTTAGTAGATACACAGGTGGTGTAGCTTGCTTCACAGCTGGGCTACTCCGCTGATTACAAGACACTGCTACTAGCCCAAAAGGATTGCCTGGGTTAGATGCAGTAAATAATTGTTATTAGATACACAGGCAGTGTAGCTTGCTTCACAGGTGGGCTACACCACTGACTACCAGACACTGCTACTAGCCCAAAAGGATTGCCTGGGCTAGATGAAGTAAAAAATTGTTAGTAGATAGACAGGCGGTGTAGCTTGCTTCACAGCTGGGCTACACCGCTGACTACCAGACACTGCTACTAGCCCAAAAGGATTGCCTGGGCTAGATGCATAAAAAAATTGGTATTAGATACACAGGTGATATTTGAACTAGTCCCTACTTCTCTGAACTAGCCCTCAAAAGTGCTGATATTACAACTTGTCCCTACGTCTATGAACTAGCCCTCAAAAGGGCTGATATTACAACTAGTATCTACTCCCTAAACCCATCTCTCTATCTAACTTGAAATTGGCTCGCTATCTGGCTGACAAACTGACACTGTATCACTGTATAGTGCACACAGCAGCAGTAGCGGTGCCGACTGACACAGAGCTGCAGCAGTGAGGAAATGGTGGTGATGGGGAAAATGGCTGGGTCTTATAGGGCAAGGACATGTGACATACACAGCCAATGACACATGCTCTTGCTTGTATGCAAAAAATGCACTTTGCTGTGTGTGTGTGCTGATAGGCTGACAGACAGCACTGCCCCACTGTATATGCGGGAAAGAAAAAAAAATGGAGATCGGCAGTATTTCAGCGCAGATCTATCCCCTGCCACGCCCGCCCACTATACATTAAAACTGTATATTAACATTGAATAACAGAATTATTGTGAAAATCCATGTACGTTTTTGGTGACTGAAGTGTTATCGAACATAACCTCGAACTGCCGAATTTGAAGCAAATTGTTTGCATTCGTTGAATGACTCGAACACGGCTCAGAACAGCTCGAATTTGAGATTGGCCAACATTTCGAATAGAACATCGCTCATCTCTATTGAGGAGTCCTGAAAGCTAGATTTTGGCCATAAAAGGCTGGAGGAAATATTCATCTGTTTGTGTGTTTTTTTCTGGGCCCCAATAAAGAATTTGGTGCCCACAGAAAGCACACGCACCTCATACCAACCCAGACACATTCTTCATACACTAGCGACTAATGCAGGAAGAAAGAACAGTAAAATAGATCACTAGCAAAGAAGTGTATAATATAGTGGAGGCAGGCTTCAACTTACCAAGAATAAGGCAGTGACTAGCAATTTGAGCAACACTCCTATAGCTTAGCCTCTGCTAAAATTATGTTCTTGACTGTGTGCCTAAACCCTTACATGGAGTGAGTACAGCTTTTATTTTTTTATAAGCTCAGACGTTTGTGTGCCAAACGTCTACAGTGTTTATTTTTTGCTTTAGTTTCCAGGATAGGAAATAATTATCTGATGGCTACTAGTTATCCTTCAGCAGAGACATGCTGATTTAAATCCAAAGTACTCAAAATGATGGGTTGTAGATGTGTTGTCGAGCTTCAATTTGCACTGCCTTTTAAATACCTCTCTTTTCTCTCATATTTCTTTAGGCAGCAAAACCCATGCTAGTTTGAAATAGCAACCAAATCACTTTCATAAGTATAAAAATAACGTTTATTTTTTAGGCCTGCTACATACCACATGCATACCCTGTCTCAACCAGGGTCATATTTTATACTAAGCAGTGGATATCCAGTAAGCAACTTTGCACGGGGGCAGAAGTCAGCTCCTGAAAAATAATACTTCTTTTTACTTTGCTTGGTCCCCTATTAGCTTTCCTATGAAATTCAATAACATTTTGGGAGATAGTGCAGCTGAACTTTTTTCAAGTTTTTCCTGCTACTAGATTTTAGAGCATAGGTAGGACCTGTGTTTATTTTTCGCTGTCTCTGGCCACCGGGGAGCGGAGCATGCCTGCTTGCTAATGGTAAGCATTACTAAATACTGGCAGTTCTAATGGGTTCTCTCGATGTTTTATTAGCTAAGGCCTCCTTCACAATACGTTTTTTGCCTGTCTGAGTGGATCATGTTTTTTGAAGGACTATAACGGAGAGGCAGGGGCGCACAAACCATGAGGCCAGTTGAGCTGGTCGCCTCAGGCGGCTGTATCACTGCTAAACAGGGGGACAGCACTGTGGCAGGTGCCCTGTAAATAGCAACTTCTATGGAGCACACTGGGCCAGCCGGCTGCTATCTCTTCCTTCGCATCTCCCATGTGCCCACTGCAGCTCTGTATGGCGGGGAGTGATGATGTCATCATCCAGCGTCCCACTGTGCAGAGTGTGGAACACACACTGAAGAGACCGGAGGTGGAGCAGCGAGGAGAGAGGGGAGTATCCTTTTATTTTTATAATCAATGACAATCAAGTGCTGTATAATATAGGAGGATTATGCGGTGATGCTGCATTGTATATGGGGGATGCTGCATTTTATATGTGTCGAGCCCCAGGCCCTGGGGTACTCGGGTATCAGGCTCGATGGGTGCTCTCACTGGGATGTCATGGGTGGCAGCGCCTGAGCCCGGGGCCTGGGTGACACTTCAATAAGGGGTGTATGTACAGGAGATTAGAGTTTGTCATGTGACGCCACCTGTAGTACCTGGTGATGGGTCACTAGCAGCGCCACAGTCCTCCGGAGGTCGATGGTAATGCAGCTGAGATGGCAAAGCTCCCTATAGGTGGAGCTGGTCCTCCGGGGCAGCATTCCTGTAAGCAAACAGGTTGACGAAGATAACCACACAAAGGCAAAGTCACTTTCTCCCGGGTACTTTACTGTAAACGTTCTGCAGCAAAATACAGAGTCCACAGTTTAGCAAGTTGTTATTCAAACAGGTATCTCTACGGGTGGCTGCAAGTGGATGCCAGGTGGTATGGTGGAACTCATGGTAAACCTTAGTTGACGAACCCGTGTCCTTTCTTCCCCGCCTAGGATGAGTCTATACCCAATAGCTCCTTGTAGGTAAACTTGGGACTCCCCTCCCTCATGGTGAGGAAGCAGGCAGACCGCTCCATCTGGCAGGGTGCCACAGCTGGTAAACGGACTGCAGCAGCTGGTTGACGACTTTCAGAGGTGAACTCTGGCCGTTTCCTCGGGTCCGGCGTTCCCGTGGTGGACTGGGGTATTCCCTGGAGAATGTACGCTCCACGCTGGGGTTCCCCCTTTCTCTCTATGGCCCAGACTCCCTCGTCAGGCACCTTCTCTCTGGACCCCCTCAGGATCCTCTCTCATCTTCCCTCCGGATCAGCATAGAGCTGTCTGGGTTAACCTTCCGCCTCGCTCCACATTCCTCCTCTGACTTCGACTTAACTTCACTCTCTTCTTTGTTTCCCCTAGAGGTGAATATATCTCCCTCCCAGGTAACCTCCCACCACTATTCTAATGTGAGAGTGCAGGAATGGGTCCCACCCACCAGCCTAGGATCCACTTGCAGCTGGGAAGATTACACCTCTTTTACGGGTGCAATACCCCACTGTGACACCTGACTACGTGGGACGCCACATACCCCCTGATGGAACATACTCGTCCTCAAGTATAGGTTCCTGTTAAACCGGAGAGTGAAAAACATTTTTCTTTTTATATTCAACATCACAATCAACGGGTAAACTATATACAATCAAGCATACTTGGATTTCTTCCTAATTGTAGGAGGCACATTTCGTATAACGTTACACACACTGCAGCAGTTATTTTAGATCCCACGGTCTTCGGGTCATCTATTGGCAAAGATATTACTCTCCAGCGGTTACTATCTGCATAAAAGAAATACATTTGAATCTAACTCGGCCCAACGGGGACCTGTACTAACAGTGCGGGTCCGGCGGTAACTTATTGTCCAGCACAGGCCAATGGGAATTATCACCGCCGTACCACTGCCTACACATCACACATTGTCAACACAGGGGCAACGTTCAAAATAAAAGTCTATGGATCTTCTTGGTTCAAAACACACAGGGCACTGCTCATTATTCCGGGATTTTAAAAGGGAAAACATAAATGGGAAAGGTAGCTGAAAAAGGGGCTATATACAGTCATAGTCTCTACAACGGGAGTCTATTGCTGGCGGGATATTCATATTGCAAACCAGCCTAAGGGGCCTGGATGCCTCTCAAATGTAACCTGCTCACCTCGGTACAGATCACGATCCGGGTGTCCACGCCGCAGGTACGATTCTACGTCTCTTCGGGCGAAAAAAATGTTTTTTTGAAGTCCGGGTTCACATAGGAATCCCCATCCTTCATCATGGCATACGGAAATAACAGTTCCTTGGCGGCGCAACTCCAATGAAAGCGGGGGCTGTGATAGTGCTTCATCTCGAAGTCACCAGGTTGCCTGTTCTTTTTGGAACCATTCTTCTCTGCGTCTTTGTCATGCCAGTTAATCTCGCTAGTTCAAGGATGACTGGTACTCTGGTGGTGGTGAGTTGCTGGTTGAGACTGGATGATGCTCTGGTCTCCGCTGTGCTCACAATGATAGGGGTACCTTGCCGCTGCCGCTGCCATGCAGACCACCATGCAGCTTCTGGGGTGCTCCCTCCTGAGGCTCCTTCTATGTCCTCCGGTTTCTCGAAGTCTGTTTCATTCTCCACCTCTTCAGCCTCCACTATCACATCGGGCTCTGTAGGGGACGTCCGCGCTGACTCTAGCTGGAGATAGCTGCGGGTACGGGATGGTGGTGTTACAGGGGCTTCGGTATGGGTCCCTGCGTCCTGGGTCTGGACGGGTGGCGGTACGGTTGGTAAGGAGGCACGGTACTCCACTACTGCCTGCACTGCTACCGCTGCCTCTCGCGCTTCTCGGCCTTCTCTCATGGTCATCACTTCACAGGCCCTCTCCACGCTTCACCATCAGCACACCCATGCCAGGGCTTCCTCCATGTCCTGCCAGAGCCGTCTAAATGCGTCTCTCCAGTAGTCAGGATACCCCTCTAGTGTTAAGAGGGACGCCATTGCCGGGTCTCCTTGTGCGGCTCTGGCCTGTTTCTCGACCTCGCGCACGATGTCTCTCCAACAGGGTGCCACCATGCTGCCAGGTTTGTCTCTTTATTGGCAGCCACTCCCGGAGAACTTCCTGTGGGCCGCCCCCCTGATTGACTGATGGCAATCGGAGCGGCCACACTTTTTGATGCCTGTGTCTTGGCCCTCTTTCTTCTAGGGGCTGAGGCACACCCCTGGGCCTGCACATGGTGTTTAGTACATGGCTATGGCATGGATATTACTTGCAGGCACCCAGGACCTCTCCTCCGGACCATAGCCCTTCCAATGTACCAGATACTGCACGGATCCTCTCACTAAGCGGGAATCAAGGATCCATTGAACTTCGTATTCTATGGCACCCCCGACCAAGACCGGAGGAGGAGGGGACTGGACAGGATGAACCGAAGATCGGTACAATTTGAGAAGGGACTTATGGAATACATTGGGCAGTTTGAATGATTGAGGGAGCTTCAGACGAAATGCTACAGGGTTAACCCCTTCAGGACCCAGCCTATTTTGACCCTAAAGACCTTGGCCTTTTTTGCAATTCTGACCAGTGTCCCTTTATGAGGTTATAACTCGGGAACGCTTCAACCGATCGTAGCGATTCTGAGATTGTTTTTTCGTGACATATTGGGCTTCATGTTAGTATTACATTTAGGTCGATAATTTTTGCGTTTATTTGTGAAAAAATCAAAAATATGGCAAAAATGTTGAAAATTTTGCAATTTTCAAATTTTGAATTATTCTTCTGGTAAACCAGAGAGTTATGTGACACAAAATAGTTATGAAATAATATTTCCCACATGTCTACTTTACATCAGCACAATTTTGGAAAAAAAAAATTTTTTTGTTAGGAAGTTATAAGGGTTCAAAGTTCATGAGCAATTTTTCATTTTTCCACCAAAATTTACAAAACCATTTTTTTAGTGACCACATCACATTTGAAGTCCCTTTGAGGGGTGTACATGACAGAAAACACCCAAAAGTGACACCATTCAAAAGACTGCACCCCTGAAGCTACTCAAAACTACATTCAAGAAGATTATTAACCCTTCAGGTGCTTCACAGGAACTAAGCAAATTGGAAACAAAAAAATTGATTTTAATTTTTCTAACAAAAATGTTCTTTTAGCCTCAATTTTTTCACTTTCACATGGGCAACAAGATAAAATGGATCCTAAAATTTGTTGGGCAATTTCTCCTGAGTATAACGATACCTCATATGTGATCATAAACCACGGTTTGGGCGCACGGCAGGGCTCTGAAGGGAAAGAGCGAAATTTGACTTTTGGAGCTAATTTTCCATTCAAAAAGTGAAATGGCGCTCCTTCCCTTCTGAGCCCTGCCGTGCGTCAAAACAGTGGTTTATGACCACATATGAGGTATCGGTGTTCTCAGGAGAAATTGCCCAACAAATTTTAGGATGAATTTTATCCTGTTACCCATGTGAAAATGAAAGAATTGAGGCTAAAAGAACATTTTTGTGAAAAAAAAGTACTTTTTCCATATTCACAGATCAATTTGTAAAGCATGTGTGGGTTCAATATGCTCACCACCCATCTAGATAAGTTCCCTGGGGGGTCTAGTTTCCAAAATAGGGTCACTTGTGGGGGAGCTCCAAAGTTTAGGCACACAGGGGCTCTCCAAACGCGGCATGGTGTCAGCTAACAATTTGAATGGAAAATCACCTCAAATTGTTAGCGGACACCATGTCGCATTTGGAGAGCCCCTGTGTGCCTAAAGATTGAAGCTCCCCACAAGTGACCATATTTTGGAAACTAGACCCCCAAGGGAATATATCTAGATGCATTGTGAGCACTTTGAACCCCCAGGTGCTTCACAAACTGATCCGTAAAAATTAAAAAGTACTTTTTTTCCACAAATATTTTTTTTTTTCATTTTCATGGATTAATTTGTGAAGAACTTGGGGGTTCAATATGCTCACTACCCATCTAGATAAGTTCCCTGGGGGGTCTAGTTTCCAAAATGGGGTCACTTGTGGGGGAGCTCCAAAGTTTAGGCACACAGGGGCTCTCCAAATGCGACATGGTGTCCGCTAATAATTTGAATGGAAAATCACCTCAAATTGTTAGCGGACACCATGTCGCATTTGGAGAGCTCCTGTGTGCCTAAACATTGGGGCTCCCCCACAACTGACCCTATTTTGTAAACTAGACACCCCAGGGAACATATCTAGATGCATTGTGAGCACTTTGAACCCCCAGGTGCTTCACAAATTGATCCGTAAAAATTAAAAAAGAAAATTTGTGTGAAAAAAAGTATTTTTTTCCTTATTACGTATCAATTTTTGAAACACCTGGGGGTTCAAAGTGCTCACTATGCATCTAGATAGGTTCCTTTGGGGTTCTAGTTTCCAAAATCGGGTCACTTGTGGGGGAGCTCCAATGTTTAGGCACACAGGGGCTCTCCATAACAACCTGGTGTTTGGCAACAATTGGAATTGTTAGCGGACACCAGGTTGCGTATGGAAAGCCCCTGTGTGCCTAAACATTGGAGCTCCCCCACAAGTGACCCCATTTTGGAAACTAGACCCCCCAGGGAACATATCTAGATGCACAGTGAGCACTTTGAACTCCCATGTGCTTCACAAATTAAGCCGTATAAATGAATAAAGAAACTTTTTGTGAAAAAACATACTAGTCTAGTAGTTGCAATTCACAGCATAGGGGACCCAAAACATTTGGGTCTCTCCATACTGAGGATTCCAGCCCCCTAGCTGCCAATTTGTACCTGGCTGGCAACCAAAAATACAGTGAAGCCTATTTTTTTTTTATTTCTAGAATTATTTCTAGAAAAAAAATGACATAGAGCTCCGCCATATTTTTGGTCCAGCCAGGTACAACTTGGCAGCTACGGACTGCCACCAGCCCCCAGCTGCCTCGTCATACCTGGCTGGAACCAAAAATACAGCGAAGCCTATTTTTTTTTTTTATTTCTAGAATTATTTCTAGAAAAAAAATGACATAGGGCTCCGCCATATTTTTGGTCCAGCCAGGTACAACTTGGCAGCTACGGACTGCCACCCACCCCCAGCTGCCTCGTCATACCTGGCTGGAACCAAAAATACAGCGAAGCCCATTTTTTTTTTACATTTCTAGAACTAATTCTAGAAAAAAAATTATGTGGGGCTCCGCCATATTTTTGGTCCAGCCAGGTACAACTAGGCAGCTGGGGCTGGAATCCTCAGCATAGAGAGGCCCAAGCGTTCTGGGCCCCCCATGCTGCGAATTGCAACCCGCAGCCGCCCCAGAAAATGGCGCATTCATTGAAGCGCCATTTTCTGGTGCTGTACCCACGCTCTTCCAGTTGCCCTGGTGCCGGTGGCTAACTGGGTAATAAAGGGGTTAATGCCAGCTTTTTATTGGCAGCTGGCACTAAGCCCGAGATTCATAATATAGGGCCAATGTTAGACCCGCCATTAGGAATCTCTAGTATGGTAAATAGTCAATAAATACACACAGAGAAAAATCTTTTTATTTGAAAAAAAAACACAGCCACAATTTAGACTCCATCTTTATTATAAAAAGATCCGACGTAATCCACAACGAAGGTCCCACGACGCTCGATCGCCTCCGACGTAGTCCACAATGAAGATCCCATGACGCTCGATCACCACTGCTCAATCCAGAGACTGCAGCAAGGGATCAAGTGTCCTCTTCCTACAGCCTCTGGGGTCACCGTTATGGTGCACTGTATGGCAATGATTTGTCATACAATTCACCAAGGCTATGATCCCAGAGACCACAAGAGAACACTTGATCCTTGTTGTAGTCTCTGGGATCAGCATCATGGTGCACGGTATGGCAATGATCTGTCATACCATGCACCCAACGCTGATCCCAGAGACTACAACAAGGGATCAAGTGTCCTCTTGTTGTAGTCTCTGGGATCAGCGTCATGGTGCATGGTATGGCAATGATCTGTCATACCGTGCACAATGACGCTGATCCCAGAGACTACAAGAGGACATTTGATCCCTTGTTGTAGTCTCTGGGATCAGCGTCATGGTGCATGGTATGGCAATGATCTGTCATACCGTGCACA
The DNA here is from genome assembly GCA_033576535.1 of Allobates femoralis. Classification (NCBI taxonomy): domain Eukaryota; kingdom Metazoa; phylum Chordata; class Amphibia; order Anura; family Aromobatidae; genus Allobates; species Allobates femoralis. Next base: position 26,596,908 of record JARQOC010000007.1, read on the forward strand.
ATGACGCTGATCCCAGAGACTACAAGAGGACATTTGATCCCTTGTTGTAGTCTCTGGGATCAGCGTCCGGTGCACAGTATGACAGATCATTGCCATACCATGCACCATGACGCTGATCCCAGAGACTACAACAAGAGGACACTTGATCCCTTGTTGTAGTCTCTGGGATCAGCGTCCGTGCACGTAGGACAGATCATTGCATACCGTGCACCTGACGCTGATCCAGAGACTACACAAGAGTGACACTTGTCCTTGCTGTAGTCTCTGGATCAGCGTCCGTGCACCGGTATGACAGATAATTGCATACCGTGCCCATGACGCTGATCCAGACACTACAACAAGGGATCAAGTGTTCCCTTGTTGTAGTCTCTGGAGATCGTTTCCATGACGATTGGATCCTCTAAGTGCTGTGATCCCTGAGATCACAGCACTTAGAGGGTTAACACAGCCAGGGCACAGCAATCACACAGATGCTGTGCCCTGGCTGTGACACCGCTCCTCTGCACACACATCTCTATGCTGGGAGATGACTGTGCAGAGGAGCCGACAGAAGAAGGAGGACGCCGCAGGAAGAGGACAGCGCAGAGAAGACCCGGAGCAGACCGGAGGACAGAGGGAGAAGACCGAAGGAAAGAGGGAGAACAGCGGAGGACAGAGGAGAAGAAAGAGGACAGGTGAGGAAGAAGAGGGAGCGGGAAGAGGAGAACGGGCGGAGGTGATCACCGCAGGCAGCGGTGATCACAGGAGGCATGGGGAGGGATCGCAGGGCAGGGGAGACCACAGGGGGGGAGATCACCCACAGGGGGGAGCCCACAGGGGGAGATCGGAGGGCAGGGGGCACATCGGCGGCCCGGGGCAGAGCGGAGGGCCAGGGAACGACGGCGGCAGAGGAGGGAGGGGACCCATCGGCCACACCACCCCCACATTTGATTGGAGAGAGACACTCTCTCCAATCAGATCTGAGGGGGGGTGACAAAGGGCCCCTTGTCCAGCCAATGCCTGATGCTGTCCAGCATCAGGCATTGACTGTATTGTAACATCTCACCAAGTTTCATTGGTGAGATATTACAATTACTCCGATTGGCAGTTTCACTTTCACTTCACTGCCAATCGGAGCGGTTATAGCCACGGGGGGGCTAAGCCACCCCCCCTAGGGTATAGTGCAGGTCCTTCCGCACCTGCGGCTCTATTAACCCCTTAGTGACCGCAGTTAATAGAGCCGCAGGCAGGGAAACCCGTGATGACGCAGCATATGCGTCAAGGTCGGGAACGAACTTGTTTTGATGACACATATGCTGCGTCACGGGTCGTGAAGGGGTTAATCACGTCAATAATTTCATACGGACCAATAAACCTGGGACCTAGTTTGGCAGACGGCACTTTGAGCTTAATATTTTTCGTAGAAAGAAAAACTTTGTCCCCAACTCCCAGGTCCGAACCCTTTGAGCGCCGTTTATTAGCGGAAAATGCCTGCCTTTTCTGAGCCCCTTCAAGTTTTTGTTCACTTCAGACTAGATAGTCTTTAACTGATCTATGGACCTTTCAACCCCAGGGACGTCGGAAAGCCTAGAAGAAAATGAACCAAAGTCGCGGGTGCAGCCCATGATTACAGTAGAAAGGGGTGGTCTTGATGGACTCCTGGTACTGGTTATTCATGGCAAATTCTGCTAGTGGCAGGTGATCCACCCAATCGGATTGATGCTCAGAGACATAACAACGTAGATACTGCTCGAGAGCTTGTTTGGTGCGCTCGGTTTGACCATTGGTTTCAGGGTGATAGGCAGAAGAAAAGGAATAGTCGATTCCAATCCGTTTACAGAATGCCCTCCAAAATTTAGAAACGAACTGGGTACCCCTGTCAGAAACAATATTCACAGGAACACCATGCAATCGCACAACATGATTAATAAATAACTTGCTCAGGGTCTCGGAATTAGGTAACCCGGACAGTGGAATAAAATAACACTGCTTGCTGAATCTGTCTACCACTACCCAGATACAAGTCTTCCCTTCCGAGAGTGGTAGGTCAGTAATAAAATCCATGGAGTTATGAGTCCAAGGACCCTCAGGGGTAGGCAAGGACTGGAGCAACCTGGCAGAGCAGTTGCGGGGAGACTTAGCTCTAGCACAGGTTTCACAAGCCAGTACATATTCCTTACAGTCCTTTACTATAGTTGGCGACCACAAATTCCTGGCTACAAGTCTGATGGTGTTATTCATACCAGGATGTCCTGCAAGGACGGAAACATGTGATTCTTTTAGGACTTGGAGGCGGAATTTGGCAGGGGCAAATAGTTTTTGGGCAGGAGTAGTGTCAGGGGCCTGTTCTTGAGATCCACAAATCTTTTCCAGAAGATCCAAAGACACAGCCGAAACAACAATTCCCTTGGCTAAAATGGGAGTCGGTTCCACGTCCTCGACCTGTAAGGGGCAAAAACTTCGAGACAGGGCATCAGCCCTTACGTTTTTAGTACCCGGTCGGAAAATGATAACGAACTCAAATCTAGAGAAGAACAAAGCCCACCTAGCCTGTCTAGGATTCAGTCTTTTCGCTGACTCCAAATAAGTTAGGCTTTTGTGATCAGTAATTACGGTAATCCTATGTTTGGCGCCTTCGAGGAAGTGGCGCCATTCCTCGAAGGCCCATTTGATTGCCAACAATTCCCGATTACCTATATCATAATTCATCTCTGTAGATGAAAATTTTCGGGAAAACAAGGCACACGGACGAAGTTGAGGGAGGGATGCAGTGCCTTGTGATAGCACTGCTCCCACTCCAATTTCAGAGGCATCTACCTCTACAATAAAGGGGCGGTCCAAATCAGGCTGCACCAATATTGGGTCAGAGGAAAAACATTCTTTTAATGTAGAAAATGCATGAATTGCTTCAGGCTTCCAATTAACCACATCCACCCCTTTATGTGTCAAATCAGTGAGTGGTTTGGCTATCTCTGAAAACCCTTTAATAAAGTTTGCGATAATAGTTAGCGGAACCCAAGAATCGCTGCAGTGCCTTTAGAGACTTGGGTTGTACCCATTCCTTAATGGGTTTAATTTTAGAAGGATCCATGCGAAAAACTTTGGCCGATATAATATACCCCCCAAAATTTATCTCCTCATTCATGAAGACACATTTCTCTAATTTGGCGAATAAAGAATGCTCTCTGAGTCTCTGGAGTACAGTACGGACATGTTAGACGTGCGACCAATGACCAGGAGAAAAAAAACAGAATGTCGTCCAAATAAACGACCACATATACACCACTGATATTTCTGAAAATATCGTTGACTAAATTCTGAAAAACTGCAGGTGCGTTACTTAACCCGAACGCCATTACGAGATACTCAAAGTGGACGAGAGGCGTGTTAAATGCGGTCTTCCACTCATCGCCTTCTTTTATACGGACAAGGTTATATGCTCCCCTGAGGTCCAGTTTGGTGAAATACTTGGCTCCCAACAGCTGATTATAAAGATCAGGGATGAGTGGAAGAGGATACTGGTTTTTCACAGTGATCACGTTTAATTCGCGGTAATCAATGCAAGGTCTGAGGCCGCCATCTTTCTTTCCCACAAAAAAGAAACCGGCCCCTACTGGTGAGGTGGACTGTCTAATATACCCTTTTCGCAGACTGTCTGCTATGTAATCATTCATAAAAATAGAGTTAAGACTGGCGTCACCACAGGTGTAGGTGCTGGCAGAAAAAATATATACTTACAGACTAGTGAACCGCCGCGACACTACTATATTCATGATAAATGTGGATGAATGAGTGGCACTAAAGAAAAGAAGATCTATGGGTATAATGCAAATGTGTAATGCAGTAAAACTGCCCTGTGCTGAATATGAAAACTGGAGATCTTAGTCTCAGTAGTGGCCACTAAAGATCAAGCTTGGCACCCACTTCAAGGAGTCTCCACTGCCAAGTCCTAACACTATGCCCTGATGAAGTAGTAGTGTGATGTGAATGGATTTATATGTCCTAGATGTAATTAAAAATGACGAACTGGTGTGTACTAGGATCTAACAATGGTGTCCATGTGTGGCTACCAAACTAAGGGAAAAAGTGGAAAATGGAAAAAAATTATAAAGTGGGAGCTCAGTCCAAATAAGCAATATATAAATAGAGTTAAGACTGGCGTCTCTATTTATATATTGCTTATTTGGACTGAGCTCCCACTTTATAATTTTTTCCCATTTTCCACTTTTTCCCTTAGTTTGGTAGCCACACATGGACACCATTGTTAGATCCTAGTACACACCAGTTCGTCGTTTTTAATTACATCTAGGACATATAAATGCATTCACATCACACTACTACTTCATCAGGGCATAGTGTTAGGACTTGGCAGTGGAGACTCCTTGAAGTGGGTGCCAAGCTTGATCTTTAGTGGCCACTACTGAGACTAAGATCTCCGGTTTTCATATTCAGCACAGGGCAGTTTTACTGCATTACACATTTGCATTATACCCATAGATCTTCTTTTCTTTAGTGCCACTCATTCATCCACATTTATCATGAATATAGTAGTGTCGCGGCGGTTCACTAGTCTGTATGTAATCATTCATGGCCTGACGTTCTGGACCAGAGAGATTAAATAATCTCCCCTTTGGGAGAAGAGAATCAGGTATCAAATCTATGGCACAATCAAACTCTCTGTGAGGGGGTAATTTCTCTGATTCCTGAATAGAAAATACATCCTCAAAATCTCTAAAGGCATATGGTACAAAGGGAGGAGGCTTGACCTTCACTTGGTTTACAGATAGCGAGATACAGTTATCCTAACACTTTGGGCTCCAGCGCACAATGTCACCCAAGTGACATGAGGTTACCGGGAGAGTTACTGATTACATCAACTTTTGTACTGACAATATTGTACCTATTCATAAGATTCGGTGTTATGCAAACAATAAGCCTTGGATTACAAAAGAATTGAAACATCTACTAAACAGGAAAAAAAAACCTTTTAAAAGGAAGGACAAGGAGGAAATGAAAATTGTACAGCGAGACTTAAAGGGGAAAATAAAGATTGCCCGTGAAGCATTCATAATTAAATTGGAAAATAAATTGTCACACAACAACTCCAGAGAAGTGTGGGCGGGAATGAAGCTATTGACTGGGTTTAAGGCAAGGTCAGATCAGGGGGGTGGGGGGCTGATCATGGCTAATGAAATGAATGAGTTTTTCAACAGATTCAACAATAAATGTGCGATGTCAACAGAGGAGAGGGCCGGGGAGCGACAAGCAATATCAACTGCGGGGAGGAAGTTAGAGACTTTCTTGATCTCCGAAAATGATGTGAGGGAACAGTTTAGTAAGCTGGTCATTGGTAAAGCAGCAGGGCCTGATGGTATCTCTCCACGTGTCCTCAGAGTGTGTGCAAATCAGTTGTGCACTGTCTTCCAGCACCTGTTTAACTGGAGCTTACAATCACAGAGAGTACCAGTTCTATGGAAGACTTCTTGTCTGGTGCCGGTTCCCAAGACTACCTTCCCGAGCTCCCATAACGACTATAAACCGGTGGCCTTAACATCGCATGCGATGAAGTCCTTGGAGAGAATTGTACTTGCCTACTTGTGTCCGAGGGTCTCTACTTTTACGGACCCCCTTCAGTTTGCGTATCGGCAGAGTCTGGGGGTGGACGATGCTGTAGCGTATCTGCTACAAACAGTACATTCCTTTTTGGACAATGATGGAACCACTGTGCGTGCCATGTTCTTCGATTTCTCTAGTGCATTCAATACCTTACAGCCACTATTATTACGTAAAAAGCTGGTTGGAATGGCTGTTGATGAGGGATTAGTGAATTGGATCATTGATTACCTGTCGGACAGGCCACAGTTCGTAAGGTTGGGGGCGGCCGTATTGGATAGTGTTCGGAGCAGTGTTGGAGCCCCTCAGGGAACGGTGCTGTTGCCATTCCTTTTTACGTTATACACAGCTGATTTTCAGTATAAATCAGACCTTTGTCACCTTCAGAAGTACTCTGATGACTCAGTGATAGTCGGAGGTATTGAGAGAGGCCGGGGGGAGGAGGAATACAGAAGGGTGGTTTTGGACTTTGTTGACTGGTGCCAGGCTAACCATTTAGAACTCAACGTAAAGAAAACCAGGGAGTTGGTGTTGAGTTATGGAAGGTGCAGGAAGGATTGCTTACCTATCACTATTGATGGTCAGGATGTGGAGATGGTGGAGAATTCCAAATATTTGGGGGTTCACCTGGACAGCAAGCTTGATTGGAGGTGCCATATGGAGAAGGTTTGCAAGAAAGGGATGAGTAGACTTTACTTCCTAAGGAAGTTAAGGTCGTTTAATGTGTGTAGCAAAATGCTTGAAATGTTCTACCAATCTATTGTGGCGAGTGCAATCTTTGCTGCAATAATATGCTGGGGTAGTAGTGTGCGCACAGCTGACGCTAATAAGCTGAATAAACTTATCAAGAAGGCTAGTGCGGCGGTGGGTCTACAACTTAGGACTTTCGAGGAGGTATTAGAGGATAGAATTAATAAGAAATGCAAGGCTATACTGAAATCTTCTACTATACACTAAAGGGGGGAGAAATAGCGCAAAATAGGGTCTTAACTGTGTGATAAATGGTCATGTAGGTGTGTGTTGTGCTCACCTTTTTAGGTCGTGCCCAGTCACAACACCTTAAATGCGTATCCGGCTGCTGCACCTCCCAGTAAAAATGATGATCTCCAGAGTAAAAGAAAGGGATTTTTTCGTGCGCTGCCTCCAGACAATAGGCGATCCAAATAGTATCCAAACTGTTCTTTATTACTCTACGCGTTTCGTGAGAACCTCTCACTTCCTCAGGAGTTATACAAAGTTACATCCTATCTTAAAAACAATCTTAAATATACTGACATAATCACTCTCAATCCAATGAGAAAAAAAAAAAAAAAACATTCACCAAACTTTATCAGTATCTCACAGTGTACATCAATAATTTTTTACCATACCTTTATCTAAAATCCCCCAATCTGTTCAATTTAACATTAACAGCAATACAGTTTGACATATTCATAAAATCCCACTTCAAATGTTCACACTTTCTAAAATTTAGATTTTTTCTATCCATTTATATAAAACATTCTATTCCATTGTACTACTCACTTTTAGTGGCATTGTAGACTCGAACTCATTATCTATCCATCCATCCATCCCATCACTTTTAGGATATCACCCCTTCAATTACCATTACTCTATCATTGAGCTTGGAATACTACCCATTCTATATTATATATGTGTTGTCCACTATTAGTTTAGATTACTCCCTCAACACTGCTACATCATACCGGGATTTTACTTTAAGATTACCACCTTTTACATATTAGTATATGCACTACCCTCTAATGGTTCAGTTACTCCCTCACCAACACATCGGGATTTTTCACTTGGTAAGCCACTCAATATATATTTGTGTGTGCACTACCCTCTATTGCTCTCTCAACACTGCTACATTTAATTGTGACTTTTACATTTGGATCTTTGTCCAGTATAAATTTGCGTGCACTGCACTTTATCACTCCCTCAACACTGCTACATCAAGGCTTCATATTGATTTGAATTATCACCCCTTTTATCTTGCGCTGACATTTATATCTCTCTCTCAAGTCATATATATCCTCTCAGTTCATATTATCTGAATAGATCACTGATCTCATTCAGACCATTAGGTTTTAATGTTCTTAGTTTATGTATACAATATATTTCTTTTCTTGATAGCACCTGATCTCTATTATTTGTTTCAGGGGGAACAAAATCTATGGGGAGAAACAGTGATTTTAGCGTTCTTATCATGTATATTCGCACAGTGTCTAGATACACCATGCGACATTAATCCCTCTTTAATGTTGAACCTATGTGAGTTCATCCTGTTATGTAATTGCTGGGACGTTTTTCCAATATAATATTTCCCACATTCACATTTTAACCGATAGATTACATAGCTGGATTGACAATCCAAGTGAACATTGATCTGGAAAGTATTTTTTCCCTGATCACAGCTAAAAGTGGAGGTTCCATCCTCTATCATTTTGCAACAGAGGCACCTCCTCACATTACATCTATATGCTCCCTTACGTACTGGAAAAACCATTTTTATTAGTCCCTCTTTTTTATTTTTTATTCTACTCGGTGCTAATAGATTTTTAATAGTGGGAGCTTTTCTAAACGTTATACCTGGTTTTTCTGGTAATAATTTACATAAAATCGGATCATTTTGTAAAATCCCCCAGTATTTCTCCATAGTATTCCTAATATGTGCATTTTGTCTAGAAAATGTTGTTAAAAAATTAAAACTACGATCATTTCCTTTCTGTTCTATTTGTGATTTTGGGGCTATGAGGGTATTTTGTTCTAAATCTACATTATCATTATATGCCCGCTGTATCATTTTCTTGGGATATTTCTTGTTTAAAAATCTTTCTTTTAATATTTGCGATTGATCAATAAAATCTTTTTTCTGGCTGCAGTTTCTCCTTATACGTCTATAATGGTTCCCTGGGATATTGTCCAACCATTTTTTATAGTGTGCGCTATTATAATCGATATAACTATTTGAATCAACTTTCAAGCGTCTATGAAACGCTTGTAAATGATCACATTTTCTGCCAAAACATTTCCATAGATGTGGATGGACTTTGTGGAGAGAGATAATAGGTTTCCTGAATTACAGAAGAATTTTATTCTCGATAGCATGGAATTCGTGTTAAAAAATAATTTTTTCACATTCAATGATAAGATGTTCCATCAGATACTCGGTACCGCGATGGGCTCGAAGGTGGCGCCAACTTATGCAAATTTGTTTATGGCCACCTTCGAGTCCATCCACATCTATGGAAATGTTTTGGCAGAAAATGTGATCATTTACAAGCGTTTCATAGACGATTTAATATTTATATATGATGATGCAAGAAATGATCTACAGCAATTTGTAGGATACATACAGAATAACAGCTGGGGTCTAACTTTTTCTGCTACTTTTAACAAAAAAGAGATCGATTTTTTAGATCTTACAATTTTCCACGAAAATAGTATGATTTTAACAAAAAATTATTTTAAAAAAGTTGATTCAAATAGTTATATCGATTATAATAGCGCACACTATAAAAAATGGTTGGACAATATCCCAGGGAACCAATATACTGTATATACTCGTGTATAAGCCGAGTTTTTCAGCCCAAAAATTGGGCTGAAAAGTCACCCCCTCGGCTTATACACGGGTCAATACGGTAATATATGTGTGGGGGCTGTGTCCGGGTGCTGGGGAGGCTGGAGGAGGCGGGGGGAGGCTGATGACTGAGCGGCCCGTCACGTGGGGCCGCTCATTAGATATGCACGGCTCCCCCCGCCCATCACAGCGGCAGGGGGAGCCGTGCATACAGCCCCCCCAGTGTATACAGGCAGCCCCCCAGTGGCACTATCCCCCCCCATCATGGAAAGAGCCCCCACACTTGGCAGAGCCCCCCCCCCTCGTTGCTTTACCATCCAGTGTCGCCGCGGGTCCTGCGCGCTGTCATCCCGGTCTCACGTGACCCGGCGCGCTGACGTCATTCCACAGCGACCGCCGGGTCACATGAGACCGGGAAGACAGCGCGGGAGGAAGGACGCGACAGCCCGCCGTGATGAAGACGCTGGATGGTAAGTTAATGCAGCGGGCGGGCGGGGGGGGGGCTCTGCACAGTGTGGGGGGCTCTTTCCATGATGGGGGGGCTAGTGCCACTGCGGGGCTGCCTGTATACACCTTGGGGCCAGCTGTATACCCCTGGGGCCAGCTTTATACCCCTGGGGCCAGCTTTATACCCCTGGGGCCAGCTTTATACCCCTGGGGCCAGCTGTATACCCCTGGGGCCAGCTGTATACCTCTGGGGCCAGCTGTATACCCCTGGGGCCAGCTGTATACCTCTGGGGCCAGCTGTATACCCCTGGGGCCAGCTGTATACCTCTGGGGCCTGCTGTATATACTCTGGGGCCTGCTGTATATACTCTGGGGCCTGCTGTATATACTCTGGGGCCTGCTGTATATACTCTGGGGCCTGCTGTATACCTCTGGGGCCTGCTGTATATACTCTGGGGCCTGCTGTATACCTCTGGGGCCTGCTGTATACCTCTGGGGCCTGCTGTATATACCCTGGGGCCTGCTGTATACCTATGGGGCCTGCTGTATATACCTCTGGGCCTGCTGTATACCTCTGGGCCTGCTGTATATACTCTGGGGCCTGCTGTATATACTCTGGGGCCTGCTGTATATACTCTGGGGCCTGCTGTATATACTCTGGGGCCTGCTGTATATACTCTGGGGCCTGCTGTATACCTCTGGGGCCTGCTGTATATACTCTGGGGCCTGCTGTATATACTCTGGGGCCTCCTGTATACCTCTGGGGCCTGCTGTATACCTCTGGGGCCTGCTGTATACCTCTGGGGCCTGCTGTATATACCCTGGGGTCTGCTGTATATACCCTGGGGTCTGCTGTATATACCCTGGGGCCTGCTGTATATACCCTGGGGCCTGCTGTATACCTCTGGGGCCTGCTGTATATACTCTGGGGCCTGCTGTATATACTCTGGGGCCTGCTGTATACCTCTGGGGCCTGCTGTATATACTCTGGGGCCTGCTGTATACCTCTGGGGCCTGCTGTATATACCCTGGGGTCTGCTGTATATACCCTGGGGCCTGCTGTATATACCCTGGGGCCTGCTGTATATGCCTCTGGGGCCTGCTGTATATGCCTCTGGGGCCTGCTGTATATACCCTGGGGCCTGCTGTATATGCCTCTGGGGCCTGCTGTATATGCCTCTGGGGCCTGCTGTTTATACCTTTAGGGATGCTGTATATACCACTGGGGGGGATGCTGTATACTACCACTGGGGAGGCTGCTGTATACTTCCACTGGGGGGGATGCTGTATACTACCACTGGGGAGGCCTGTATACCACACTGCTGGGGGCTGTATACCTGTGCTGGGGTCCACCCTCGGCTTATACACGAGTCAATAGGTTTTCCCAGGTTTTGGGGTCAAAAGTAGGGGGGTCGGCTTATACACGGGTCGGCTTATACACGAGTATATACGGTAGATGTATAAGGAGAAACTGCAGCCAGAAAAAAGATTTTATTGATCAATTGCAAATATTAAAAGACAGATTTTTAAACAAGAAATATCCCAAGAAAATTATACAGCGGGCATATAATGATAATGTAGATTTAGAACAAAATACCCTCATAGCCCCAAAATCACAAATAGAACAGAAAGGAAATGACAGTAGTTTTAATTTTTTAACAACATTTTCTAGACAGAATGCACATATTAGGAATACTATGGAGAAATACTGGGGGATTTTACAAAATGATCCGATTTTATGTAAAATTATACCAGAAAAACCAGGTATAACGTTTAGAAAAGCTCCCACTATTAAAAATCTATTAGCACCGAGTAGAATAAAAAATAAAAAAGAGGGACTAATAAAAATGGTTTTTCCAGTACGTAAGGGAGCATATAGATGTAATGTGAGGAGGTGCCTCTGTTGCAAAATGATAGAGGATGGAACCTCCACTTTTAGCTGTGATCAGGGAAAAAATACTTTCCAGATCAATGTTCACTTGGATTGTCAATCCAGCTATGTAATCTATCGGTTAAAATGTGAATGTGGGAAATATTATATTGGAAAAACGTCCCAGCAATTACATAACAGGATGAACTCACATAGGTTCAACATTAAAGAGGGATTAATGTCGCATGGTGTATCTAGACACTGTGCGAATATACATGATAAGAACGCTAAAATCACTGTTCTCCCCATAGATTTTGTTCCCCCTGAAACAAATAATAGAGATCAGGTGCTATCAAGAAAAGAAATATATTGTATACATAAACTAAGAACATTAAAACCTAATGGTCTGAATGAGATCAGTGATCTATTCAGATAATATGAACTGAGAGGATATATATGACTTGAGAGAGAGATATAAATGTCAGCGCAAGATAAAAGGGGTGATAATTCAAATCAATATGAAGCCTTGATGTAGCAGTGTTGAGGGAGTGATAAAGTGCAGTGCACGCAAATTTATACTGGACAAAGATCCAAATGTAAAAGTCACAATTAAATGTAGCAGTGTTGAGAGAGCAATAGAGGGTAGTGCACACACAAATATATATTGAGTGGCTTACCAAGTGAAAAATCCCGATGTGTTGGTGAGGGAGTAACTGAACCATTAGAGGGTAGTGCATATACTAATATGTAAAAGGTGGTAATCTTAAAGTAAAATCCCGGTATGATGTAGCAGTGTTGAGGGAGTAATCTAAACTAATAGTGGACAACACATATATAATATAGAATGGGTAGTATTCCAAGCTCAATGATAGAGTAATGGTAATTGAAGGGGTGATATCCTAAAAGTGATGGGATGGATGGATGGATAGATAATGAGTTCGAGTCTACAATGCCACTAAAAGTGAGTAGTACAATGGAATAGAATGTTTTATATAAATGGATAGAAAAAATCTAAATTTTAGAAAGTATGAACATTTGAAGTGGGATTTTATGAATATGTCAAACTGTATTGCTGTTAATGTTAAATTGAACAGATTGGGGGATTTTAGATAAAGGGTATGGTAAAAAATTATTGATGTACACTGTGAGATACTGATAAAGTTTGGTGAATGTTTTTTTTTTTTTTTTCTCATTGGATTGAGAGTGATTATGTCAGTATATTTAAGATTGTTTTTAAGATAGGATGTAACTTTGTATAACTCCTGAGGAAGTGAGAGGTTCTCACGAAACGCGTAGAGTAATAAAGAACAGTTTGGATACTATTTGGATCGCCTATTGTCTGGAGGCAGCGCACGAAAAAATCCCTTTCTTTTACTTTGGAGATTATCAAGGCTATAATGAGCAACAATACACACCCGCTCTCTGAACTGTTTGCGAAGCAGAAGAGTACATTCAGCAAGCGTCTAATCCAACTAAAGCGGCCGTCACACGCAACGATTTCTTGCCCGATATCGTTTAAGTGATCTCCTTTTTTCATCGCTTAAGCGATATCGGGCTTAAAATCGTTGCATGTAATCAAGCGATTTACGATGTGAATCGCTTGATCGTGACATCGCAGATCTGAGCTCCGGAGCTCAGATCTAGCGATTTACGATTTAGCGATCTGCTTCATCGTGGTGTATAACACCACGATGAACGATCTCCCAGCGGCAGAGCCTATGCTGGGAGATGGTAACTATGGTACACGTCGGGTAACTAAGCGACGCGCGGCGCCTAGTTACCCGATGTGTACCATAGTTACCAGCGAGATCGCGGCTCCACATCGCTGGTGAGTCTGTCTGTGTGACATCTCACCAGCGATGTGAGCGATATTGTAAGCGATTGCGCGTGCACGTGATCGCTTACAATATCGCAATAGATATCTTAGCGTGTGACGGCCGCTTAATGTGTAAAAAGGAAAGATACAGAAAATCGTTTCATCTGACAGCTGTAGGGATGTTTAACAAATGTATAAGTGTAAAGCATCCCAAGACTAAGTGAAGTTCTAAGGGTATGGGGGGAATAGGTGAGGTACATATACCAGCCTACCCGCATCTGCTGTCCATATAGACTTATTTTGTAATAATATAGACTTATTTTGTAGCGTGTGTAATGTTCTTGATCTTTGTTCTGCTGCTGTAATACTGTAATTTCCTCCGGGATCAATAAAGTTTATCTTATCTTATCTTATCTTAAGTGCCAGTCTATGACTGGGTTATGTTTACGTAACCATGGCTTGCCCAGGATTACTGCAGATGATAAATTACCGATAGCAAAAAATGACACATTTGCAGCATGTAAAGACCCCACCAGCATTGACACTTCCTTAGTGACAAATTCCACTCCACCCTGGATGAGGAGAGTGCCATTAACTGCAGTGGTTTTAATGGGGGCACTAAGCCTTAGTAGTGGCACACCTAGATTTCTTGCTACCTGGAGATCTATGAAATTCCCCTCTGAGTCACTGTCTATATAAGCCTCCAAACACACAGATTTCTTAAGGTAAGACAAAGAAATAGGTAAAAAGACTTTGGCCGCATCCGCGGGCAATACCTGGGCACCTGGGCAGGCAGAGCCAGGTGCTGACATCCAGGGAACGAGGCCTTATGATCTCCAGTGTTCATGTAGAGGACTCCAGATTGTGGCTTGTACAGCATGATGGTATGGGATGATGGGAATGATCCTCCACAAGACTGAGAAGCAGGACACAGGTGCATGGGGAAAGCAATCAGCAGCAGACACAGTTCAGAGAAAAGAAAAAAAAACAGGGAAAACCATTGGGAGAAGGAGAAAAAAAGGTAAGGGAATGCTTTTATATATATAGTCAATATACATATATAAAAAATGGTAGGGCCAGATATAATGTGACGAGCTTCCGCTGTGAGGCTGAGCTGCTGGTAAGGCAGCACCCCGAGAAACCCCGAGACCCTTAATCCTATACAGGGATCTGGAATTACAGCGGAGCCCAGGGGGTAGCTGCCTTTTATGAGCAGCAGAGCAGGAAGGTCGCCAGGAAGGGAGAAATCAGGACCCGAAAAACGTAGTCAGGAGTCCGAGTCAAAACCGAGAGGGCAGCGTAGGCACAAAATCGACAGGCTGTAGCAGAGTCAGAAATCCAGGCAAAGGTCAGAGACAAAACTAAACACACACTATCACTGGGGAACCACAACTATATCTGGCGGCCTACAAGACAGGCTCCATTTGAAGGGCGCGGTTACCTCCCATAGGCTGGAGCTCACACCCTGATGATCTCATCCGGACTGCCCCTAGAACCAGGCCAGATGGTGATGCACGACTGGCACCAACCACCCCACTTCTGACAGAAGAACGAAGGCTGCGCCTATCAGACACCTCTGCAGGGCCCGCTCCTCTGCGACCAACATCACCTAGAGGAGAAACACGGCGGCGTTCAGCGACAGAAGCAGACGTCGAAGGAGCAGGTCCATATGAGGACAAGGCCCTCCTATCACCGGCACCATCAGCCGATGGAATCCGGCGCCTCCCAGCGGCCGAAGCAGGAACACAAGCCACCGAGTCCAATGGCGATGTGACAGGCACGCAGTACCCGGTAATACCGGGCACGGGATCCTGTTCGTGATGCTATAAATATATGTCGAGCCCCCGGCCCTAGGGTACTCAGGTATCAGGCTCGGTGGGTGTTCTCACGGGGATGTCAAGGGTGGCAGCGCCTGAGCCCGGGGCCTGGGTGACACTTCAATAAGGGGTGTATGTACAGGGGATTAGAGTTTGACATGTGACGCCACCTGTAGTACCTGGTGATGGGTCACCAGCACCGCCACAGTCCTCCGGAGGTCGATGGTAATGCGGCTGAGATGGCAAAGCTCCCTACAGGTGGAGCTGGTCCTCCGGGGCAGCATTCCTGTAAGCAAACAGGTTGACAAGATAACCACACAAAGGCAAAGTCACTTTCTCCCGGGTACTTTACTGTAAACGTTCCGCAGCAAAATACAGAGTCCACAGTTCAGCAAGTTGTAATTCAAACAGGTAGCTCTACGGGTGGCTGTAAGTGGATGCCAGGTGGTATGGTAGAACCCGTGGTAAACCTTAATTGAAGAACCCGTGTCCTTTCTTCCCCACCTAGGATGAGTCTATACCCTCCTTGTAGGTAAACTTGGGGCTCCCCTCCCTCATGATGAGGAAGCAGGCAGACCGCTCCATCTGGCAGGGTGCCGCAGCCGGTAAACGGACTTCCCTGGAGTATGGACGCTGCATGCTGGGGTTCCCCCTTTTTCTCTAGGGCCCAGACTCCCTTGTCAGGCACCCTCTCTAAGGACCCCCTCAGGACCCTCTCTCATCTTTCCTCTGGATCAGCGTAGAACTGTCCGGGTTAACCTTCCGCCTTGCTCCACACTCCTCCTCCGACTTAACTTCACTCTCTTCTTTGTTCCCCCTAGAGGTGAATATATCTCCCTCCCAGGTAACCTCCCACCACTATTCTACTAATAATATTTATTAATTTATATAGCGCTATTAATTCCATAGCACTTTACATACATCAGTAATGCTGTCCCTCTTGGAGCTCACAATCTAAAAATCCTATCAGTATGTCTTTGCAATGTGGGAGGAAACTGGAGTGCCCGGAGGAAACCCCCACAAACACGGGGAGAACATACAAACTCCTTGCAGATGTTGTCCTTGGTGTCCGTGGTGGGAATTGCACCCAGGAGCTCGGGACCTCAGTGCTGCAAAGGCTGCAGTGGTAACCACTTGAGCTAATGTGAGAGTGCAGGAATGGGTCCCACCCACCAGCCTAGGATCCACTTGCAGCTGTGGAAGATTACACCTCTTTTAAAGGTGCAATACCCCACTGTGATGCCTGACTACGTTGAGAACCACATATGGAGTGCTGCATTATATATGGGGGGTGCTGAGGGCTATTTTATATGGGGGTGCTGCATTGTAATTGAGGTGTTCTGCTAACTATTTTATATGGATGGTGCTGCATTGTATGTGATGGGGAGCTGCTGACTATTTTGCTGTATTGTAGGGGGTGATGCTATTGTATATGGAGTGCTGCATTGTATATGTGTCGCCCCAGGGTGTGGGGTACTCGGGTATCAGGCTGCAGAATGGGTTAACTGTGTCACGGGGAATGGCGGCCGTGCCTGACCCCGTGTCCTGGGGGACGGTTCTCTTGAAAGAGGTGTATTTACAAGGGATTATGTACAAGTTTGTCGTGATGCCACCTGCAGTACCTGGTGAGATGTCACCAGCGCCGCTCCAGTCCTCCGGAGGTCAGTGGTAATGTGGCTGTGATGGTTTAGTCCTCCGCAGGCAGGACTGGGACCTCCGGGGCAGGAAATCTGTGGAATGAATGAGTTCATGCAAAGAAGATGCAGCAGAGTCAAAAGTCACTTCACCGGGTACTTTACTGGAACTTCAGCAGCGATATTACAGTCCTCAATGCAGTTAGATGTTATATGATAAGTGGCTACGGGTGGCTGTAAGCGGATATCTGGTAGCTGGACGGAACCCCCAGTATGTGCCTTTCTTGTTCCTTTTCTTCCCTGCTTCCCTGTAGCTTGTGTGAAGCCTGACCTCATATAGAATAAGGCCGACCTCCTGCTGCTTCTCTTTCCTTCTCTTGCTCTCATCGGGTAACCCTCTGTTGAACACTGCGGCTCTGCCTGGCTGTGTCTGGTCCCCTCTTTTGGTCACTTGAGAGTCAGGGCCGTATCTAGAGATACCCCCATGCTTCAGATTTTCTGTGGGCCTTAAAGGTTACCACAGGTGCGGGCTCCGGTACCCGGTTTCTCTCCTAGAGCGAACTCCCTCCGAGCTCCTTGCTCCCTTCTCTGCTTTGTGTCTGGGATCTGTTCTAGTTGCTTCCTGGGTCCCTCAGATGAGGAGACCCTTCTTTATGCCTCAGGCTCCCTGTGTGGAACTCTCCTAGCTCTCCAACCTGGAGGCAGAGACCTGAAGCCCAAAAGGCCTCCAGCCAAAGACCTCCTTTCTCCCCCAGGGGTGACTAACTAACCTCCCGGTTTCCCTCCCACTGCATGATCTAGTGTGGGGTGTGGGTTTAGGGTTCCACCTACCATCCTGAAATCCACTTTCAGCTGGGGTTACTACACCTCTTTTACGGGTGCAGTACCCCTCTGTGGTACCGACATAGTGGGGCGCCACATGTCCCCTTGATTGAATATACTCGTCCACGAGTATCAACACTTGTCTACGGGGAAGTGAAAAAAACATTTTTTTTTATATACATATTAATCATCAACATCAACGGGTAACTATTTACATTTAAGCAAGCTTAAATTTCTTCCCATTGCTGGGAGGCTCATGACTTTAACGTTACACATGTAAAATACATTATTACCTCGGCCCAACGGGATCGGTACTTGGTATGCTGGCTCAGCAGTAATCTTTAGTCCAGCACAGCCCAGTGTGTGTTATCACTGCTGGGCCGCTATTCATTTAGTCTGTGAAAGAAAGAATGCGCATATAGGGTCTTATCTCAATAACACACTTTCACTTATCGATGTGGAATTGCTCACCTTTAGCAGTTGTGAAACCCACAACTGGTAGAATAGCGTACAAGCAGCTGCTGCAGGGACTGCACTCCCAACGGTGACCGTGGTCGTGATGTAGATTCTTGGACAAAGTGCTTCGGTGTCCGCGCTGCTGCTCCGAGACCAAAGAAACACAGACACGGGAATGTCTGGTACAGCTACAGCCTTTATTTTCCGACACGTTTTGGAGCCTACTCCCGAGCTCCTTCCTGAGGAAGGCGCTCGGGAGTAGGCTCCGAAACGCGTCTGAAAATAAAGGCTGTAGCTGTACCAGACATTCCCGTGTCTGTGTTTCTTTGGTCTCGGAGCAGCAGCGCGGACACCGAAGCACTTTGTCCAAGAAGCTATTCATTTAGCACACATTATCAAACAGGGAAGGGCAGTTCAAATATAAAAGTCATTAGGGTCAACGGGGACACACTCTTCATTCAAAGAGGGAAAAGGGACTGATTGCTGGAAGGTGAGCGGCTATTTACAGGGGTAATGTGTCGCTTCGGGAGTCTATTGCAAAAATAAATGTTATTATTCTATACGGGCGATCCTGATAGCAAACCAGCCTAACGGGCCGGGGTAACGTTCGTAGGTCACCTGCTCACCTCTATACAGGTTGCGCCGGGGATTTCCTTTTCGCAGGAATGATTCCACATCCTGCTGGGAAAAGAAAACATCATCAATTGGTCCAGATTCACGGAGGAATCCCCAACCATCCTCCCGGTATACGGAAATTACAGTCCCTGTCTTGCGTAATTCAATTGGAAGTGGGGGCTGAGCTCTGGCTTCATCTTGCAGTTTCCTGGTGGCTTGTTCCCATTGATACCAGTCCTCTCGCTGCCTCTGCATCGCCACCTGGTCTCTCTCATTCATGGCTGGCTGGGTGCACTGTAGCGACTGGTACTGTGGGGGTGGTGAACTGCTGCTGGAAACCTTTAATGTCACTCTCGTCTCCGCGGAGCTTAGAATGGCGGGAACTCCTCACTGGTGCCGCTGCCATGTGTCAACCATGCCGCTTCTGGGGTGCTTCCTCCCGAGGCTTCATCCGGTTCCTCGTCATCGTTGTTGTAGAACTCCTCCTCGAATTCCACATCTGGTGCTGTGGGTCGTTGAACTGCCTCCAGCCGGAGACAACTGCTGGCCCGGGACGGTGGTGAAGTCAGGGGCTCAGTTTGGGTCCCCGTGTCCCGGATCTCGACGGGTTGTGGTAAGGAGGCACGGTACTCCTCTACCGCTCGTTCTGCCTCTGCTGCCTCTCGTGCCTCATGGGTCGTCCTCCTGGCGGACAGCTCGAAGGTCCGCTCGGCACTCCACCGCCGACACACCCAAGTTAGTGTCTGCTCCATTTCTTGGCGGAGCCGGGTAAAAGCATCTCACCAGTAATCAGCATCCCCCTCCGTTGTTAAGAGGGATGCCGCTGCCGGATCGCCTTGCTCGGCGCAGGTCTGCTCCTCCAAATCCCGCACGTCTCTCCACCAGTGTGCTGCCATGCTGCCGGGTACAAAGGAGTCTTGTTGTTTCTGTCCTTCTTTTCTGGTTTGTCCAGCTATAGGCGGGCACTCCCTGGGAACTTCCGGTGGGCTGCCCCCCTGATTGATTGATGGCAATCGGGGCGGCCACACTTTTTGGCGCCTCCGTCTAGGCCCTCCTTCTTCTAGGGGCTGAGGCACGTCCCTGGCACGGCTTGCACATGGTGTTTAGTACATGGCTACGGCGCCATCTTGGATCCTCATGCGATAATGGCGGGAACCCATTTTTGGCGCCAAGCAATGGCGGAAAAAGTCAGTTTTAAGTCCAAGTCCAAGTTCAAGGCGCACAGTACCCCGTGGTACCGGGCACAGGATCCTGTTCGTGATGCCAGAAAGAGGAATGCGTCACCCCAGGGTGTGGGGTACTCGGGTATCAGGCGGCAGAAGGGGTTAACTCTGTCACGGGGAATGGCGGCTGTGCCTAACCTGGTGTCCCGGGGGACGGTTCTCTTGAAAAAGGGTTATTTACAAGGGATTATGTACAAGTTTGTCGTGATACCACCTGCAGTACCTGGTGAGATGTCACCAGCGCCGCTCCAGTCCTCCGGAGGTCGGTGGTAATGCGGCTGTGATGGTTTAGTCCTCCTCAGCCAGGACTGGGACCTCCAGGGCAGGAAATCTGTGGAATGAATGAGTTCATGCAAAGAAGATGCAGCAGAGTCAAAAGTCACTTCACCGGGTACTTTACTGGAACTTCAGCAGCGATATTACAGTCCTCAGTGCAGTTAGATGTTATATGACAAGTGGCTACGGGTGGCTGCAAGCGGATCTCTAGTAGCGGGACAGAACCCCCAGTATGTGCCTTTCTTGTTCCTTTTCTTCCCTGCTTCCCTGTAGCTTGTGTGAAGCCTGACCTCATATAGAATAAGTCCGACCTCCTGCTGCTTCTCTTTCCTTCTCATGCTCCCATCGGGTAATCCTCTGTTGAACTCTGCGGCTCTGCCTGGCTGTGTCTGGTCCCCTCTTTTGGTCGCTTGAGAGTCAGGGCCGTATCTAGAGATACCCCTGTACTTTGGATTTTCTGTGGGCCTTAAAGGTTACCACAGGTGCGGGCTCCGGTACCCAGTTTCTCTCCTAGAGCAAACTCCCTCTGAGCTCCTTGCTCCCTTCTCTGCTTTGTGTCTGGGATCTGTTCTAGTTGCTTCCTGGGTCCCTCAGATGAGGAGACTCTCCTTCATGCCTCAGGCTCCCTGCATGGAACTCTCCTAGCTCTCCAACCCGGAGGCAGAGACCTGAAGCCCAAAAGGCCTCCAGCCAAAGACCTCCTTTCTCCCCCTGGGGCTGACTAAATAACCTCCCGGGTTCCCTCCCACTGCTTGATCTAGTGTGGGGTGTGGGTTTAGGGTTCCACCTACCATCCTGAAATCCACTTGCAGCTGGGGTTACTACACCTCTTTTACGGGTGCAGTACCCCTCTGTGGCACCGACATAGTTGGGCGCCACATATATGTGGGTGCTGCACTGTATATGGGGGGTGCTGTATAATGTATATGTAGGGGGCTCTATTGTACATGGAGGGTGCTGCTGACTATTATATGTTGGGAAAGTTGACTATTGTGTATGGGGGACTATGGGGTGCATTATACTATATGGAGCACTATAGGGATGCATTATACTATTTGGAGGACTATGGGGAGTGTTTTATAGTATATGGAGGGCTATGAGGTGCATTATACTTCAAGGAGGACTATGGGGGTGCATTATACTACATTGAGGACTATGAGGTGCATTATACTATTTGGAGAGCTATGTGGGTGCATTATACTATTTGGAGGACTATGGGGAGTGTTTTATACTATATGGAGGGTTATGGGGTGCATTATACTATATGGAGGGCTATGGGGTGCATTATACCATATGGAGGACTTTGGGGGAGCATTATAGTATTTGGAAGACTATGGGGTGCATTACAACATATAGAGGACTGTGGGCATGCAATTTGCTACATGGAGGGCTATTGGAGTGCATTATACTATATGGAGGACTATGGGTGGTACATTATACTATATGGAGGACTGTGCAGGTGCATTATACTATATGGAGGACTATGGAGGTGTAATATACTATATGGAGGACTATGAATGATGCATTATAATATATGCAGCCAATTCTACTGCATGGAAGCCATTATAATTTTGGAGGGTTCTGTGGTGGCATGATAATGCTTGAAGAGCTATATGAGGGTTGTGTCGGGGGACATTATACCGTGTGGAGAGGTGTGGAGTTATTATACTGTATGGAGGGCTTTGTGTGGGTCACATTTGGGGATCATACTGTGCCAGGGTAGTTAAGGGAGTACAGTAGGGTCATTATACTCGGCATGTGGAGGAAGTCACTGGGGGGGCATTATACAATGTTTGTGGGACACAATGTTGGCATCGTACTTTATGGGTGCAATGAAAGAGGGGCTTCAATAGGAGGAAAATTACTTTGTCAGAGCTCAAAAGTTGTGAGATATGTATGTACCTATGTGACCCAGCCAAATATTTTTTTGGGCGGGGCAAAAAGGACTTTTGCTGTGGGACCCCATGATTTCTATGTATGCCCCTGGTGCAGGATGTCCCTCTTCTGCAGGACTGATTGGCCATAACTTACACACCAGGTCCAGTGTCGCCAGGGCCGCTGTTAGGGCCTTACTGGCCTTACTTGAGTAAGGGGCCTGCCAATTTTTGGAGGGGGCGTGGCCATTTGGAGTGGGCCCTGATCTCCTCAGAGCCCTGCCCCCTTATGACCTGTTGCCCCCTCTCCTTCTGAATACCAAAGAAAATATAATGCAGCCGGTAGTGTCCGCTGGATAGCCCTGCTCAGTGGGTAAACACGGCCATTGTATAGCCCCTGGCCTAGATAACCGCGCCCTCCTCATATTAGCAGTCATGGATTGGCTGGCTGACGTTAGTCACGTGTTGTTCCCTAGCCTCCCCACAAGAGCTTGCTGTGCACGGTGGCGGCAGACATTTTGTTGGAGACTTTCCTGTTGATTTTAATGCTGACGGCAGCTGGGACATAACCTCTAGTGCCGGTCCGGAGCCACAGTGTGAGAAAGGGCGCTGAGTTTGAAGGCGGAATCCCGGATCCAGCGGAGGTGAGAGCTCGGGGAGAGTGCCGGAGGCCTGTGTCCTGTGCAGTGCACCATGTGTGCAGCTGAGCTATGATCACATTGCAGAGCTGAGTGCCGGACCCTAGACTGCTCTGTACACACTGTGCGTCAGTTTTTTTTTTGCTGTGTTTTCAGCTGGAGAGACGCTACTGTCTTTATGAATACAGTAAAAATGCAGCAATGGTGTGTTTTTGCTGCTCTTTTCAATGCTGTGTTTTCAGCTCATTAGCAGTTGTTAACTGAAAAATGCAGCTCAAAATCGCACATAACTGCAGGGACGGTTTTAACGCTCCGATTTCTGCAGCAAAATGCCCAGTGTGCACAGCTGTAATAGTATACAGAATGGACTGAACATCGCTGATGGCTTTATGGCTCATTACCACGTCTAAACAATGTTGTTCAAAGACATGGAAATCTTAGACACCAGGTTTTCTTATAATTTAGTGTCCTAAAGACTTTATTACCACTGGGCCTGCCTGTTTGAAGATCTTCTCCAAGGCAGCTTTGTTTATTTTGCCAAATGTCCAGTCTTTATAATGTTAATTTAGTCAAATGTCCAATCATTTTAGTTGTGCATGCATATATTTTAGAAAGATGATGGGAGTAGGTGTTCCTAAACGCCTTCAAACCAGTTGTGGGGATCACAACTGCACCACCGCATTACGATTAGTGTCATTAGTGATAGGGCACTATTGCGCCTCTTGTCCCCCACCCTTTTATATTTTACATCCATATATTTTGAGTTTCATTCAATATCTTGTCATACCATGCCTGATGAAGAGACCTGAGTCGTCTCGAAAGCTTGCCTTATAACATCAGTTATTTTATTTTTATTAGCCATTAAAAGGTATCACAACTACAAGATTTGTATCTTGTTTCTCACACTGAGAGCAATCAACAGCTGAATACATTCACATTGACTTTCATTATAAATCTGGGTGCTGCATTATTGGTGCAAAAATGCAACAAAAGCGCCCCATGTGCATACAGCCTTATGTGGTTATTTTTCTGCTGTGTTCTCCCCATTCTAACGCCCAAAAAAGAATCACAAACAGATATGATTACACCGTCTGTCTGTCTCTCGCTCTGTCTGTCTCTCGCTCTGTCTGTCTCTTGCTCTGTCTGTCTCACTCTCTGTCTGTCTGTCTCTCGCTCTCTACCTGTCTCTTGTTCTCTGTCTGTCTCTCTGGCTCTACACAGCACTATAATCTATATACAGGTCCACACTGGATGCTGTATTTGTGTATCTATATACTGTATGTATATAGTGTGGACCTGTATATACAGTAGAGTGCTGTCTGTGTACACAAGTTAAAAAGCCGGCAGTCTCTGCATACGGCCAGCACAGTCTCCAATGTGTATACATCCCGCAGCAGTCACTAATGTGCATACGTCTCCCAACAGTCTCCAATTTGCATTTGTCCAACAGCCGTCGCCATTGTGCATTTGTCCCGCATCCATCTCCATTGTGCATTTGTCCCATAGCCGTCTCTATTGTGCATTTATCCCGCAGCCGTCTCCATTGTGCATTTGTCCCACATCCGTCTCCATTGTGCATTTGTCCCACAGCCGTCTCTATTGTGCATTTGTCCTGCAGCCGTCTCCATTGTGCATTTGTCCCTCAGCCGTCTCCATTGTGTACACTCTATTGTGCGTATTGCCTGCAACCATCTCCATTGTCTATACGACCCACAGCCATCTCTATTGTGTATAAAGCTAGCAGCCGTCTCTATTGTGTGTTCTCTATTGTGTATACAGCTATTGTGTATTCAGCCCACAGCAGTCTCAAGTGTATATGTGTGTAATATAATAGAGAGAGAGGGTGTAAAAAAAAAAAGGAAAAACTGAAAAAAAAATATAGAAAAAAGTGGACTTTATTGCCCAATGGAGTGGCCAAGCATTGGGCAATTTTAGTCCACTTTTTCCTACTTTTTTGTACTGTTTTGACTTTTTTAGCCCTATTGTAAGGAACCATCTGGATTGCTGGTTGGGAAAGCTTTGCACATAAATTGAGGTAATTTTAGGTGCTATTTCAATTTTTCACTATAAATATAATGTATGTTTGGGTGGAGGCATAGCATGGGTGGAGGCGGAGCTGGGCTGGGGGCTGGGCGGAGTCTCAGGGGGGCCCCAAAATTTTGGCAGTAAGGGGCCCCGAAATTCCTAGTGGCAGCCCTGAGTGTCGCCCTCGGTACATACAGGCATTCAGCCATGTTTCTCCTGCGTGGCGGTTGGTCGGTGGCGCTCATGTACCTTCCCACTCCCACATTCCTTAGTCAACACAATTGGATAGCCCCTGCTATTTGCTCCGGGAAGATTCATGTGCAGCGCTTGTCACTGGCTGAATGTTTAGGGAAAAACAGGTGTGGTGTGTTGGAGCTGCCCAGAGTTCAATAGGCGTGTGCCAGAGATAACAGATTGGCAATCAGTGACCACAGCTTTGCCAGCCATCATCGTGTGTCTTTATGTGCGTGCCAAGCTGACATTGCAATTAATGATCCTTGTTCTGGATTCTTCTGTGTGGTTCTTGTATGTGCGTGTGATGGTGCTGACATCCTTGTGTTTGGACATCTTTTTATCTATTTGTCTAAATTAAAATGGCCACTAGTGTTCTCATTTTTACAGGATAGATCTAAATCTCAATGAACCAGATATAATAATAATAATAATTTCTACCGATTAACAAAATTTGTTAGTGGGGGCAGGGGTCACTGTTTTACAGTTTGTCTCAGGCAGCAGAGATGCTAGGTTCACCCCTGCCGAGAGGCACAGATATGTGTAAACGGATAACAATTATGCTCCCAGATCCTGTTTTTTGAAGGATCCGTTTTTGTGCATGGCAATCGGTGCAGCCATAGGACATAATGGTAATGTCAGTTGTGGAGAGAGAGAGAGAGAGAGAGATATCCTGAGCATACATTGGTCTGAGCTGACCAGTGCATTTGTTAGGAGCATGCTCAATATCTAAAACCAGATCTGGGAAACAATCCTTTTTTTTCTCGGATTCAGCATCATAGACTCCCATATTATGTGCTCCGGAACACGCCGGATTAGTTTGTCCGTTTTTGTCTGCTGCGCCCAAAATCAGAGCAGACTCTGATTCTGGGTATGGGAAAAAACAGGACACAAATCTTGAGCTTGATAAAGATCACGCTGGTGATCGAAACATCGCCTGTTATGACCCTGGAATAAAGACCAGAAGTTTATTTGCACCATCCGTGTCTGTGGCGCTGTCCTTTCTTATGTGAGTAAGTGTGCATTACCCAGATTGGACTCTCTGGGTTGGACTTGCGTCCAGGTGGCTGACTGGAGGAATAGTCGGTTCAACCTTTACCCACTGGGTGCTGTGACCAATTGACTTATATGGCCATATAAGACCAATCTAGCACCATAGGAATATATGGGAGGCCAAAACGGATCCCAGCCAATCCATTTCAAAGTGGATAGACCCAGATCCCCAAAAATGTGGTGTGCAGCCAGCCTAAGAAATGAAGAAAATGAGAAAATTACTGTACACACCTGAATACAATAAGTTTCCATACATGCAGTTTATGTGGCTTTATAAAGATGTGCAAATCTTTCAAAATTCAAATTCACCATCTTGGCTGAATAATTAAAAAAAAATTCAACTTGCAAATGTTTTAAATTCTGAAAAGGATCTAATTGACCAGAACAGATGTGTTCTTCTCCAAGGACTATATTAAACTTCTTTTGAGCTCTTTAATAGAAACACAGCTATGGAGCCCACGAACTGTGGACAAAATGGCTTCCTGACTACCTCCCCCATGGCTTCTGGATTTTAATCATATCTGTCCTCAGAATGCAGATAGGGTTAAATAAAACATAGTATATTTGTGGGGTGTATGGTGTCCAAATTGAAATATTTCAACAGGATTGCAAAAAGTAAAACGTGTATATTTGGTTTTTAAATTTTTTTTGAGGTACATGCCTCGAAATCAGCTTGTAGAAACAACAGTAGTATTTTCGTGACATATACTTTCATTACATTATTCAAGTACAATAGTTACGTTTTTATACTGTATTTTTCAGACTATAAGACGCACTGGATCATAAGATGCACTTAAGTGTTGACCGCTTCCAGACCCTTGACGTAATACAATGTCAAGGGTCGGGTCCCGATGTTTGATGTGAACTACGGTGTGATGCTCACATCAAATACCCGACATCTCAGCTGATATCATCAGCTGAGATGTCTGGCTTCCAGCACCGATCGGAACCGGGATCCGATCGGTGCTGTTGACCCCTTGGATCCCGCTGTCATTCACTGACAGCGGGTTCCAAAACCGCCGCGGGGAAAGCGCTGTTCCCCGCCTGCATCAGAGATCCTATTATAATATCGCAAGATTTCCAACGCTCATGTGATAGCCCGGGGTCCTGCCGAGACCCCGGAAGCCATCACTGATCGCTTCCTCTGAGTGGTTGGCAAGCGCTGCCAACCACTCACAATGCGCATTTGTGATGAGCGCCCAGACACCAAGGGTAATGGAGTACTTGGAATCGGGCCAGTCAGTTCTTTTGGGCAATGTCACGGTGGCGTTACCTTGCTCCATGACCCTGTCCATGTCATAAAAATGGGGAAGTTTAAAGGGGATTTAATTTGTGACGTCACCCTCGGTTCTCAGCAATTAGTTGGACGGCCGATGCTGCAGTACAGATCCACAGGGGCGGTTGGTATCGCAGCAGAGTTGTCGCTCTCCATGGGTAGAGCGTGGCCCCAGGGCAGTTATAAAGTCTATTAGTAGATGTTATCAATGTAATGCAAGGCAGGTGATGCAGTAATAATTTGCGGACACATCAGGGTGCAGTCTTTAGATTTTACTCACAGTTCTCTCAGTTTTCCAGGTTCTCAACAACCAGATGTGTGCTGTGTCCTCCGGGTCAGGGATCCGGCCAACTCTCGGATAACTTAGGTGCACTTAACCAAGACCCCCTTCAGTGTTCCTTCCCAGGTCGTCTCACTGTGCAGGCTCTCTCCCTCCTGCCCTGCGTCTCACACTCAGTGTCCCAAGCCAGCAGCCATGGGTCCTGTCGGGCAACGTCCTCTCAGTCCCCTTGACCCTGGGTGGCTGCCTTTTGAGCGATTAAGTGTGACTTTGGCTGCTGCACTTGAAGAAGCCATAGACTCCGGTTAGCTAGCTGAGTCCTACAGTCTCTCCACTAGTCTGGGGCGGATCCCCCTCTGCGGCCCAGTCCTTCTACTCGACTCCAATCAGGTCGGCATGGATGCAGGTGCCATGTGTGGGTGGATTCCTCACTTCCAGTGCCCCTGGGACTCCTTCAGTGTCTCTAGCACCCTTCAATAACTCCTCTGTCCATCTTCTCCTTTCATTGTCCTGGCGCGAGCTCCAACCATCTCCAGTCCCCAGGACGGCTCTCTCTGTCCTTCCACTCCTGACAGACTCTTGTCACCAACTGCCTGACTAACTGTCTTTTCTAGACTTTTTAACATGTCTCTCTGACGTCAGTCATGTCATCTACGACCTCTACATTTTCACTCTAAACTTCACTATGAGGCACCCCAATGTCCGATTGCCACACTGGCATTGTCTCCCTTGGGGGGTGATGTCATGCTTGGAAGCAAGAAGGGGTATCCACACCAGATAACCATCATACAACACATTCCTGACTCCAGACCAGAAATGGGAGCTCTGAAACCCGGGTTCAGGGAGCTCCCCTATAAATTCTGGCCTTGGGGGGGTTAGTCAGTTCAGTTTTTAGGAGGACTGTCAAGACAACCTGTGGACTGGAGCAGTGCTAAGCTCATCCCAGGTAGGGAGAAAGAAGGAACAGCAAGTGTGAGGGACCCGTAGGTGAGGGTCTGAGAAAGGAGAGAAGCAAGCCTGGGGAGTGGATCCAGTTACCCAGCTCAACCCAGAGCAGAGTGCCAGAAACAGACACTGGAGTCTTAGGTTGTGAGGGTATTACTGATCCAGCAGCCAAAACCGGGGGATGAGAGACTGCATGTCTCCTGGCCACAGCAAAGCACCTGGAGGCACAGCAGCACTGGAGAGCTCAGGGACAGTGGCCAGAAGAGTGGTGCCTGGGAAGGGCTCAAGCTGTCTGACATACAGTCAAGGGACTTACAAGAGGAAGAGAGGGTCTCGCAGCTTTGCTACAGGCAGCCAGGACCAGCAAAGAGAAGCACAGCAGGGAGGCCTCAGAATTCACTGGGTGAGGAGATCACTGACTTGCTTTCAGGCCACACAGATTCCTAACATTTCCTGTGGACAGTACCCTGCTTTCAACCTGCAACTACCAGTAAAGGTAAAAGAGACTACATAATGTGTGTCTGACGGTTATTCCGTGCCCTCAGTCCTGATCCCCAACAGCCGACCACCGCCATAGACTTTACCGGTTGCCCTGGGGAACTGCTCCACCCATGGGGAGCGATAACGCCTTAGCTGCAATTCCATCATCCCCAGGGGTCCTCAGTAGCCATCAATAGCCGAACATCAGCCGATCATCACAGGTGGCCTCATGACAACCATCCCGAAAACTGTGCAGCAGTGTGCCTCCCTATAGGGATGTGTAAAATGAAGAATGAATTAATAAAGTTTTTACAAACATGAAAAAAAAAATATAAAAATTCACATCACCCCACTTTTTCTCCATTCAAAATAAAAGTATTAAAAAGTAAAAAAAACACATATGTGGAATCGCTGCGTTCAGAAACACCCGCTCTATTAAGATATAAAATCAATTAATGAGAGCCGTAAACTGCGTAATGGAAAAAAAGGTCCAAACGCCAAAATTGTTTTTTTCGCCACCGCAACATTGCTATAAAATGCAATAACGGGAAATCAAAACAGCCAAACCCAAAAATGGTATCATTATAAATATCAGCTCAAGACGCAAAAAATAAGCCATCACACAGCCCCAGATCACGGAAAACGAGAAAGCTATAGGTCGCAGATCATGGCACAAAAAGTGCCATTCTTTTTTTTTTCAAACTTCTGAATTTTTTTCATCACTTAGATACCAGTAAAAGTATACATGTTTGGTATCTACAAACCCGTACCGACTTGAGGAATCACACTGTTATGTCCATTTTACCATATACTAAACATGGCGACTAAATAACCCATTTTTTATTTAGGTGTTGGTTTTTGTTTTTGGCATGGATGGTAAGTCTTTTTGATGCTGCTTTTTCTAGTAGTTTTTGTACAATTTTGTTAGGACTCATGAGCATGGGAATCCGTGATGAGGATCATGAGCTTAAGTGTCTTGGCCAATACATGAACCAATATCCCATTTATAAAAGTTTTTTGTTCACATATAAAAAACTTTTTTGCACTTTTTTATCAATTCAGGGTGCAGCTGGGCCCCATGGGGCGCCATTCATCTAGTGGTGCAGAAGCATTCTACTGTGCAGCCCAATACTCAGGCAGCAGAGCGGTTGGGTAGCTTTCAGACACTCTGCATCATATGTATCAGTGTGAATGGAGCTCTATGCAGGCCAATTGTATGCATGGCAGGTCGCCTCCCACACCTTGCTGTAGGTTGAGGTGATTTATTAGCCTGCACATGGGCTTGCTTCACATAGTGGGGTCTGACTGCATCTTGCAAGTGCAGTGTTGGTTTTTGTTTTTGGCACTGAAGGTAAGTCAACACTATGGGAGACCCAATTCCTAAAAATGGGACCATACAATATTTAATGAAGCCCTCCTCCACGTCTCTTAAAAGGGGCATTGGAGTGCCTCCCAATTTTTTAAAAATAAAATAAAATTTGATGTAATAAAAAAAAATATATAATAGACCAACACTGTTTCATAAGTGAGTATGAGCCCTTGACATTTTCCCCAGAAAAATCCAATTTGGTTTCGTTTTTGGACGTTTTATTGTGAGTCCGTAAAAGTGGCGTGATACTCAAACAACATTGTTCACAGCAGTGACTTGGGAGTCAGAAATAATTAAAGGGGTCTTCCCCATGCTGTTCCCATGTCATTTGAGCACTGTTCTTATACATTTGTGACTTTTTTAGGGTTTATCCAGGCTGTCACGGGGTGCCGCCAGAAAAATCCTCAGGTTTCTTATAGGTTAACAATGGGCTCGGTGCTCGGGTTGATCACCTGAGCATCTTGATATGCTTGACCTGAGCATCGAGCACCCGAGCATTTTACTGCTCACTCATCACTAGCTGTCATCAGCTATGTAACTAAAGTCCAATGGCCCCTGGTGCAAAATTTTAACCTGGGTCCCCACACACACAGTGGTCAGATGTATTTGCCCTTGTATTGCTCTAAATCCTATAAAGACTCATAATTTACCACGCTCCCCTTTAATTATGTATTAATATTCATCATCATGTTATATATGTCACCATTCTGGTATATATGTCACCATCATGATATGCAGTATATGATCATCATCCAGGTATAAATGTCCCCCGCCCAGGTATATATGGTCCTCATCCTGGGCCCATCCTGGTATATATGATCGTCATCCTGGTATATAAGTCTCCATTTTGGATATGTCCCTGATCTGGGTTTACATGATCCCAATCCTAGTATATCTGTCCCTGTTCTGTCTCTAATGCATAATTAAAAGAAAAAACATTCTAATCACCTTTCCTCCACTCTCACGTCACCCGGTGTGTTTTGCAGCCAGTGCAGAGCACAGCAGCTGACATCGGAGTGTTTGTTAAGACACCCGATATGAAGTTTAGTTTACCCCTGAACCTGGTGCATTGTCAAATGCGGTAATAGAAGGTGTTAACGACAGCTGAGAATTGACAGCTGTCATCAAGCCCTGGAGTGGATATTTTCAGGCCTCTATGAGACCTGTACACGGCATTGCAAAATGGAATAGGTATGGACATGCTGTTGGCAGAAAAAGGAGGTTATGTAAAATTTTTGAAAGTTACTATTGAACGTTTATCCTCAATAATATAGTCCTAGGTGGTAGTATAACCAAAGTCCTGAAGGACCTGACATCCCTGTCTGGAATTAGGAAAGCATGCATAAATTATCAATTTGCAAACTTGATGGAATGGTGGTTCGGCAGATGCAGCAGATTAATTACCTCACTACTGATGTCTTTCTGTGTGATGACAGACATATAGCTAATCTGCGGATGTTGCTCTGTACCTTTCATAACAGGACTTCTCCAGAGATTAAGTGACACCACTATAACTAAAACCATGTATGAGGAACAACACATGAGACTTACCATGACTGATGAAACCTTCTATCAAGAGAATTCCAAATGCAAGGATAATGTCGAATCCGAGAAGCCCAGCTGGGAAAAGGATTTTTTGAGCACTATAGGCGTTTGAGATACATTTTGTATAAACAGGAGAGAAATGTTAGAAAAGTCAAGAATAGTGATGATTATTATGATTATTATTATTATTATTTATTTCAAGAGCACCATTGATTCCACGGTGCTGTACATGAAGATTGGGTTACATACAAATAAGTTAAAAATACAATGAACAAACTACAGTGCTGTGTAAATTAATTGGGACAAAGCATTTTTGTAAGTAAAATCGTAAGTCGGGGTTACCAGTCAGTGATTCAAACCAGTTTTAACTGCTTTGAACAGGTGTGTGTGTACAACCTTGAGTAACAAAATGTGGTTTGACTGGTTTTAGTCAGAAAATAGCAGCTAGGTGCCCCCTCAGCTTCAGTTAAGAGCTTGTTTCTGTGAGGAGTGGTTTAGTGTACTTTTTTTCTCTGTGTGATTCGTGCCTGTAAAAATGGATGTTTCTCCACGGAAGAGGTCTAGAATTATTACCCTTAATGAACATACTAGTCTGACTGTAGTAGAAATCGCTTCCACCGTTGGTATTGTAAAATCTACCGTTTCAAGAATAATTTGCACACACAATATGAAACTGGATCGTTTTCTCCAACACAAAAAGAGAAATCTGGAAGAAAAAGGAAAACGACACCAAGAACTGATAAAACACTTATCAGAAATAGTGAAATTAATGCAAGAAAAACTTGCTTTGCCCCAAATAATTTACACAGCACTGTAACAGTGACAGAATGATACAAAGGGGAGAGAGGACCCTGCCCTTGCAGGCTTACATTCTATTGGGCAACAGGGAGAGAGACAGTAGGTTGGGTCTGCTCTGGTGGTGGTGTAGCGCCGGATCCAGTGGTGGTGGAGCGCTGGGTCAAGTGATGCTACCATGGCACCGTGGTCATTGCAGGCTGCAGGCTGTTCTGAAAAGGTGGGTTTTCAGGTTCTGCTTGAAGGTTCTGAGTGTAAGGGATAGTCAGGCGTGTTGGGGTAAAGATTTCTAGAGGATAGGGGATGCTTAGGCGATGTCATGCAGGCAGTTGGATGAGGAACATACAAGTGTGGAGGACAGGAGGAGGTCTTGGGAGGATCGAAGATTGCGAGTTGGATGAAATCAGGAAATTAGATCAGAGATACAGTATATGTATGAGACAGATTTTAGAGAGCTTTGTAAATCAATGTTAGTAATTTGACTTGGATATGCTGGGTAATTGGAAGCAAGTGAAGAGATTTGCAGAGGGGAGAAGTGGAGATAAGGACAGATTGGTGAGGTGCAAGAGTATTAGCAGGGAGGCCACAGAGGAGGAGGTTGCAGTAGTCGAGACGAGAGATTATGAAGGCATGCACTAGTAGTTTAGTAGATTCAGGGTTGAGGAAAAGATGGGTGACCGCTAGCCGAATGCTGATTGGCTGAACTGCAAGGTCCTTTTCCCCATCTTCTCCCGGTGGTCTCGGAGGTCCTGTAACAGCCAGAGGTCTTCGGTACCGGTCCTGGTACATAAGGTACAGGAGTACAGGAGGTGAGTATTAATGTTTATTGTTTTTAACCCCTTAGATTAACTTTTAGGGTACTTTTGTAGTGTATCTGTATAGATACACTGCAAAAGTACAGGTTACTACTCGGACTCGCTGGACTCGCAACGAGTACCGAGTCTCGGACGCAGACTCGTTAGAGTCCAGCGAGTCCGGGTATTTCAGGATTCGCCCATCCCTACAACAGACTGATCAATGGCTCTCCCCGCTGCACCTCCAACCCGGTCTGGTTATCTGCTTAACGGGCGTAACCTGGTGGTGGCTTTAAAGTTTGGCAAGTTGGTATACGTGCCATGCATGGCTCATGTCCTGAACCTAGTTTTTCAGAAATTTCTGAAAACTTACCCTGACTTGACGTACCTCCTTGAGAATCTGTGCCGTATTAGCAGCCATTTCCACCATTCCTCTACCACATTTGTTACTCTTACAGCTCTGCAAAAGCGCTTGAGGTTGCCAAGTCACCGACTCATTTTCAACCTGCCCACGCGGTGGAATTCTATTTATCATATGTTGGCAAGGATTAGTGAACAGCACAGGGCAGTAGCTGAATACCAGCTTCAACATGCCCGTCAGATTGAGAGTCAACCACCATACATAACAACTTTTGAGTTGGTGTGGATCGCTGACATTTGTGAGGTTCTTGAGAGCTTTCACTACTGCACCAACCTCGTGAGTGGTGATCAGGCTATTTCCAGCGTAACCAACCCACTGCTGTGTGTATTGAAACAATCACTGTATACTCTAAAAGAGGAAGCTTTGAGTGGCCAGCATGTTGGTATGAAGCCAGATTTCCCAATTCTGAGGCAACATTGGGTGATGAGGAGGAAGATGGGGATGACCCCTCTGTTTTTCTGTGCTACTGAGGGGACTCTTAATGCCACAGAGGGGACACCCAACTCAAGCCTCATGTCCTTCCAGGCTGGGTGGGCTCGAGAGGAGGTGGTGGAGGAGGAGGAGGTGAGTCAACATGAGGAGAGGATGGGTACTGTTCCTACTGTTGGGGACACAGAAGATTTGAATTTAGGCAGCTTGGCCCACAAGGCACAGTTCATGTGTAATTGTCTATGGCTAAACCCTCGTGTGATACACATTTTATTCAACAACCTATACTGGATGGCCACCTTCAGTTCCACTGCATCAATCATCACTGATTGGCGCACAAGCCTCTCAAAGGAAAGTGCAGACAGACTTACTCTGATTAAATTCAACAAGGACTAGATATCTCCACAATCTGTAATCCCTCCAGATGACAGCAAGCCAACCTAAATTCACTAAGATTGCTGATTCATGCTACTGCTGTTAATGTCAACCCCTACCCATAAAAACCCATTTCTTCCTTTGTCAACCATAACTCAGCCTATAGGCCTTATTTTTACAAACTCTTTGAATATTGTGCAGTGGACAAACTAGGACAGTATTCCTATGCCTGCCTAACTATTATTTGTGGTTGGAGGCCCCTGGGATGGTGGCTTCCTGCGTCAACCTTCACTCAGCCCATAGGGCTAATTTTTACAAACCTTATGCATATTGTGCAGTGGACAAACTAGGACAACATTCCTACTCCAACCTAACTACTATTTGTTATTGGAGGCCCTTGGGATGGTGGCTTTGTGTATCAACCTTCACTCAGCCCATAGGGTTAATTTTTACAAACCCTACAATATGAATAAGTGAGGGCACTCTCAAATGTACACAAGTAGGACCTCCAAAATTTCTAGAGCAGGGCACTTTCAAAGTATGTTACAGAGCCACATGAGAGTTCTCACTAATTTCAGGTTTTCCTGCCTTCTGCAGGAACTCTGAACATTTGAATGTAGGGCCGCAGAATCACAAGGCGGCGGAGGAGGTGCAGGAGGAGGAGGAAGGTGAAGCCCAATGCTACAATGGGCACACGGTGTGACGGGGTTCTCTGTGGTCCTGGAGTATCCCAGAGGTGCGGATCCCCGATTTCCAGAACGTCTTAGGGCAAACTTTCACTAGTTCCTCGCTTCCCTGTCGGCTCACTGCTCCTTGCCTTCTGTCCCCACTTAGGCTTGCGGGACGTCAGAAGGGCCACTCCGGGTCACTGGCTCAGGCCTAACCGTGGCACTGACCACCAGGACGTCTTCACAGCTCTCCTAGCGTCTGCACACTCTGACTAACTCCTCCCCCAGCAGTAGTATTTATAGGGGATCTTGCCTAAGGTCAGCAAGTTGGGCTCCCCCTACTGTGCCGGGGTGGAAGATGTTGCATGCAGTGGGTACCTGCTGTGGAAACTCAACTGTGCATTACAGAAGTCTGTGGCTAACTGCGTGAGCAGGGCGCCACACTATAGAGTATGTATTCCAATATCACAGTGTCAATGAGGGAGGGACTGCCCAAATGTCTAAGTAAGAGTGGTCCCTTCAAAACGCATCTTACAGGGCCACCTGAGGCCTCTCAGGTCAAAGATCAACATACTTACTGGTACGTTGTAGCTGGCCTTGTAAAGTGCTGGGATATAGCTAACTAAAAATGATGTATGACAGAGGGACCTACAAAATGTATAAATCAGGGATCTCCCAATTATAAAAAGCGAGAAAAAGCCACAACAGTACGTGTGAAGAAAGGCTAAAAGCGGGTTTATTTAGCTTTGTATACAAGTGATTATGCAGGAAAAGCTGATTCTGAACCTTTTTGGCCTGTTAAAAGCGATTTAGGTTAGGTTTGGTAGTTGTTCTTGCGTATCTGTAACATGGGCTTAATCCTGCAAAAACGTTTTTCCCACAAAACATACGTAAGTCAGAAATGCATGCAGGCATATTCTCCAGGCTCTTCCCATTCAGTTTCATCACTTTCCCATCCATTTCAGCCTTTTCCTCATGTCCCTAGAGTAGGGTTCAGCAGAAAATTACTTGCATTTCCAATTGACTTACCGTATATACTCGTGTATAAGCCGACCCGTGTATATGTGGAGCCCCAGGCGGGACTGGGGTACTCGGTACCGGACCGGACGGTACTGGGGATGTCACAGGTGGCTTGGTCCGGACCGTGTCCCTGGGCCCTCACAATAAAGATGGGAATATTTACAAGGGAGATGTCACGGGTGACGCCACCCACTTGGTGCGGCCAGTGATGGGGCCGCCGCTGCTACAGAACCTTCGGGGGTGATGGAATGGCAGCGGAGATGGTATAGTTCCAGTGGGGAGAACTGTATCCCCCGGGGCAGTAAGAGGTTAAGTCTCTGGGGCAGGTTGTAACACACTTACTTTGCAGGCTGCAGGGATCTCTCCTCCAGGCTGGATCTGTATGAGGGGAGCAATGGTCTGCAGGCAGAGACTGACACGAGAGACAATTCAGGGTTTCCAAAGCTTTACTTTAGTTGTTCTCCTTCAGCAAGTTACAAGTCATTCTTAGTTCTTACAGCAAGTTACAGCTCTCAACACTCGGGTGCTTCCTCCCTTCTGCAGCCAGGCCTCTCTCTCCTGTGACCCCTCACACAGTCTGTTACTGTCCCTTTCCGGGCTATTGCTTCTCTTTCTCTGTGTTGTGCGACACTGGACAGTATGGCGGTGACTCGGGCTTCTGTGAGTCCTAGTATGTCACTTAGCTGCCTGTCCTTTAGGTTAGGGATCTCAATCTGGAACTCAGACCCCTCGTCGTGTTGTCTGGGGATGCCAGGTAAACTACGGTCCCCTTTAGAGCCGACACTCTACTTTAGCCCAGCCTCCAATAGTCCTCAGCACGAGGCTCTACCAGGCTCCTTCTCTCTGTTCCTTCTAGTACCATAGGAGGGCTTCTCCACCTGCTTTGAGTGGCTTCAGCTGCTGTCTAGGGCACGGGTACACCGTCCCTTCTCTGTTCTGTCACACCCCTGGTGGCTTCAGCGTCGGACGGGCTTTCCCCCCATCTGGCTCGCACTGGCTCAGTCCAGGTCTGCACTCCTCGGCCTTGCACTTCCAGGGATCGTGATGTCCTTCAGTCTTTACTTCTCAGCTACTTCAGCCTACTACCTTCCTTCACTCCTCCCCCTCTCTATATACTGTCAGTCACCTGACCTCTGGTGTGCCCAACCCACTCCTCTCATCCACCACTCATATAGTCTCTAATCTCAGGGCTGGATGCAACCTCTCTGACACGTGGGTTGTGTGGGCTGTGAGGGTGTTAGTGTTTAACAATTGTCCTACCTGCCTGGCTGCAGTTCCCTTTGTGGCCTCCTGGACGCAGGGACGCCACATATAAGCCGACCCCCCTACTTTTGCCCCCAAAACCTGGGAAAACCCATTGACTCGTGTATAAGCCGAGGGTGGACCCCAGCACAGGTATACAGCCCCCAGCAGTGTGGTATACAGGCCCCCCAGTGGTAGTATACAGCAGCCTCCCCAGTGGTAGTATACAGGCCCCAGCAGTATATACAGCAGCCCCAGTGGTATACAGCAGCCTCCCCAGTGGTATATACAGGCCCCAGCAGTATATACAGCAGCCTCCCCAGTGCTATATACAGGCCCCAGCAGTATATACAGCAGCCCCAGTGGTATACAGCAGCCTCCCCAGTGGTATATAGAGACCCAAGCAGTATATACAGCAGCCTCCCCAGTGCTATATACAGGCCCCAGCAGTATATACAGCAGCCCCCCCATTAGTGGTATATACAGGCCCCCCATCAGAGGTTACAGCCCCCCCAGTATATACAGCATCCCCAGAGGTATACAGCAGCCTCCCCATTAGTGGTATATACAGGCCCCCATCAGAGGTTACAGCCTCCCAGTGATATATACATCCCCCCAGTGATATATACAGGCCCCCAGTTGTATATACAGGCCCCCAGTTGTATATACAGGCCCCCCGCAGTATCTACAGGCCCCCCCTGCACTATCTACAGGCCCCCCCATTTCCCCCCCCCCAGTGGTACACGTACACAGGCCCCCGGTTGCAGCCGCACACCTGTAAAAGAATCGCTTTCATACTTACCCTCCTCGCTGTGATCGCGCGTTCTCGTCTCCTTCCTGCTTCTACCCGGCATCATGTGACCACGCACAATGATGTCATTGTGGATGCGCCGGCCGCCGGGTAGAAGCGGGAAGGAGACCGGAGGAGCGCGGGTAACAGCGAGGAGGGTAAGTATGAAAGCGATTCTTTTACAGGTGTGCGGCTGCAACCGGGGGCCTGTGTACCACTAGGGGGGGAAACGGGGGGGCCTGTATATAGTGCGGGGGGCCTGTATATACTATGGGGAGGGTGCGGGGGGCCTGTATATACTACGGGGAGGGAGCGGGGGGCCTGTATATACTGCGGGGGTGGAGCGGGGGGGCCTATATATACTACTGGGGGAGGGAGCGGGGGGCAAGTATATACTACGGGGGGGAAAGCAATGTAATATACACAGCTCCCCCTGCCGCTGATGGACAGGGGGATGCAGTGCATATTGCATTGCACTAATGAGCGGCCCCATGTGACCGGGCGCTCATATTACAGCCTCCCCCTGCCTGATCAGCCCCCGGACAATGCGCTCCCCACACTCAGCCGTATAGTGACTCGTGTATAAGCCGAGGGGGGGACTTTTCAGCACAATTTTTGTGCTGAAAAACTCGGCTTATACACAAGTATATACGGTACATTGTTCTCGCTATTCGGAAAGAATATGAAAAAGTACTCGTAACGAGTATAGCGACCATGAATATTACGGTACATGCTCATCACTAGAGATGAGCGAGTTTGATTCGAATTGTTCGCCAATCTCAAATTCGAGTCATTCGCCGAATTAGAACAATTTGCTTGAAATTCAGCAGTTCTAGTATATGTTCAATAACGCTTTGATCCACAAAAGCTTAATCTTCCTAACCCTAAACCTAGCCCTAATACTGCAAGTGAATGTTAATATCCAGTTTGTGTGTATAGTCTGCAGGGGGGTTGTATCAGAGCTGCAGCAATAAGGTTCCGCTCTTTTTTTTCTTCTAAAGCATGTACAGTGGGGCGGGTTCAGGCTGCTAGCCAATCACAGTGCCACACTGCAAAGTGCCTTTTTTTACACAACTAATGTCATCATTTGCTGTGTCTGTCACATGTCCTAGCCCTATAAATTCTGGCCATCTTAAAGATCGCCACCATTTTGCTGATAGCTGCTGCAGGTGTTAGACGGCACCCGCGGCTGCTGCTGTGTGCGACCGCTAAACAATGCAAACTAAATTGTGTTCTCTGTCAGCTAGTGAGCGAATACAAAGTTAGATGGATAGGTTTAGGGAGTAAGGACTAGTAATATCAGCCCGTTTTAGGGCTGCTCCATAGGAGTAGCGATTAGGGATAGGGACTAGTAGTCTATCAGCCCTTTTCAGGGCTACTTCATAGAAGCAGGGACTAGTTTTAATTGCAGCTCTTATCAGGGCTAGGTTAGAGCAGTCTCTATTAGTTTTTTCCAGGCAGGTGTGTGTCAGGTGTGTGCCAGTGCTGTGCAAGTCTTTCTCACAGCATCTGGCCACAGTAATATAGCTCTTTGAATCCATTAGGGCAGGTAGTGTAGCACTGCTGTGAAGAAAGTTACACCACCTGTCTTAGGGCCCTTTCACATCAGCGTTTTTTTCAAATCGCGGCAGATGCGGTGAAAAAAGCGCATCTGCCGCGATTACCGCATACCGGCTGCACTTGCGGCACGGTTGCGGTTTTTGCCATGCAAAGTATAGGCGGACTTGCGGCAGGTGCGGCAAGTGCGGTTTTGCACTTGCGGCAGGTGCGGCCGCGAAAAAAACCGCGGCTGACCGCGTTTTTTTTCGCGGCCGCACCTGCCGCAAGTGCAAAACCGCACTTGCCGCACCTGCCGCAAGTCCGCCTATACTTTGCATGGCAAAAACCGCAACCGCGCCGCAAGTGCAGCCGGTATGCGGTAATCGCGGCAGATGCGTTTTTTTCACCGCATCTGCCGCGATTTGAAAAAAACGCTGATGTGAAAGGGCCCTTAATTAGGCATTTTTTTGCTGCAGCTAGTCCAGGCACTTTGTTCGGGCTAGTAGCAGACTTACAGTGTCCCACAGTGGTGTAGCCCACTTGTGAGAGAAGCAACACCTTCAGTGTAGTTCATTATACTATTTTTTTACTGCAACAAGCTAACCTGTCAGTTTTTGCTTAAACGCAAAGTTCACTAAACCTTCACTGTAGGCCACGTTTAATACAACCAAATACACCTTCAGTGAAGTTCATTCTAATAATTTTTCACTGGAACAAGCAAACATAATTTTTTGTGCCTAGTAGCACTGTCTGGCCACTCAGCTCTGCTCGATTTCAATCAGAATATTTTTTGCCAACAACTGCAGAGTTGCCAATTTGTTCACATACAAAATGAGTGGTAAAAGGCCTGCTGCTGGTGGAAGGGGAATAGGCGTGGTGAAAGGGAAAAACAGTTTGTGTCCGTGGGGTACGTGGGAAAGCAAGAGTAACATCTGCGGGAGAAAGAGCATCTTCCAGCCAAAGTAAGATGTCTACTTCTTTCCTTGGAGATTCTGAAAAGATCCCTTTTGTACGGACACGACTCAGACGACGATCAATGCCAATTCTCGATGAGGCACAAAAAGAGCAGGCGCTTGAATGGATAGCAAGTACTTCAGCAAGTGGGCTCTCCTCCACCTCAACTTCTACTTCCACACAACTCCCAAGTCTCAAGCCACCCATCTGAGTATGGGGGTAAGACAGATGGTTGACTATGCATCGCTCTTCACTTATACTATAGCCTGGGAATAAGAGGTCTGCTCAAAAGCTTTTTTGAGCCAAGACAAGGAAATGATCTGCACTGATGCCCAGAAACTTTTGGAGTCGGATCCAAGCCCAGATAAAGAAGGTTCTAAGCAAGCATAATGTAGATCCTCATTCATAAACTGTGGAGATCTTGTGAGCCCTTCCGCATACAACTCCTCCTATACTTCCTCCCCCTCCTCTAGTGACACCACCTGACTCCGAATACTGTTTACAGTGTGCTCCAGCATGTAAATGACGGGAATAGTCATGCTGATAATGGCATCATCATCACTAAACATCTTCGTCGAAATTTCAATACTGTACAGAATGGTGCATAGGTCCTTCATTTCAGACCACTCCAACTGTGTGATTTGCCCCACCTCTGGATCTCGTAGGCCCAGGTTATACATCATGACGTATTGCACCAGGGCTCGTCGGTGCTGCCACAGTTGCTGCAACATGTGCAGAGTTGAATTCCATTGTGTCAGCACATCACATTTCAGTCGGTGAACTGGCAGGTAGAAAGACTTCTGTAGAGATGCAAGGGATTGAGCTACGGGATGCGAATGGCGGAAGTGAGCACACAGCGACCGTGTCCTCTGCTGAACACCATTTAGGGATGGATAGTGTGCAAAAATTTTCTGGACAACCAGCCATGCAAGGCATATGTGTCACATTGCCCCAGCGGAGGGCTGCACCCAGCATTGCAGCATTGTCGCACATGGACTTCCCTGGCTGCAGGTTCAGTGGACGCAAGCATTGATGAAGCTCGGTCTCCACAGCAGACCACAAATCCTCAGCTGTGTGACTCACATTTCCCATACATTTCAAGGTAAAGACCGCCTGATGCCGTTGAGCCCTGCTGCCATCACAGTAAGGAGGTGTGCAGGATTCCTTGTGCGCAGTTAGATCGCGGGTGGCATTACCAGACAGGCTTTGGGTGCAGGTGGAGGACCGAGACGAGGTTGAGGAGGCAGAAGCAGTGGAGGAACTTCTTCATACAGAGCATTGACGCACAACTCGTGGGGATGGCAAGACTTGGACAGCAGCCCCTTCTCCTGCTGTCTTCATAGTTACCCAGATTTTTTGGCCGCTACTTACATTTTGGTGACAAATCTTACAGATAACATGGGAAGACTAAAGGCTTGTGGATTTTGGAATGTGCTGCATGAAAGTCACTTCACCAACCATTTTCAGCTTGCAACTGTGGGGCAATTGATGCCACTGAAGTGGTCTCTGGGCCCAAATTTTTGGGAAAAATGGAGACTCTTGGTAGTCCCTTAAATGTGACACAATGCTCAGCGTGTGCACGAGGCCTTCTAGATGCTGCGTTAAAAACCGCACCAAATACTCAGCGCCTGCACAAGGCCTTCCAGATACTGAGGTAAAACGCACCAAAGTATCATCATCTGCACTGACCTTACAGATACTGAAGGAAAACACACCAAATAATCATCATCTGCACATGGCCTTCCAGATAATGAAGTGAAATGCACCAAATAATCATCATCTGCACATGGTCTTACAGATACTGAAGTGAAACGCACCAAATAATCATCATCTGCACATGGCCTTACAGATACTGAGGTAAAACGCACCAAATTAATTTAAATGCACATGGCCTTACAGATACTGAGGTAAAACACACCAAATTATCATCATCTGCACATGGCCTTACAGATAGTGAAGTGAAATACACCAAATAATCATCGCCTGCACATGGCCTTACAGATACTGAAGTGAAACGCACCAAATTATCATCATCTGCACATGGCCTAACAGATACTGTGAGGCACCGCCGGCATGGTACCTATGGCCGGGGAGCATCACATGCAGGATCAGGGTATGATCCTGTTCACACTGGCCGATTTTATAGTGTATGATGCTGTGAGAATCTATCCAGAACACAAGGAGTTAAATGTGATTGTGAGTGCTGTGGATCTGAAACATTCATGAGACTAGTGAGCGGCTGTGAGTGGCTCATGAGATCGATGAGGCCTTGAGGAATGTAATGGGTACTGATTGCTGACAGCCCAGGTGGGTGTGTCAGGTAGGTGTGTCCTGAGTAATAGCAGCCCAGCTGGATGAGTCAGAGTGGGAGTGGCAGGCACGATAAGAGCCTGCCAGCTGAGTGATTGTGAGAACTCAGAACTCAGAGACCAGAGAGAGATCATTATCAGCCAGAGATCAGCCTGAGAGCATGGCGATCCTGATTACCAGCTAGAGTGCAGAGCAGTCCAGGGCTCTGTGTGTATGATGAGAGCATTCTAGCTCCATGCCGGGGTCTAGGACCGAGGTTGTGACAGCTCCTGGAGTGGGGAAGCCGTGGCTGAACCCGGTGGATACTAGTCCGGGCGTGGGGTGAAACACGTCCAGGAAAGGAGCACTTGGGGGATGCTTGGTGGACCCATGACCCAGGTAGCGAGACCCGGATCC
This sequence comes from Allobates femoralis, assembly GCA_033576535.1. Classification (NCBI taxonomy): domain Eukaryota; kingdom Metazoa; phylum Chordata; class Amphibia; order Anura; family Aromobatidae; genus Allobates; species Allobates femoralis. The sequence continues at coordinate 26,640,508 of JARQOC010000007.1, forward strand.
GTGCCCGGTAAGAAAAGCAGTTCCTGAATGCTTGTGTGAACTGTGCACCTTGTGTGTAAATCATGCCAGGCGAGCGTAGCCGCCATTAGGTCCAGTGAAGGACCTGTTGAACCTTATAAGTATTGTATGGCTTTTTAAAAAAGATCCAGCGAGTGAATGTAGCCCTATATGGGCTGATGTATGAAGTGTGCCAGGCAGGCATAGACCGCCCTTGGGACCGACTCAGTGTAGTCAGTTAAAGGTCCTGATGAACCGGAATGTATGTAGCCCTTTGGGAGGCGAATGTGTGTAGCCCTTCGGGAGGCGATTTTTATGAAGTGTGCCAGGCGGGCATAGACCGCCCTTGGGACCGACTCAGACTAGTCAGTTAAAGGTCCTGATTAACCGAAATGTATGTAGCCCTTCGGCAGGCGATTGTATGTAGCCCTTTGGGAGGCGATTGTATGTAGCCCTTCGGGAGGCGATTTTATCAAGTGTGCCAGGTGGGCATAGACCGCCCTTGGGACCGACTCAGAGTAGTCAGTTAAAGGAACTGATGAACCGGAATGTATGTATGTACTAGAGATCAGATGCAGGAGTTAATAGGGCTCCTATAGTAGAGTAAGGGATGGTTGTCCCGGATACTAAGGTTTGCCAATCCCTGTTCTGAACCCAGATGTGCCACAGTCCATGGATGTCTATATGATGGGCTGTGAGCGTGTGAAAGGACGTGTGTGGTCCATGGTGGCTTATAGGATGGATCACATACTGTGTGAAAGAACCCCGTCAGGCTGGAGTCCTGACTCCGGGGTAGTATGAAGCTGGGAAAATAAAGCCAGGCGGCTGGTTCCACCATTGGGACCCATAGGGCCCATGGATATGGTAACTAATGTATTGTTAAATGTATGTGAAATGTAGATAGGCCGGAGGCCGTAGCCACCACGGGAGCGGTTGTTAGAGCTCCAATGGGGACAGAGAGGTGGTTAAAGGTCCCGGGTAACTATAAGATGTTATGTGCAATATAAGTGTTATGTAATGTTATATGTAAATGTATGGTGTATTTATTTATGGTGTTTATAATCAATGTGATATGTGTCAAACTTGCTACCCGGGTTGTGTTGTTATATGTGAAAAATAAACGGGTAGACATTGGTTAAATTATAAACACGTGTTCTTGTCATTATGCAAGCGAGTTCCCTGGGTGCTCCCTCACAATACTGAAGTGAAATGCACCAAATTATCATCATCTGCACATGGCCTTACAGATACTGAAGTGAAACGCACCAAATAATCATCATCTGCACATGACCTTACAGATACTGAAGTGAAACGCACCAAATAATCATCATCTGCACATGGCCTTACAGATACTGAAGTGAAACACACCAAATAATCATCATCTGCACATGACCTTACAGATACTGAAGTGAAACGCACAAAACAATCATCATCTGCACATGGCCTTACAGATACTGAAGTGAAACACACCAAATAATCATCATCTGCACATGGCCTTATAGATACTGAAGTGAAACGCACCAAATAATCATCACCTGCACATGGCCTTACAGATACTGAAGTGAAATACACCAAATTATCATCATCTGCACATGGCCTTACAGATACTGAAATAAAATACCACCAAATAATCATCATCTGCACATGGCTTTACCGATACTGAGTAAAACACACCAAACAATCATCATCTGCACATGGCCTTACAGATACTGAAGTGAAATACACCAAATAATCATCATCTGTACATGGCCTTACAGATACTGAAGTGAAATACACCAAATTATCATCATCTGCACATGACCTTACAGATACTGAAGTGAAACACACCAAATTATCATCATCTGCACATGGCCTTACAGATACTGAAGTGAAACGCACCAAATAATCATCATCTGCACATGGCCTTACAGATACTGAAGTTAAATTCACCTAATACTCATCGTGTGCATGATGCCTTACAACTACTGTAGTAAAAACTGATTTTGGAAGGGCATGACATGCCTATATCTGTTTCTCCTCACCCTTTTACTCGTCTATCTCTTTTCTTTTCGCATTTTTATATATACTTGTCACTTTTCCATATGTTTGTTGTATCTTTTGAGTAATTTGTCACCTTTTAGACTCTTTAGAAAGTGTTTTCTGTCTGTTTTCTATGTGTTTGTATGTGTTTGTGTTTGGCTGCCATTGTTTTCAATGTTATTCGACGGTATTCGATAAACATTCGACGAACAAACACCCAATTCGGCGAACTGAATCGAATTAGAACACTAGGGTGGTGGCTCATTTCTACTCATCACTAATCAAACTTTAAAAATTATACTAAAATGTACTTTAATATGGTTTTGATTTTGATAGAAAACAAGAATATTGCTTTCAACCTCTGATTGGTACAAGCTTGTGATTATCTGTAGATACATGCAAGGACAAATATTTATATACCAGTACCTTTGGATGGTTAAATTCTGAAAGAATTTTCTTATGCATATAGATTTTAACAAGACTGTATTGTGAGCTAAGATTATAAAAAAGGGCTTGTGCTTTATTAAAAGACAGCTAATGTCCAAGGCATGCCTTATCTCCTTGCTGCATGAACTGAAAATAAATGATTGCCTTTCTTCAGATGCCACGTGAGAAAAAAAATCCATAACATTGGGCAATACAGTTGCATGCAAAGGTTTTGGCACTCCTGCTCAAAATTACTGTTATTGTGAACAGTTCAGCAAATTGAAGATGAAATGATGTCTAAAAGGCATAAGATTAAAGACGACATATATCTGTTGTATATTAGGAAGAAGAAAAAAAAATATTTTGATCTTTAACACTTTCAGAATTACATAAATGAAAATGGGCCAATGCAAAAGTTTTTACACACTTTACATGTGTGCTCAGATAACTTTGACCAATGTTTCAGAACTTAATTAGTCTGTTAGGGCTATGGCTTGTTCCCTTTCATTGTTAGGAAAAGCTGTGGCACCCCACTGGTCAGGACCCCACGTAGGGGTACTGCACCCATAAAAAGTGTGTAGCATTCCTGTGACTAGGGAATTGGGATGCTGCACAAAGGACCCTCACATAGTACATCCACACACACTCTAGGCAGGGGACTGAGGGTGGACCCGCTGTACTGACGACCCAGTCCCATGGGAGGAGTGACAGGGTAGAAAAGTGTGTGAGTGGGAGGAGAGTTAGGTCAGTGAGAGGAGAGCTCTGTTGGGGAGTGAGGAGTGCGGGACGGCGGAGAGGCCATCAGGAAGGAAGGGGATCCTAAGGGCATCAGGTAGTGCGGTGCACCTGAATCCGGACCCCGTACGTCTACCGACCGGAGCTGGCTTCGGGCTCTGCACGCGGGAGCGCTGAGGGAGACAGGAGAGAGTGCAGGAAGGGACTGGACAGGAATGGCAGGCATTCCACTGAGGGTCCTGAGTAAAGCATCCTTATTCCCAGTGACTACCCAGGCCAGGCAGACCCGAAAAGACTGTGTTATCAAAGAACTGCCAGTAAACTTGTACAGAGTAAAAAGACTGTGTGGTGTCCTTTTCTATCTCCACCTGAGGAGCCGCCAACCGCAGCAGGGAGGAGGATCAGTGACAAGGTCTGGTGCAGCTACATCCCTGTGTGAAAACCATAAACTTCCACTACTGCCCCGGGGATTCCGCTCCACTTATGGGGAGCGTAACCAGCCAGCTGCTCCACCATCACCCCGGAGGTCTGTCCCACAGCGCCGGAACATTACCAGAACTGTAGGTGGCGTCACGAATCCTCTTTTATTTTACTCCATTGACAGTAAACTCCATTTTTAAGTTACCACCAGGGCCATGGGACCGGGCAACAGGCTCCATGACATCACACGTGAACTGCAACACCCGGGACCGGGTACCCCAAGGCCCTGGGGCAGGTGAAGCCTAGGGGATGCAAATTTCACAGCTTAAAAAAAGAGCCTCCTCTAACCTTGTGCCAAAAAACATCAGCCATGGGTGCTTCTAAGCAGCTGCCTAGCACTCTGAAAAAGAAAATGGTGGATGCCCATTAAGCAAGAGAAGGGTATGAGAAGATAGCAAAGTGTATTCAAGTTGTTTTCTCCTCAGTTTTGAAATGTAATTAAGAAATCAGAGTTAAGGCCCTGTCACACATAACGAGATCGCTAACAAGATCGCTGTAGCGTCATAGATTTCGTGACGCAACAGCGATCCCATTAGCGACTCTGCTGTGAGATCGTTGATCGTTACATACTGCTCTGGATCATTTCTACGTCGTTGCACTCCTGCTGGGAGCGCTACAATCGTTGTGTTTGACAGGGACAATGACCAACGATCTCAATGCTACGCTATGGAGTGACAATTCCCAACAACCTCAGTATAATTCTGGATCGCTAGTGCATCGTTTTTGATATCGCTGGTGAGATACCTGTTTGACATCTTACCAGCGATTTGGAAAACGACGCACATCGTTATTGTTATCGGGATCGCTGGTGCGTCGTTATGTGTGACTGGGCCTTTAACAGGAGCAGTAGAGGTCCAAATATGGTCTGGAAGACCAAGCATAATTTCATTGAGAGCTGCTCTAAGGATTGCTAAGGAGGCAAATCAGAACCTCTTCTCATTGCAAAAGACCTTAAAGTAACAGACTCGAGTCTGGAGAATTGAAAGACTTGATTGGCTACAAAAAGCATTTATAAGCTGTGATACTTGCGAAAGAAGATGCTACCAGGTACTAACCATGCAGGGTGCCAAAGCTGTTGCATCAACCCATGTTCCTTTTTGCTCATTTTAAATGTGATAATTCAAAATCCTTTTTTTTTCCCTAAAATACAAAGGAAATGTGTCATCTCTAACTTTATGCCTTTAAAGGTACCTTTACACACAGAATCTATTGCTTGCAATTCACTGGTTGCAGTGAAATCATGGACACATTGTTCCACTTGTACATGGCAACAAAATGGAACAATGTGTCCATGATTTCACTGCAACCAGTGAATTGCAAGTTGAAGATAATTTTATCTTCAACTTGCTTAATTGTCTTTTTTTTTTTTTTTTTTTTAAGCAGATATATTTTATTAATGAAAAAGCACAAATAACAAATTAGTCATACAAAACATATACATTTTCTATATATCAGGTCCCTGTCCCAAACTCTCAACCCCCCCCCCCCCGGTCCCCCTCCCTCCCTTCCTTTTTTGAATCAGAAAAATATTATTCATACTAGATGGCGGCCCGATTCTAAAGAATCGGGTAGTCTAGAATCCATATATAGTTTATTTACTAATAGTTACGGGAGTGCGGTGAAATGAATTGTGTGTATACAGGCGGCTCAGTGGGTAGCAGAGTATACGGTGGCTCAGTGGTTAGCAGTGAGTGCGGTGGCTCAGTGGTTAGCAGTGAGTGCGGTGGCTCAGTGGTTAGCAGTGAGTGCGGTGGCTCAGTGGTTAGCAGTGAGTGCGGTGGCTCAGTGGTTAGCAGTGAGTGCGGTGGCTCAGTGGTTAGCAGTGAGTGCGGTGGCTCAGTGGTTAACAGTGAGTGCGGTGAGATTGGTCAGCGCAGCGGCGTGGGCAGAGGGACAGAGCGCGGCTGGGCAGAGGACAGGGGGCAGAGGCGGCTGGGCAGAGGACAGGGGGCAGAGGCGGCTGGGCAGAGGACAGGGGGCAGAGGACGCAGAGGACAGGGGGCAGAGGACGCAGAGGACAGGGGGCAGAGGACACAGAGGGGGCAGAGGAGGCAGAGGACACAGAGGGGGCAGAGGACACAGAGGGGGCAGAGGACACAGAGGGGGCAGAGGACACAGAGGGGGCAGAGGACGCAGAGGACAGGGGGCAGAGGACGCAGAAGACGCAGAGGACAGGGGGAAGAGGACACAGAGGGGGCAGAGGATGCAGAGGACAGGGGGCAGAGGACACAGAGGGGGCAGAGGACACAGAGGGGGCAGAGGACACAGAGGGGGCAGAGGACGCAGAGGACAGGGGGCAGAGGACGCAGAAGACGCAGAGGACAGGGGGAAGAGGACACAGAGGGGCAGAGGACGCAGAGGACAGGGGCAGAGGACAGGGGCAGAGGACAGGGGGCAGAGGACACAGAGGGGCAGAGGACACAGAGGGGCAGAGGACACAGAGGGGCAGAGGACACAGAGGGGGCAGAGGACGCAGAGGACAGGGGGCAGAGGACGCAGAAGACGCAGAGGACAGGGGGAAGAGGACACAGAGGGGCAGAGGACAGGGGGCAGAGGACAGGGGGCAGAGGACACAGAGGGGGCAGAGGACACAGAGGGGGCAGAGGACGCAGAGGACAGGGGGCAGAGGACAGGGGCAGAGGACACAGAGGGGGCAGAGGACGCAGAGGGGGCAGAGGACAGAGGGCAGAGGACAGGGGGCAGAGGACAGGGGGCAGATGACACAGAGGGGGCAGAGGACGCAGAGGGGGCAGAGGACGCAGAGGACAGGGGGCAGAGGACACAGAGGGGCAGAGGACACAGAGGGGGCAGAGGACACAGAGGGGGCAGAGGACACAGAGGGGGCAGAGGACAGGGGGCAGAGGACACAGAGGGGGCAGAGGACAGGGGGCAGAGGACAGGGGGCAGAGGACGCAGAAGACGCAGAGGACAGGGGGAAGAGGACACAGAGGGGGCAGAGGACAGGGGGCAGAGGACAGGGGGCAGAGGACACAGAGGGGGCAGAGGACACAGAGGGGGCAGAGGACGCAGAGGACAGGGGGCAGAGGACAGGGGGCAGAGGACACAGAGGGGGCAGAGGACGCAGAGGGGGCAGAGGACAGGGGGCAGAGGACAGGGGGCAGAGGGCAGGGGGCAGATGACACAGAGGGGGCAGAGGACGCAGGGGGGGCAGAGGGCGCAGAGGACAGGGGGCAGAGGACACAGAGGGGGCAGAGGACACAGAGGGGGCAGAGGACACAGAGGGGGCAGAAGACAGGGGGCAGAGGACACAGAGGGGGCAGAGGACAGGGGCAGAGGACAGGGGGCAGAGGACAGGGGGCAGAGGACACAGAGGGGGCAGAGGGGGCAGAGGACACAGAGGGGGCAGAGGACACAGAGGGGGCAGAGGACACAGAGGGGGCAGAGGACACAGAGGGGGCAGAGGACGCAGAGGACAGGGGGCAGAGGACACAGAGGGGGCAGAAGACGCAGAGGACATGGGGCAGAGGACAGGGGGCAGAGGACACAGAGGGGGCAGAGGACACAGAGGGGGCAGAGGACAGGGGGCAGAGGACAGGGGGCAGAGGACACAGAGGGGGCAGAGGACGCAGAGGACAGGGGGCAGAGGACACAGAGGATGCAGAGGACAGGAGGCAGAGGACACAGAGGGGGCATAGGACAGGGGGCAGAGGACACAGAGGGGGCAGGGGGCAGAGGACACAGAGGGGGCAGAGGACACAGAGGGGGCAGAGGACACAGAGGGGGCAGAGGACGCAGAGGACAGGGGGCAGAGGACACAGAGGGGGCAGAGGACACAGAGGACAGGGGGCAGAGGACAGGGGGCAGAGGACACAGAGGGGGCAGAAGACGCAGAGGACAGGGGGCAGAGGACAGGGGGCAGAGGAGAGAGAGGGGGCAGAGGACGCAGAGGACAGGGGGCAGAGAACAGGGGGCAGAGGACACAGAGGGGGCAGAAGACGCAGAGGACAGGGGGCAGAGGACACAGAGGACGCAGAGGACAGGGGGCAGAGGACACAGAGGGGGCAGAGGACACAGAGGGGGCATGGGGCAAAGGACGCAGAGGACAGGGGGCAGAGGACAGGGGGCAGAGGACAGGGGGCAGAGGACACAGAGGGGGCAGAGGACGCAGAGGACCTGTTAATCCCTTGCAGCCCGGCTCTCACCTCTGCGTCCCCTCCCGGTGCTGCTGCCCCTCATGTCCCCGGTGCTGAGCGCGGTGTCCCCCGGTGTCAGGAGTGCGGAGCTGTGGAGAAGGCGGGCGTGGAGACTGGGCTGTGCAGCATGATCCCGGGTGTCAGCCTCCAGTGTCAGCCGCCTCCTGTCAGTGCAGCTACCCCCGGCTGCCATGTGCTGCCGCTGCCACCTCCTCACTGCCCGGGCACCCGGGGAATGTGTGTGCGGAGAGCGGGGAGGAGCCGCCCGCACACACTGGAGGCTCGGCTGTAACCCCTGCACTGCCGGGCGCCTCCTCCTGACAGTGTACTGATGTGTGGAGCAGGGGCTGAGGACATGATACATGAGGGGCGGCCTCTGGGCAGACAGCAATGGCAGAGGGTGGAGGGGAGAGGCTGTAGGGCACACGGAACTTCCGAGGTCGGAACGTTCCTGTGCCGCTGCCTGTAGCAGGGGGGCCCTGCACTGGATGACGTCACCAGCCCCTGGGCGAAGTCCGTCACGGAAGTGGCCTTCGCCTTTTCAGGAAGTGGCCTTCGGGTTTTATATAATAGATGTTAGGAAATTAATAACATACAACTGTAAAACCGCAATTGTCCATTTTTGATAATATAAAGAAATCCCTTTCCCTCACCACCCACCCCCTTTACAGACAGCAACATTTCTTATTTCTAAAACAATATATGCAAGATATGATCAATAATTACCCTAAACATCTTATGACCCTTTACACACCATTAGTCATGTCTCTGCCGGAACATCCTTTCCAATCTCAGCCCTCACACCTTCCATGCTGCCCACAAGTTATCACATAATTTTGCATTTTTACGTTTATGGTAGACTAGTAAAAAGGCCCGATGCTATCGCATCGGGAGTGCGGTGAAGTAAACAGGTGCAGTAGAAATAGGCGCTGAATAGTAAAGTCCTCTCTCCATAAAGTAGAGTGTTGTTGCGGGATTTATATGGTGTATATGGAGGCTCAGTGGTTAGTACAGTGTTCTCTGGCTCTGTCCTGTGCTCCTGTCCTGTGCCTCTGTCCTGTGCCTGAGTCCTCTGTCCTGTGGGCCTGTCCTCTGTCCCTGTTTTGTGGCACTGTCCTCTGTCTTGTGGCCATGTCCTGTGGCTGTGTCCTATGTCATGTGTCCCTGTCCTCTGCCCTGTCCTGTGTCCCAGTCCTCTGTCCTGTGGCCCAGTCGTGTGTCTTGGGCCCCTGTCCTCTGCCCTGTCCTGTGTCCCAGTCCTCTGTGTTGAGCCCCTGTACTCTGGGCCTGTCTTGTGTCCTTGTCCTCTGGCCCGTGCCCCTGTCCTCTGTCCTGTGCCTCTGTGCTGTGCCCCAGTCCTCTATCCTGTGCCCCAGTCCTCTATCCTGTGCCCCAGACCTCTGTCCTGTGGGCCAGTCCTCTGTATTGTGGCCGAGTCCTCTGTCCTGTGCCTGTGTGCTGTGCCCCAGTCCTCTATCCTGTGGGCCAGTCCTCTGTCCTGTGCTCCAGTCCTCTGTTCTGTGGCCCTGTCCTCTGTATTGTGGCCCTGTCCTCTGTCCTGGGCCCTTGTCCTCTGCCCTGTGAGGCAGTCCTCTGTCCTGTGGCCATGTCCTCTGTCCGGTGCCCCTGTGTGTGTCCTCTGTTCTGTGCCCTTATCTTGTCCTCTGTCCTCAGCCTCTGTCTTATGCCCCTGTCGTGTGGCCCTGTGCTCTTTCCTGTGTTCCTGTCCTCTGTCCTGTGCTCCTGTCCTTTGTCCTTATCCTCTCCTCTGTCCTGAGCCTATGTCCTGTGTCTTGTGGCCCAGTCCTGTGCCCCTGTCTTCACATGCCGTCTTCCTCCTGTGGTTTTGTGTCTCTGCCCCTGATTCCGTGTGTCTGCTCTCTCCTCTGTTACAGTGCCCCCCTTCCCTGTGTCTGCTCCCTCCTTCTGTGTCTGTGGCCCTCATTCCCTCATTGGGAGCTGTGACAGCTCCGTGTCATAGCTAGGAAGGAGTGAAGAGCACAGGAGGCGGAGTTGTACGGTCATGTGTGTGATCACATGACTGTGACATCACCAAAGGTCCTGTCGGCTTACTGCGCATGTGGTGCGCGTCGGGAAGCCGCGGCTGGTGGCGAGGATCGGCGGCGCTGGCATCCGGCCGCAATGCATGCTGGAATAGCGGCACAGTGGCCGGATGCCAGAAACTGGTAATTATGTATAGAGATTTTTTTCCTCCATCCGCACCACATAGTCTACTTGACTAAGGGCCCTTTCACATCAGCGTTTTTTTCAAATCGCGGCAGATGCGGTGAAAAAACCGCATCTGCCGCGATTACCGCATACCGGCTGCACTTGCGGCGCGGTTGCGGTTTTTGCCATGCAAAGTATAGGCGGACTTGCGGCAGGTGCGGCAAGTGCGGTTTTGCACTTGCGGCAGGTGCGGCCGCGAAAAAAACCGCATCTGCCGCGATTTGAAAAAAAACGCTGATGTCAAAGGGCCCTTATATATTCCTGTTTAGTAGGAGGCTCCATTCGTACCCAATATCTAGCTATGACTTTTCTAGCAGCATACAAGAGTCTGGCAACTGCTAGTTTCGCAATATCAGTGCCCACCACCTCTTCCACATATCCCAACAGGCAGACCACCGGATCTCTAGGGATTACACAATGATAGCGATTTCCAATGAGGGCAGCCACCTCAGCCCAGAAACCCAAAATATGCGGTACCCCCACATGACGTGTAGGATACCAGCGGCTTCAGCTCCGCATCTCGTACATTCCAAGGTCTCCCGCACCCCTATTTTATACAAAAATTCAGGTGATCTGTATGCCCTATGTACAAGAAATAGTTGGGACATTCTAGCAGGTTCATTTAATGATAATTTGAGAATATACTCTAAGATGGACTCCCATTTGTCATCCTCTATATTATCAACGTCTGCCTCCCATCTTTCCTTCGCCGCAACAGGGTATTTCAGCAAAAAGGTGTGAAGCAGAGCGGCATAAATCTCAGATATAACCCTTTTAGTACGCCCCTCTTTGCAGATGTAGTCGAGGATAATATCTTTCTGGATAACCATGGTCCCCTTTTTCCTCTGTTGAAGGAATGCGTGTTTTACCTGCATACAGTGGTGTAACTAGGTGTGATGGCGCCCGGGGCACAGAATCATTTTGGCGCCCCCCCCCCAAGGTAGGTGTGAGGAGGTGAGGACCGGGGGAATGGTGGGAGATCGCCGCCCCTGCAGCCTTGATTGAGGACCGGGGGGGGGGGGGGGGGGCTTTCCTCGGTCAGTCACCCCTGCTGCCCCCCCTCCTCCTCCACCGGCTCCTCGGTCACTCACCCCTGCTGTCTCCCGTCTGGGCCGTCTCTCCTCCGTCCTCCGATCACACACTGGCGGCGCCGCCGCCAGTGATGCAGTTTCCGGGGTTTCCTGCGATCACCCCGCACCAAGTCTCCCAGGGCCCCCGACTGGCACGGAAGCAGAAGTGCCGCCGGTGCCCCCCGCTAAAGTGGCGCCCGATGCAAAAGGTCCGGCTACACCCCCCTGGATACGCCCCTGCCTGCATATACTGGTAACCGTGTTTGTCTGACAAGTGAAATTCCTCCTTCAGCATTGCTAAGGTTTTGAGAGCTTGATCATTCATCAGTTGATAGACAAACTGCACTCCCTTTGTCTTCCAGTCTTTTAGGTCACCCATCCCATAGAATTCGCCTAGATGTTCGTTATCCCATATCGGAGTGTACATTGTCAGACCCGTCAATCCTCTAACCTTCTTCACTCTCATCCATATTTTATAAACTAATTCACATGTCGAGTATTTTTTACCCATCCGTCTAAACAGCCCTGACTCTAAACCTGTTACCAAAGGGCGTGTTTTAAGATGCCGCTCCAAGACTTCCTGAATAGTTCCCTTTGTTGCCCTTTGTGCCCACCCTCTAATATGTTGGGACTGTGCTGCCAAAAAATATATCCATGAATTTGGTAATGCCAAAACTCCCTCCTCCTTTGGCCTTTGAAGAGTCTCCAGTTTGATCCTTGGCTGTCCCCCACCCCACACCAAATCTCTAAAGATAGCATTGACACGTTGGAATATCGGCTGAGGAATCCACACCGGGGAATTATGTAGAGCATATAACAATTTGGGCATGAGTACCATTTTAAGTAAGTTGGTACGTCCCACCACCGAGAGGCGCATTTTACTACACGTTGACGCTTTATCCTTTAATTTCCCAAGTGTCGGGTTTATGTTCAATTGCAGATAGTCCCTCACTAGTAGTGCTATGTTGATACCAAGGTATTTGAATTCCCTTACTAATTTGAGTTGCGTACGTTCTACCTGCTCAACATCTGAACCATCTAGGGCATCTACTCCCAGGATGTGAGATTTGTCCCAGTTAATTTGCAACCCAGACAGTAAACCAAATCTATTAATTATATCTATCGCACCCTGCAATGAATCCTGAGGGTCTTGTAAAAACAAGAGAATATCATCAGCGTATAACGCCACTTTTTCTTCCACCACACCATATCGGAACCCCTTCACCGTCCCCAACCACCTCAGCACAGCAGCTACCGTGTTTCCCTGAATATAAGCCAGTGTCTTATATTCTTTTTACCCCCAAAAGTCCCACTATGGCTTATTTTCGGTGTATGGCTTATATACAGTACGGTATCCCACACAGCCCAGAGGGTAACAGCCCCCAGTACAGCAAGGAAACATTACAGTACATTTTGTGATTTCCTTACTTTGTAAGGTGGCTTCTCCTAATGGATTCCTCCGCGGTGCAGGGTGCAGGTGTGGCTGTTTCGTCTTTGTTAGGGCAAAATGCCAGATTCTTATCAGGTTAATTGACGGAGGAATAACAGACACCGAGTCTTAGATTGCAATATCAAAGTATTCCTAAGGGGAGGTGCCCCAACAGGTTTATTATATAGACAGATGCTGATGCATAAATTAATCAAGCATTAAAGTCATTGGTTACATTCTTAGTTCTTTTACAATGATTGGTTCCCCAACATTATCTGCTTCATGGTGATTGGTTCTTTATCATGTAAACATTTGGCAGAGGATATAGGGACTTTCCATGTCCCTTAATAACCCTTGGCAGGGTGTGTGTCTCTACCCCCTTATCTTATCTTGACCAGATGGGGGGCCCTGTGGACATGTCAGAGACATGTCTTTTCATGTTCTTAAAAACAACTTACATAAGAGCTCTTAAAAACAACTTACATAAGAGCTCTGGACGCCATCTTAGGAATCTGGACGCCATCTTAGGAATTGTGTATATATGTATATTCTTCAGTAAATCAAACAATTACTTATTAAAGCAATTACTCAACAATGTCAGATAATTGCCCTGACAGTCTTGCAGGAGCGTCTGGGCCAATCAGCACTCGAGCTGCTGAGCCAATCAGCACTCAAGATGCTGGGGAGCTGGTTGGCCAATCAGAGCTCCTGCAGAGGCAGCGGTGACGTCAGGCCGGGCAGGGGGCACCCAGAGAGCCTAGGGAGCCCCTAGACCAATCAGAGCTGCAGGGGCAGCGGTGACGTCAGGCCGGGCGGGGGGCACCCAGAGAGCCTAGGGAGCCCCTAGACCAATCAGAGCTGCAGGGGCAGCGGTGACATCAGGCTGGGCGGGGGGGCACACAGAAAATTAACCCCATGCACTCGGGGCCACCAGCGGCTGCACATGAGGGCAGAGGTGGACAACACAGACCCCGGAGGACAGAGGGACAGCAGGGACAGAGGGGACCGAGGCGGCGGCGATGCATATAAAAAGGTACCATGGCTTATATTTTTCCCATGGACAGTTTACTATGGCTTATTTTCGGGGTATGGCTTATATTAGCCGCCCCTCCTCTACCCCCCACTATGGCTTATTATCGGGGGTGGCTTATTATCGGGGAAACAGGGTAAAGGCTCTATGGCCATGGCAAACAGCAGCGGAGAAAGGGAACAACCATGCCTCATTCCCCTGTACATGTTAAATATATCTGACCATTCCCCATTAACTCTCAGTCTAGCCACTGGGTGTTTGTATAATAATTTCAGCCATGCCATAAAGACCGGACCTATTCCACAATTGGAGAACTCGCCAGAGATAGCTCCACTCCACACTATCAAAGGCCTTCCGTGTGTCCAAAGAGACCACCACCCTGTGTCCAGTATTATCGGCAGTCATCTGCATATTAAACAATAGACGTCTCAGGTTAATGGCCGTCGACCTATCCGGCATAAAACCCGACTGATCCGGATGGATCACACCAGACACCACCCGGCTCAGCCGGGTAGACAACACTTTAGCTAGTATTTTTACATCTGCCGGAAGTAGTGAAATGGGTCTATACGAATCTGGTCGTGTCCGGTCCTTATCTGGCTTTGGCAGAACCACCACAGTAGCTTGTTGCATTGATGCTGGCAACTCTCCCTTTTGCAGAGCCGCTGAAAACACGTCTTTCAATTTTGGCAGTAGTGTCTCTCTAAGGTGTTTATAAAACTCTGTTGGGAACCCATCCGCCCCCGGGGCTTTGTTATTTGCCACTGACGACAGGGCCTCTTCCATTTCCTCTACTGTCAGGGGACCCTCCAAACTATTACTTTCCTCTTCACTCAACTTGGGTAATTGGGCTTCCTGTAAAAATTGATCTATATCCTGGTCAGCAATCCTTACTTTGGAAGTATACAAGTCTTCATTAAGGGGGGTAACGTGGTGATCTGGCCCAAAAATTTGTACGAGAAAGAGGCATTGAAACAACTGAGGGATAGGGATACTTACACGAAGTTACCTAGCTCACCCCTTAAGAAGTATGAAATGGAATTGGATTCCATTTTGTACGATGCGTTCCAACAGGGTGTAATTCCTAAAAAGGTTTATGAGGGACTATTGGTGAAAGATTCAAGGATCCCCACTATATATTTCATCCCCAAGATACATAAGAGTATAACCAACCCACCCGGTAGGCCCATTGTTTCCGGGGTGGACGGCCTTTGTGACCCGGTCTGTAAGTTCATAGACTTCTACCTCAAACCCCTGGTCAAGACGTTGCCGTTGTATGTTAGGGACTCCACAGAAGTTCTGGCACGTATCGATGGGATCATTATGGACATGGATATGTTGCTGGTTACGGCTGATGTTGAAGCCCTATATACCTCAATACGGCACGACCAGGGGCTTCATGCAGTCCGGTACTTCAGGAGGGAGAGCAACTGGGATGGCAGTACTGTTGAGCTGGTCATGGAGCTGCTTGAGTTCATCCTCACTCACAACTTCTTTGTTTTTAAGGACACGTTTTACTTACATAGAAGGGGGACCGCGATGGGTGCGGCCTGTGCGGTCTCATTCGCTAACTTGTTCCTCGGACTCTGGGAGAGGAACTTGTTTGGCGATGGGGGCGCAGGGCGCATCCAGCGTGTGGCTCTGGATTAGATATATTGATGACGTGTTCCTTTTATGGAAGGGTGGTGAGGACGGACTCTCTGGCTTCATGGCCCAGCTCAACAATAATGACCTGAATTTGAAATTGACATACAAGTGCAGTGGTGAGTCGATCGACTTCCTGGACATCAAGGTCGAGAATGATGCACGTAAACAACTCCAGACTGATGTCTTCAGGAAGGAGACAGCCACTAACTCACTACTGCACTCATCTTCGGGCCATTTGAAAAGTACAATTAATGCTATCCCAGTTGCACAGTACCTACGTGTAAAGAGGATCTGCTCCACTGAGGAGAGGTTTGAACTTCAGGCCGGGGAACTTAGGGACAGGTTCAAAAGTAGGGGCTATAGCAATAGGGCCATCAAACGTGGCTATATACGAGCTAAAAAACCCCCCGTAGTCAGCTCCTTCTACCCTCAGAAAGAAATAAAAGGATGATAGGGTCAGGTTTATTTCTGACATTAATGGCAGATGGAATGAAATGCGTAGCATTTTGGGCCGACATTGGCCGATTTTGACCAATGACTCCACGTTGTCACAGTATCTGGCAGATTACCCCTTAATGACACCCAGACGAGGAACCAACTTAAAAGACATGTTAGTGAACAGTCACTATATACCTGAAAAAACATACCCCTTTGGTAGAAAAGTACAAGTATGTGGCTCATTTCCATGCGGAGATTGTGTTTCATGTCAAAACATGGAAAGGGCCAAAACCTTTAGTTCATCTGACGGATCTAGGGAGTATGACATACGTACGTATATTTCTTGTCAAACTGACAAAATGTCATTTATTATGCTAAGTGTGGGTGCCCTAAAATTTATATAGGGATGACTACCAGACAACTTAAACTAAGAACTAGGGAACACGTGAGGGACATTTTAGGATCTAATAAAGACGGAGTTGTGGTGAAAGTCTTAAAACGATTCCTCGCCATTTTAGGATGATGCATAACAGTGGCCCTACTACATTTAAAGTCCGAGGGATGGAGAGGGTAGACTTGGGGGTGAGAGGTGGGGATACTAAATGTAGGTTATTACAACGGGAGTGTCAATGGGTTACGATCTTCGGGACTATGGCACCAATAGGCTTAAACGAGACTAACAGTTTTGTGTCGCTTCTGTAAAGTTCCCCTGTCTTCGCCTCTGCAGCAGAACTGAGTGTTCTATAGTATGTCTATAACCCCTGTTTTTAGTCTCCTTCGCTGATGTTTTTAAAACTATAGTAATTTTTAAATTTGTTTCATTTTTCTACTCTTTCGGATAGACCCGTGGTTCCTGGGAGCATCCGTAGCTATTTCTGCACAACTCTATCATTTTGGAAGCATGCGCTATTGTAGAACTGTGGGACTCCTTTTAGGATTCACTTCAACCAACTACGCATAACTCTACAGCGGCACGCATTAACTTCTATTTAGAATCTATGTACCTTGTGATGTGTTGTTTCTCCCCCATCTCTGTGACCTGTACATCAAAGGGATGGAGATAATATGGCGCCGTGGTGCGCATGCGCTTTCATCGAAGTCCCAAAATGATGATGCCGGAGCCTATCACTATGGGAACGGATGTGGCGGCGGGGGTCACGTGACCGCACACATCCGTTGACGGGCTTCCGGTGACATCATCACTGCGGGACGGCGATGTGCGCATGCGCCGACATCGCGGACGCTATTGGAAGAGCATGGTCACATGGGAGGTTGGGATGGGAATATAAACTGCGGATTGCACCTTGTAACCACGCCCCCTGAGGAAGCCTACGCGATACGGACGTAGGGGCAGGCGTGGTGCAGGGAATCTCCTTGATAAATGTCAATCTTTGGGCATTGCCCATGATTTATATCTCATTGTACAGGTCTCAAGCTGGAGAACGGGGTTGTGATATATATGCATTAGCACTTTAGAAACTGTCTGTATTTTCTATGTCTATGGGTTTGTAACCTGGGTCTGGACCAAATGCTTACCCCGAATTGGGAATATGATGGCTGCTAATATTGGGCTGACCCTAGGACAAGGATTAATCAGATATAATATACTTTGACCACTACCCCTGTTATGTGACGGCATGGGCTGTACCTGTTTACTTAATGAGATGATAATCTGTAGTAAATTGTGACATGCTGCCATGCAGATCTCTGTATCATGACGTTTGTGATTCCGAACTGTTCACTCATTGACCTTTTAAGATCCTTGAATCTATGTTACGCCCCTTATGTGTGTTTTTTATATGCAATAAGCAAATAAAATTTAAATTTTGTGCAATCAATTTCCCTTTGGTTAATTATGCTTGCTAATTGAGCACTAAAATATGATGTTCTGCTGGATTTTTGTATTAAACATCTTATAGAATTCGCCTAGATGTTCGTTATCCCATATCGGAGTGTAAATTGTCAGACCCGTCAATCCTCTAACCTTCTTCACTCTAATCCATACTTTATAAACTAATTCACATGTTGGGTATTTTTTACCCATCCGTCTAAACAGCCCTGACTCTAAACCTGTTACCAAAGGGCGTGTTTTAAGATGCTGCTCCAAGATTCCTGAATAGTTCCCTTTATTGCCCTTTGTGCCCACCCTCTAATATGTTGGGACTGTGCCGCCAAAAAATATATCCATGAATTTAGTAATGCCAAAACTCCCTCTTCCTTTGGCGTTTGAAGAGTCTCCAGTTTGATCCTTGGCTGTCCCCCACCCCACACTAAATCTCTAAAGATAGCATTGACACGTTGGAATATCGGCTGAGGAATCCACACCTGGGAATTATGTAGAGCATATAACAATTTGGGCATAAGCACCATTTTAAGTAAGTTGGTACGTCCCACCACCGAGAGGCGCATTTTACTCCACGTAGACGCTTTATCCTTTAATTTCCCAAGTATTGGGTTTATGTTCAATTGCAGATAGTTCCTCATTGGCAGTGCTATGTTGATACCAAGATATTTGAATTCCCTTACTAGTTTGAGTTACATACGTTCTACCTGCTCAACATCTGAACCATCTAGGGCATCTACTCCCAGGATGTGAGATGTGTCCCAGTTAATTTGCAACCCAGACAGTAAACCAAATCTATTAATTATATCTATCGCACCCTGCAATGAATCCTGAGGGTCTTGTAAAAACAAGAGAATATCATCAGCGTATAATGCCACCTTTTCTTCCACCACACCATATCGGAACCCCTTCACCGCCCCCGACCACCTCAGCACAGCAGCTACCGGTAACGGCTCTATGGCCATGGCGAACAGCAGCGGAGAAAGGGGACAACCCTGCCTCGTTCCCCTGTACATGTTAAATATATCTGAACGTTCCCCATTAACTCTCAGTCCAGCCACTGGGTGTTTGTATAATATTTTCAGCCATGCCATAAAGACCGGACCTATTCCCATCAATTGGAGAACTCGCCAGAGATAGCTCCTCTCCACACTATCAAAGACCTTCCATGTGTCCAAAGAGACCACCACCCTGTGTCCAGTATTATCGGCAGTCATCTGCATATTAAAAAATAGACGTCTCAGGTTAATGGCCGTTGACCTATCCGGCATAAAACCCGACTGATCCGGATGAATCACACCAGACACCACCCGGCTCAGCCGGGTAGACAACACTTTAGCTAGTATTTTTACATCTGCCGGAAGTAGTGAAATGGGTCTATACGAATCTGGTCGTGTCCGGTCCTTATCTGGCTTTGCCAGAACCACCACAGTAGCTTCTCGCATTGATGCTGGCAACTCTCCCTTTTCCAGAGCCGCTGAAACAACGTCTTTCAATTTTGGCAGTAGTGTCTCTCTAAGGTGTTTATAAAACTCTTTTGGGAACCCATCCGCCCCCGGGGCTTTGTTATTTGCCATTGATGACAGGGCCTCTTCCATTTCCTCTACTGTCAGGGGACCCTCCAAACTATTACTTTCCTCTTCACTCAACTTGGGTAATTGGGCTTCCTGTAAAAATTGATCTATATCCCGGTCAGCAATCCTTACTTTGGAAGTATGCAAGTCTTCATAAAAGTCCCTGAACACTCCCAATATTTCCCGCGTTTCAGTGACTAGGGTGTCATTTTGGTCCAGGAGACCATATACATGTCCCGGTTCTCTCTGTGCTGCTGCTATAATAGACAGCAGGTGACCAACTTTTTCACCCTCTTCATAAAAGGCAAGTTTTTGAAATTCCCTCTTCTTTTCCCCATTTGCCAGAAATATCTTATCCACTCCCAATTGAGCTGTCTTCATGTTCTGCTGGGCCTCTACGGTGGGGTTAAGCACCAACTCCTCCTCCGCCTTCCTTAGTGCATATAAATGCTTCCCTCTCCTCCGCTTTACTTTGACTTTTACATCTAGAAATGTCTCTGATCAGTAAGCCTCTAGTGCAGTGATGGCGAACCTTTCTGAGGCCGAGTGCCCAAACTGCAACCTAAAACAAAATTATTTATGGCGAAGTGCCAATACGATAATATAACCTAAATTACAGCAGGAGTGGTAATCACAAGCGCTGCACAGGGGGGAGAGCCAGCAGATGCTAACTCTCTTCCCTGTACAGGGCTTGTAGTCCTGAAACATTAATGATCAATTAAATTATTTTAACAATTAATTGATTTTAAACTTACCTTTGCAGTCTTCTCTTCTCTTCAGCAGTGGTCATCCAGCTCATGTGTACTTCACATTGAAGCTGAGCCGCTGCCACTGCCCTTTCTAGAAACAGCAGGTGGACTGATCTGTATGGAAAAAATGCAGAATATTAGACAGATAGGAGATAGATTTTATCATGGAATACAAGCAGATTTCATACTGAAATCCTGGTCCTCATCTTGTAGTAATATCTCCATCATGACCCTCTCCTTGCAGTAATGTGTCCCATCCTGACCCTCTCCTTGTAGTTATGTGCTCCATCCTGACCACCTCCTTCTAGCTATGTTCTCCATCCTGATCCTCTCCTTCTAGCTTTTTGCTCCATTCTGATCCTCTCCTAGCTATATGTTCCATCCTGACCCTCTCCTTGCAGTTGTGCTGCATCCTGACCCTCTCCTGGCAGTAATGTTCCTATCCTGACCCCCCCTTCTTGTAGTAATGTCTTCATCCTTATCCCCTTGTAGTATGCCCCATCCTTGTCCCCTTTGGTAATGTCCCATCCTTGTCCCCTTGTGGTAATGTCCCCATCCTGCCCCATCATTTAGTAATGCCCCATCCTGTTGTAATGCCCTATCCTTGTCCTCTTGCAGCAATATTCCCCATCCTGCAGTAATGCCCTATCCTTCTCCCCTTGAAGTAATATGCCCCATCCTGCAGTAATGTGACTCATCCTTGTCCCTTGGTATTATTGCACCACCATTGTCCCCATCACATAGTAATATGCCCCAACTTGCCCCTGGTAGTATTGCCCTATTCTTGCCTCCATTACATAGTAATCTGCCCCATCCTTGTCCCCATCACATAATAATATGCCCCATCCTGCCATCACATAACAATATGCCCCATCCTGCCCCATGACATAATAATATGCCCCATCCTGCACCCTATTAGTATTGCCCCATCCATCCATCATCCTCTTAGTATTGCCCCATCCATCCTGCCTCCTCTTCGTATTGCCCCATCCATCCATCCATCTATCCTCCTCTTAGTATTGCCCCATCATCCTCCTCCTCCTCCTAGTATTGCCCCATCCTCCTCCTCCTCATAGTATTGCCCCATCCTCCTCCTCCTCATAGTATTGCCCCATCCTCCTCCTCCTCATAGTATTGCCCCATCATCCTCCTCCTCCTCCTAGTATTGCCCCATCCTCCTCTTCCTCATAGTATTGCCCCATCCTCCTCCTCATAGTATGCCCATCTCCTCCTCTCATAGTATTGCCCCATCATCCTCCTCCTCCTCATAGTATTGCCCCATCATCATCCTCCTCCTCATAGTATTGCCCCATCATCCTCCTCCTCCTCATAGTATTGCCCCATCATCCTCCTCCTCATAGTATTGCCCCATCATCATCCTCCTCCTCATAGTATGGCCCCATCATCCTCCTCCTCATAGTATTGCCCCATCATCCTCCTCCTCCTCATAGTATGGCCCCATCCTCCTCCTCCTCATAGTATTGCCCCATCATCATCCTCCTCCTCATAGTATGGCCCCATCTTGGCTGCTGGTGAAAAAAAAAACTTTCATACTCACCTTTCTTCCTTCACCGCTGCTGCAGCTTGCATCTTGTGCATCTCCAGCACTGAGGGCGGTCACGTGATGCCGGGCGCGTCACGTGACCGCTGTCACATGACGCTGGCCGGGAGGGCGGGCCTAGAAGTGTCTGAGAGAGGAGAAAAGTCTCCTCTGCTCAGATACAGCTTAGATATGCCGGCGGCGCGGCGCGCGCCGGCAGATCAAAGCTGCAGTGTGGTGGCGAGCCTGCGTGCCAGCGGAGGCGGCTCTGCGTGCCACCGCGGGCACGCGTGCCATAGGTTCGCCATCACTGCTCTAGTGTATGCCTTCATTGTGTCCCATACGGGTCATTCCATGTCAAGTGAACCAATGATTATTACCTCTATATTTTTAATTCTTTTGAGATTTTGTTATTTGATAATAGCACGTCAGACAATGCAAAATGTGAAGAGAAAATTTTTTAAAAAAATTTATTTTTTTTTTAAATGATTTTCAAAGTTCGGAAAAAGTGTGAATTTCGCTGTTGCCTGCCTTTACGTTTCTCCCCATAACTCAGGCTAGGAATAAGATAGAGAGACAAAATAAACACCAATCTACTCCGAACTATACAGGCTTTCATCAGATATGTCACAAGAGGATCTTTGTTAATATTTTACCCATGTGATCGCAAGTGCAAAACTTTAAAACGATTTCCGAAAAATTGGCGCGCTTTAAATATTTCAAAAACTGCCCATGTGTCTGCTTTGCTCTTAGCCACATCTGTACCAAATTTCAAGTTGGGATCGCGATGGGATCATATTTTAACATATTTTACTATTAATAGCGTCAATGGGTCATTCCATATCAAGTGATCTAAATATGAATATTTTTTTTTACCTGACGTCTTTAGATTTTTTTTTTTTTTTTCCTTTATGAAGTACTACTTTAGTTAATTACAAATTAAAAGTTTGGAATTTTTTTCTTCATCAGTTAATTTTCTACAGATTTTTAAAGTTTAAAAAAAGGGTGAATTTTGGCCTGGTATGACTTTACATTTTTTTTCTCTCGGGCTAGAAATAAGATAGAGAAACAAAATAAACACCATTCTACTCAGAACTGTCCAGGCTTTTACCAGATATGTCACAAGAGTATATTTGTTAATTTTTATTTTTTACCCATGCGAATGCAAACGCAACATTTTGAAACGCATTTCCGAAAAAACGTTTTAATAAAAATTTTCCAAAACTGCCCATGTGTCTTTTATGCTCTTAGCCACATCTGTACCAAATTTCAAGTTGGGATCGTGATGGGATCATATTTTAAAATATTTAACTATGGTTAATCTAATTTTTATTAAATTTTGAAAAAACATATGAAAGACATACATTCAATCTTTTAACAAAATCTTGAGACATATAAAATATACAAAAAGAGAATTCACAAAGTTATTAGTAACTTTAAGATAAGCTGCAAATTTACTTTTGCGCTTATCTCTGGTGCAATATATACTACAATCTAAATATAATTCCAAACACTCAAGTATACAACCTTTCTCAGGGTTTTGAGATGTTCTGATGTCAAGGGGACAAGCAGCCCCAGCAGAATGATTTTTATCACTTGGCCCCTTCTAACAGGTTGACCACGTAAGTGGGTCATTACCCGTTGAGGCCTAGTTGGAATAGTCTATCGACTGGTGTACCGGAAAGGAAGGCCGAAATATTAATGATCTACTCACAGCTCAGAGTTTCCGATACCTGTCTAATGTTCACTAGAATTCTGAAGGTATAGGTGTAGAAAGGAAATACCTAGACTGAATGTATCAGATGGGAAGAAAAGAGAGATAGAAAAGAAGAGAGAGAGAAGAGAAACAAAAACCATTAGAAAAAGTTATACTGGGAAAGAAAAGCCACGTAAGAAAAAAAGAAAAAAAGGAGGGGGGGGACGGGTGAGGTATGGGAAGGAGAAAGGGTACTCATCCCACTGGCTCCCCATCAGCCAGAGGTCGAGCCATATTATCTGTGCTGGAAAAGATACTCCTACATTCTGCAGAGTCATGAAAAAGAATCCATTCAACCCAAATCCCTAAGAATTTGTTCCGAGATCCCGACGCATCAGCTGCGAGCTCCTCCATTCGATATATGTCCATCAATTCTTTGAACCAATCAAGTAGAGATGGAGCCCGGCTTGATTTCCAGAACCTCGGGATCACAGCACGAGCAGCCGAGATGCAAAAGCGGAGAATATCCCTCTTCTGTAGCCCAATAGGACCTGGAAAAATGGATAACATTGCCGATTCTGGGCAGCATTCGGCTTGTTTACCTGTTATCCGGGCGTATGCATTGAAAACCTCAGACCAGAACCGCCAGATTTCCCCACAACTCCACCAAATGTGTATCATTGTACCCTTCTCTTCCCCACAGCTCCAGCAGGTATCAGGGGTTCCAGGGAACATGTTCCGGAGTGTCGTCGGGCACAAGTTCCATCTAGTGAGCAGCTTATAGCTTCTTTCTTGTGCAGAACAAGCGCTAGCTAGTGAGTGAGTAAATATAAAGCATTTCTGCCAATTAGCTTCTGAAATGCTACACCCCAATTCCCTCTCCCAAGCACGTTGGAAGTAAAGGGTGCCCTGCTCTCTCATGGACCCTAAGGCCTGGTATAGAACTGATATTTTGCGCCTCGGTGGAGCCTCCAGTTGGAATAACCTCTCCAATACGTTGGGCGTCAATCTTACCCTGCAAGAGTGGTCAGCTGAATATAAGTATGCTCTGTATTGGAGAAATTTGAATCACTTAAGAGGTCTCGTAGGTTCTTTGAGTTGTAGCTCTGCCATCGGGGGCAAACCACCACTGGACAGAGTCTGTCCTACTCGGGTGTCATCCACAATCCGCCAACATAAAAATCTCTGCCTGTCAAATCTGGGTGGGAAAGATGGGTTGGAAAAAAGGGGAGTCAAAGGGCTAAGTCTGTCGTTTAAGCGGAGGGTTTTCGTCACTAGGTGCCATACCTTCAAGGTGTTTCTGGTCATGTCTGTCAAAGGTACTAGGTCTGTGGAGTCTTTAGGGGAAATCCAAAGCAGGTGTTTCAGCGGAATCCCCAAACCCTCTTGCTCCACCCCTACCCATTTCTTGGAGGACGCATGATAATGCCAATCTAGAGCTCTAACAAGAGAGGAAGCCACAAAGTACGCTCATATGTTGGGTAGTCCAACCCCTCCTCTGGTCTTGGGCAAGGATAGGATATTCATTCGCAATCTGGACCTCTTGCCCCCCCAGACAAATCTAAGGATCATAGATTGCATTTTGGAGAGGAAGCCTCTATCCAATAGAACAGGAACTGTCTGAAAAGTATATAAGAGTCGGGGCAAGACATCCATCTTGACTACGTTTATTCTCCCGAACCAGGATAGCTTTAATTGTCTATAGGAGGTAAATGCCGATTCCGCGTTAGTCAAAAGGGGTTGATAATTTAAATTGAATATTTGTTTAAGATCTTTTGGTATAAGGACTCCCAAGTACTTAATGGCTTCTACTTTCCATTTAAATGGGAACTGTTTAGATAGATGAGAAACCAATTCTCCAGGCAAAGAAATATTGAGTGCCTCGGTTTTGGAGCAATTCACTTTAAAGTTGCTCAATTGTCCGAACCGTTCAAACTCCATTAAGACCGAAGAGATGGAGACCAGGGGCTGGGAGATGTAAAGTAGCAGGTCATCTGCAAATAAGGCTAATTTGTGATGACTCTGTCCCAGCTTGACCCCATGGACGCATTCATTGGACCTAAGTGCAAAATATTTAACTATTATAGTGTCAATTCAAAAATCACCAAGAACACAATCAGTCATTTTTTTCTCAATTGCCCGTCAATAGTTTGAATTTGATATAAAGAAACATAGTCTTGTAACATCTCAAATGAAAGCTGTTACCGTTCTGAGTAAAATGATGCCTCTCCCACTTCATTATCTTATTTCTAGCCTGAGATAAAAAAAATGTAAAGTCATACCAGGCCAAAATTCACCCTTTTTTTAAACTTTAAAAATCTGTAAAAAATTAACTGATGAAGAAAAAAATTCTAAACTATTAATTTGTAATTAACTAAAGTAGTACTTCATAAAGGAAAAAAAAAAAAAAAAATCTAAAGACGTCAGGTAAAAAAAATATTCATATTTAGATCACTTGATATGGAATGACCCATTGACGCTATTACTAGTAAAATATGTTAAAATATGATCCCATCGCGATCCCAACTTGAAATTTGGTACAGATGTGGCTAAGAGCAAAGCAGACACATGGGCAGTTTTTGAAATATTTAAAGCGCGCCAATTTTTCGGAAATGCGTTTTAAAGTTTTGCACTTGCGATCACATGGGTAAAATATTAACAAAGATCCTCTTGTGACATATCTGATGAAAGCCTGGACAGTTCTGAGTAGATTGGTGTTTATTTTGTTTCTCTATCTTATTTCTAGCCCGAGATATGATAGAAAATGTAAAGCCATACCAGGCCAAAATTCGCACTTTTTTAAAACTTTAAAAATCTGTAAGAAATTAACTGATAAAGAAAAAAATTCAAAACTTTTTTTTTGTAATTAGATAAAGTTGTTCTTCATATAGAAAATTTTTTTAAAAAATCTGAGGACGTCAGGGAAAAAAAATATTCATTTTTGGATCACTTGACATGGAATGACCCATACAGTTCCTATAGCTGCACTTCCCGTGTTGTTCTGAAAGAATTCCTCAATTTCTCTCGCTATCTTCTGCATATCTATAGTTTCCAACCACACTGGGTGCACCTTCCATTCCTTCCGCCCACCGTCCCCCCAAATACCCACTTTTAATTCAACCAATAACGGGCTATGATCTGAAAGCATCCTAGGCAAATATTCTATATGAGTGACAGTCTGATTAATCAGGCCACCTCCCAGCGCCAAGTCAATTCTAGACATAGTACCATGCGACGATGAATAGCAATATGTCTTCACCCCCATATGACGAACTCTCCACAAGTCTATCATACCCATTTCTGATATATACTTAGCAAATGATGTCTCTCCCCCTCCTTCCGTCCTTCCCAGATGTTTACTAATTTTGTCCCATTGTCCATGCATTATGTTGTTAACATCTCCTATTAACAGAGTAGGTATCCCGGTCCAATGCCTCCTAAGTTCTATGATCTCCTGTAACTTTGTTCTGGTAAATGGCGGCGGAAAATATACCGCTACTATACAGTACAATCTACCATAGAGTCTGCAGACTAGAAAAACATACTGTCCGTCTTTGTCTATCTTAATCTCTACCTCCTCAAAAGGAATTCCAGCATGTATCAAAATGGAAACCCCTCTCGCATACGTGGAATACGTGGAATGGTATGCTTTTTGAACCCATTTCCTTGCCAAGATTCCAATTTTGTCAGCAGTCAGGTGTGTTTCCATAAGACAGATGATGGAAGGTTTATGAGCTATTATATTTTAGAGTACAGCCGCCCTCCTTTTACGTTCCGCTAGTCCCCGTATATTCCAGCTCAATACTTTAACCATACCGGCCATTATTAATCAGAGTCATCATAATCATAAAAGACCATAACTTACAATATCCCATTTGCCGTCTGTCCCCTCCCTTCCCCCTCCCACCTCCCCCATACTCCCCAACAAAATCCCTCCATACTCCTCCATCTCCTCTATTCCACCTATAAAATAGTCGTTTCGTTCTCTCTGTCCAAGAGTGGGTGAATGAAACCGTCCTGTACCGCCAGTTGGACACTCCCACCCAAAAAACAAAAAAATAAAAATTTGCTGTCTTCCCTAAGACCTCTCCCGCCTTATGAAAAAACTCAATATGATCAAATTTACTAACTGCATGCACCACCAATCGCCTCATCAGTCTATAAAACATGTTTGAATCCTGCAACCAATAGTCAACTGTAATCAGAAAAATCCGGCATGCCGCGATTTAGCCACGCCCCTTTCATGATGCGGCGAGGCTCTTAGGTGCAGAGATGGGCGTGCATAATTTATCAGGCAGCAGTAGACAGGCGGGGCATTTTCGGCTTTGCACAGAACGGCTTCACTGAAGGGAGGAGGGGAGAAGAGGCTCACAGGCACGGAGGACAAAGCTAGGTAACACCCATTAGGCTCAATTTATTAAACTTTATAAACATATATCTTAGCTTCTACTAAACAGTTTTTTTAGCAAAAACGATTGCCCCAAATGTGTGCGCTGGGTGTAGGGACACATATTAACAGTCCGGGGGGGTCATTTGGGGTGGTTGGTTCCCTTTAAGCCAGACCTCAACAACCCTCTACTTCCTAAGACACAGTGAATTAGCATTTTGCACAGCAACATTGATGCTCTTCTACACAAAACCAGATTAGGTATTTTTTCCCAATCTCAGGAAAGATTCTCACTACAGATAATGAATTTAATTATCCTTTATTAATTCATCATAAAAAATTGTATTAAAAATCATTCCCCCGAGGAAACACATCAGAAAATTACCATGTAATTACAACATCATAGTATTACATCCATTGTCCTCCTATGTATGGTATCACAAATGATTTGACATATACCAACATACATAACAGTACATACAAGGAACTTGGTAGTTTATCTTCGCGGGTTGCGAAACAGCTGTACTGGAGAAGGAACCACAGACGCTGACAGTATATACAACCAGGTATGAGCCTTGTCTGCAGGGGAACCTTATAAAGTATGAAACCGCTTGGTAATTGTTATAGAGGAGGATGAAGGAGATGGACAGCTAATACATAGTATCCGGGTGCTTTGTAACATAATCGCAAGAGCATTGTAGTTTGAATGTACTATGTTATGTGATCTGTATCATCAGTGGATAAACATCATGTGGCAGAGAGTTCCATAGTGTCACTGCTCTTACAGTAAAGAATCCGCGTCTGTGATTATGATTAAACCTTCTTTCCTCCAGACGTAGAGGATGCTCCTTGTCCCCGTCTCAGGCCTAAGAGTAAAGAGATCATTAGAAAGGTCTCTGTACTGTCCCCTCATATATTTATACATTATTATAAGATCACCCCTAAGCCTTCGTTTTTCCAAGCTAAATAACCCCTAGTTTAATAACCTGTCTTGGTATTGCAGACCCCTCAGTCCTCTAATGACTTTGGTCGCTCTTCTTTGGACCCGCTCTAGTTCAGCTATGTCTTTCTTATACACCGGAGACCAGAATTGTACACAGTACACAGTATAAGTGTGGTCGCACTAATGACTTGTATAGAGGTAAAATTATGTTCTCCTCATGAGCATCTATGCCTATTTTAATACATCCCATGACGTTCAGCACCCACTGGGAAGTGGGGATCTTTCTCCACTGTGGGAGGAAGGCCGCCAGTCGTCCCCCCACCCGGACCGAGTCACTGTTTGTCGGGTTGTTGAGACTGATGAGAGGGCACAAGGATATTCTTACCTCTCCCCTTCTGATAACTCCAGCAATCAGATTTGCCCTTTCCTTTGGGCTGGGAGGTCTGAGACATCGAGGGACGAAAAGGTTGCTTCCGGACGGGTTTCTGCTCTGGGAGAGCCTTGCGGTCAGTCGCTTTTTCTAAGATCTCTTCCAGAGCTGGTCCAAACGCCATATCTCCTTTGAACGGAAGGGAGCAGAATTTCAGTTTGGAAGTGGAATTCCCACTCCACAACTTCAACCATAAAGCACATCTCGCGAAATTGGACAGGACCGAAGTCCTGGCCGCGAAACGTACCGAATCCGCAGAGGCATCTGCAAGAAAACAAGTCGCCATCTGTAGCAAGAGAAGAGACTCCAGGAGTTCTTCCCTAGGGGTGCCCTGCAAAATATTAGTCTCCAGCTGGTCCATCCACTTAAGGAGGGATCTAGACACACAAGTGGAGGCAATGTTCGCCTGCATAGAAGCCGAGGACACGTCCCAGGAGTGTCTCATAAAGCCTTCAATCTTCCGGTCTAACTGATCCTTGAGCTGAGACGTATCTTCAAAGGGGAGTGCAGTCTTTTTGGCCACACGGGCCACCTGCACATCCACCTTCGGCACATCCCCGTGGATCTCACAAGGCTCCAGAGGAAAGCGGCAAGTGAGATCACTTTTGAATCTCTTCTCAGGGAATTCCCTTTCCTGTGAGATAAGATTCAGGATAGTAGAATGAACCGGAAACCCCGTCTGCTTAGCCGATCTGAGGCCCGCAAACATCTCATCCTGGATTGAAGAGGGGGTGAGAACTTCTTCTAACCCCATAGTACTCCTAACAACCCCCATAAGGTCCCTGAGGTCATCAGAGGAAAACAGAAATCTATGAAGATCCACCTGTTTAGCGGAAGAAGAGTCCTCGGGGCCTTCAGAGTCCGAGTCAGGGTCCTCAGAGCCTGACGGGGCAGCCTGTAGCTTCCTTCTCTTAGGAGAGGGAGGTCCGGCAATGGGTGTTGTCAGCCATGCAGCCTAACCGGCATTAAAGGACCCCCCTTCCTGTCCCCCAGACTTACTGAGGCAGGGGGACCACTGGGCTCCGCAGACGCAGGAGAGGACATGGCAGAACCACAAGTTTCACCTACCATGACTCAGCCGGCTTCACGGCAGCCTTAAACCCGGAAGGCCTGCCCCACCCAGTAGACAATTGGGTGGCGTCCCACTAAGCAGGCATCACAAAGGGGTACTGTACCCGTAAAGGAGGTGCAGATACTCCAGCTGTAAGTGGATTCTAGGATGGTGGGTGGAACCCATTAACCAACACTCCCACACTAGATCACACGGTGGGAGGGTACACGGCAGGGAACAAAACCACCTCTAGGGGGAACAAGGAGGTCTTTGTCCTTTTGGCCTCTGAGGAAGGAGAGAGAAGGAAGTAGGAGAATGGGCTCCCAGGGGCAGAAAGTTACCGGGCACCGGAGCCCGCACCTGTGGGATACTATAGGACCACAGAGAATCCAGAGTTCTGGGAAGTCTAAAAGTCTCCCCAGGCACCTAAGCAACTTGAAGAGGGAACCAGGCACCGCTTAAGGGCAGCGGTCAGCCACTAGAGGGTTACCCGACGGCTGCAAGGGTGAGAGGAAGAGTGGTGATTCCAAGTCATCGGGCTTCATACAATCACTGGGAAGCAGGAAGGAGCAGATGGGTAAGTAGGGTTCCATCTTACTACCTGGGATCCACTTACAGCTACCCGTTAGCTACCTGTTATAACATCTGAATGCTGAACTGAGAACTGTAACTAATGCTGCTAAAAGTTTCCAGTAAAGTACCCGGAGAGACGTGAACTTGACTCTGCTGCATTTCCTTTTGCATTAACTTGTTGCCTTACAGGAACGCTGCCCCGGAGGTCCCAGTCCTACCTGCGGAGGACTTTACCACACTAGCCACAATACCATCCACCTCTGGCGGACTGTGGTGCCGCTGGTGGCATCTCACCAGATACTGCAGGTGGCGTCACGACAAAGAATGGTAAATAGTCCTTTGTAAATATCACCCCTTTTTGGAAGATAGGCCCAGGACACGGGGTCAGGCACGGCCGCCATTCCCCGTGACACAGCAGTTAACCCTTGCCGCCTGACACCCGAGTACCCCATGACCTGGGCACAGCAATTGGAATCCCCACCTCCCGCGCCGGGTCCTTGGCAGGCCGCCATGGATCCTGCAACAGGAACCCAAAGACTTGCACTCCCGCCGGGGAGCGTGCGTCCGGAAGTCCCGCCCCTCCAGCGTCACGGGACAGCGTGCAGTGTGTGGGAAGCAGTCTGTGAGCTGCAGCGAGGGAGGCCGCCGACCGGGGATGTCACAGCCTGCATCACCCCCATAAGGGATCCGGATGGCCGGGCAGCGGGCCCACAGCTCCAGTCGTAGGAGCAGCAGAGGA
The DNA here is from genome assembly GCA_033576535.1 of Allobates femoralis. Lineage (NCBI taxonomy): Eukaryota > Metazoa > Chordata > Amphibia > Anura > Aromobatidae > Allobates > Allobates femoralis. The sequence goes on from JARQOC010000007.1 coordinate 26,671,687, forward strand.
AGAACCGAAGCCCAACTAAAGCTGTCCGGCAGTCAGGTATGCTGTATCTTGCCGGCCCACCACAGCACAGTGAAGAAACCTCTCCATGCCCTATGGGGATAGGAAAGACTCTGGCGAGTGGGAGGCTCCTTTTAACCTCTCTTGTGCTTCCTGTCTCCAATAGGGCATGGAGAGGCAACCTCCTATGCTGTCGTGTAAGGGGCCTGGAGAAAATCTGCTTTTCTCTATCGCCTCATTGGGGGACACAGGATACCATGGAATGTCCTAAAGCAGTCTTCGAGGGTGGGGAAAAACAAGACTATAAGAGTAAAGAGAACAGAGGCTGGAACTTCGAGAGGAAGCCGCTGTCCACAGACAAAAGCTTTATCATTGTCTAAGACAATAAACGGGCCAAGGGATAGTAGAGAGCCCGAAGTGTGACTATACTCTCAAGAAATAGTGGATACGTAACCCTTATGTTCTTGGAACTTGAGTCCAGAGGATATATACTCCGAGATGGAGCTTGTTCGTTCAGAGAAAAAGAACAAAAGTGACTAGAAAAAAACATCTTGCTCTCGAGAATAGACCTGTGAAAGAGAGAGAATTCCTGAAAGAGAAAGTAATCTGAAGACACTGCGCGATCATGACCCGTATGACTAGCAGGCCTATCTTAATGAGGGTGGACCTGAGGAAGTAATGAAGGTGCTGAAGGCTCGCTCCAGACTGAGACATAAAGGAGTATGCCCTACCTTAGAGGGGGCGCGAAACATGTTAGACAGGAAGGTACGGTCCTAGAACAGGAGAATACTAAAAAGGAAAAACTAATATGTAGTGTGTCAATAGAACAAGGATGGAAGAGAAGAGTCACCAGGGGAAGTCTGCCCCTGTGGACTATAAGGATGCACTCTGTCCAAGAGGAAAAAGGATAAAACTCATGAATAGCCATGAACATTTCGGGGGTCAGGAGAAAATGGCCGAGAGAACTGGAGAAATTCCTTGGTTCTCACCTGCTTGAGCGAGTAGCCCACGAAGGTAGACATAGTTGTGAATTGTTAAACCAGGTGGAATTGAGCATCCGACTCTCCTACAGAGAATCTGAAATGGAGGAGTATCTGTGAACGTTGCCGAACCATTGGATAGGGTCTTGGCATGGACCATTAGACAGAGGGATAAAGATTCTAGTTTTCTGTAGACAGAGGGGTAAGCAGTCCACTCCAAGGAAGAGGGGAACAGTAAGGGTTCCGGGGTCCCCTGAGGAGGTGGACAACTGAACTGGCCACAAGGTGTGACAGGGAAAAAAGGAGAGAAAAATGCGCTACCATGGATGGACTAATTCATGTGGGCATAAGAAGTCTGAAATTACTTTTTCACACACCAAACGTCCGAAGATCTGGCATGAGCATGGGAGGGGTCCTGTGAGGACCGGTAGTCTCTTGCCCGTGTGGGGGCGGAGAGTCATAGAGCAAAGGGGCCCCGACTGAACAGAAGGGGTGAGAAACTCTGGAGATTTCGGAGGACTCTATTGATGACCCAAAAAAAAAACGTAGTAATCGAAGAATGGAGACGAGTTCTGTAAGAACTCTTAGTCAACCGTGCATGGGGGCCATGGTAGTCATCATTGCATGTCCCGGGTATGGTATATGTGCTACCGAAGCATAAAGAGAAGAAAAAAGCACCGCCTGGAGGCCGGGCGGGATAATCGGGTGGCGTTGACAACTCCCAGAGAGAGGAAAAGGTCCTATTTCAAAATCCTCAGTGCAACAGGCTGACCTAAGGAAGAATGGCCAGGAAATAGTCGTAGGACACAGGACATCCAATGTATGTACTGATCGAACAAAACTGTTCTTACAGGGACCCCTGAATCCTAAGGTACTGAACAGACAGCTAAGTCTGGTGATGTGCTTGGCAGAACGGCAGGTACGAAAGGCTGAGACTATGAAAGCAGGAGAGGCCTAAGGAGGAAGCCGTGTGTGTCGACATGGACCCTAGATAGCGACCCATGGAGGTGTAGACTGTTTGAATGGTAACACCGATGATATTCAGGGAAGGAAGCTATGCTTGACAGATAGAAAGGGCCGCCAGTTCTGAGTAAAGGGGGCTTGCGCAGAGTACTTGAAGTAGTCCATGATGTAGATGACAGGGACCAAGGTCTTCAAGGGAGAGAAAACAGGTAAAGACCGAGACAGCTTTAGCTATCCTATGCATCACGTCACGAGTAATTGCCCGTGCATGTCAGGTAGAGAATTAAAGCCCCACCGACCGAAGGGTGGTATAGAAACTTCCTGCGATTCATCAGCCAGGTTGCTCTGTCATCAATGGAGATAGTAAAGGGGTCCAACTTACCAAACTGCACACGGAGGAGCTAGATTCGGGGACCCTGGGGGAAGGAACTGGAAGAAATTAAATTCTGGAGATGCTGTGAACCAGATAGTAAGCAGGTTTCATGGTCGTAGTCGCAGGTAAAGACATAATGAGTGAGTCTGGAGACGCTGTACACTGGATAGTGGATAGGACCCCTGGCCGTAGTGGTAATACATGATGTCTGGGGATGTTGTGCACTATAGTGAGCAGATCCCATGGCCATAGTCGCAGGAAAAGATGTAATACGTGAAGGGCACGGGATAGTGGACAGGACCCTTGGCCGCTTTGCGAGCAACAACATAACATGTCTGGAGACTCTGTACACTGGATTCCTGGCTGTAGTTGCAGACAGAGGAAATAGTATGTGATGTCCGGAGACTCTGTTTAGTCGTGATGTCCAGACACTCTGTGCAGTCATGTTCCTCGTTGCTTGCAGGAATATCTTATATTGAGTTCTGTATGGTATAGTGAACGGGTTTTGTGCAGTAAAAATTCTGGTGCGGCCTGTAAACCGCTGTTGCATCCACATTGGTGTGCAGCTTACTGGGCCTGAAGTTATTGTATAGGCGGTTTTGGCGGGGGGCCGATGGTTTGTGAGGGTATTGCCGGTAAAAAAGCAGGAAAAACACTCAGGAACTGTCAGGGGAAATAAGTTATAAAAAAGCCCCCGGCGGTTACAGGTTCAACTTACTGGATGGGTAGCCGCTTGCAGGTCGGTGGTGCCATGTCCCCCGTTGCCCTGTACGTCCCTGATGGTAACGGCTGGCAGATTGGAGTCACCCATGTGGGAGGGACCGTGCAGGAGATCCCGCGGTACGCAGGAAGTGCCAGACAGAAAAAGGGCTGAGCCAAGAGAGGACAGGGTTCGTCATTGTGGGTTGTGGTTTGCGTCTAAATTGCCATCAATTGGGGTGTGTGCCAGAGGAGCGTGTCTTGAGATGGGAGGGACGGGGGGCGTGACCATCGAGGAGGCCGAAGCCAGGGCCTAAAGTAAAGGCCGCAGCCAGGAATAATGAGATGGGCAGCGTGGAGGTATGAGCAATAAGCCGCGAGGCAGCGGCGCCATGCCCCGCGGGTAGAAGGGGCCCTCCGCTGACGGTCTCACCTGCCACCCTAGATGGGGTCCATCGCAAGTGTTACGGGTCTCTACTGTGGCCGGTCCTAGAGATCCATAGCTGTGGTGCTGCAGGGATCACTGTATGCAGGCTACAAACCATGTGATCGCTATCAGCCACCTGATTGGCCAGATTGCCAGGTCTTGAACATGCATCAATGACCTGGCAACCTGGCCAATCAGGTGGCCGGTAGCGATCACGTGGTTTGTGACGTCCGGCCATCTGATTGGACAGATCGCTCCCAGCCATCTGATTGGCTATCAGACTGGCAGGTCCTTGCCGCTTATCAGAGGTGAGGTTTTCGGGGCCCGATGCAGGAGTCAGAAGGTGACGGTGATGTTTTTTTTATTTTTTAACAACTTTTCTTCACTTTTAGTGTACTTTTGCAGTGTATATATAGATACACTGTGAAAGTACTCGCATTTCGTTCGGACTCGCTATACTCGCAACGAGTACCGAGTACCGTGACCTACTCTTTGCGAGTATAGCGAGCCCGATTACTTCAGTACTCCCTCATCCCTATTAATGTTGTTTCTTCTAAATATTAGCAGCCAAAGAATTTGTAATAAAACCTAACACACATTTAGTTTAAAGGGATTCTGTCAGCAAAGGATGACTGTTCAAACTAAGTACTCTACAAATAAGAAGGAAAAGAAGCGCACATAGAGTAATACCTTCGGGTTTGATGGTCACACGGACTCCCACAATACAGAATCACCTGGTCTGGTTGTGAATGGTCACAACTCCCTTGGACAAGCACGTATGGTCGCAGCAGGCTCCCGGCAAAAAGTAAGGATCCACTTGGAGAAATTAGAACTGGATGGATAGAACTGCGCTGACCACAATAAGAGTAACAGAGTAACACACACACTCTGTTTATTCAGCCTACGCGCTGATGAAGTGGCCTGTTTGCCACGAAACGCGTAGGCTGAATAAACAGAGTGTGTGTGTTACTCTGTTACTCTTATTGTGGTCAGCGCGGCTTCTATCCATCCAGTTCTAATTTCTCCAAGTGGATCCTGTTCAAACTAAGTACAATTATTCACTGCAAAAAGACATTGCTAATTATTTATATACAGTGCCTACAAGTAGTATTCAACCCCTTGCAGATTTAGCTGGTTGACACATGCGGAATTAACTTGGCATTGTGACATTTGGACTGTAGATCAGCCTGGAAGTGGGAAATGCAGTGCCACAAAAAATTTTTTTTTTTTTTTAAAGCGTTAAAAGTTAATTCAGAGGGTCATTTATTATTCAACCCCTCAAACCACCAGAGTTCTGTTTGATCCCCCTAAAGTATTAAGAAGTAGTTCAGGCACAAATAGCAATGAGCTTCACATGTGTGGATTAATTACTCTTTTGCCAGCCTTTTCTGACTATTTAAGACCCTCCCCAAACTTGTGAACAGCACTCATACATGGTCAACATGGGAAAGACAAAGGAGCATTCCAAGGCCATCAGAGACAAGATCGTGGAAGGTCACAAGGCTGGCAAGAGGTACAAAACCCTTTCCAAGGAGTTGGGCCTACCTGTGTCCACTGTTGGGAGCATCATCTGGAAGTGGAAGGCTTATGGAACTACTGTTAGCCTTCCACGGCCTGGACAGCCTTTGAAAGTTTCCTCCCGTGCAGAGGCCAGGCTTGTCCGAAGAGTCAAGGCTAACCCAAGGACAACAAGGAAGGAGCTCCGGGAAGATTTCATGGCAGTGGGGACATTGGTTTCAGTCAATACCATAAGTCACGTACTCCACCGCAATGGTCTCCGTTCCAGACGAGCCCGTAAGGTTCCTTTACTTTCAAAGTGTCATGTCAAGGCTCGTCTACAGTTTGCTCATGATCACTTGGAGGACTCTGAGACAGACTGGTTCAAGGTTCTATGGTCTGATGAGACCAAGATCGAGATCTTTGGTGCCAACCACACACGTGACGTTTGGAGACTGGATGGCACTGCATACGACCCCAAGAATACCATCCCTACAGTCAAGCATGGTGGTGGCAGCATCATGCTGTGGGGCTGTTTCTCAGCCAAGGGGCCTGGCCATCTGGTCCGCATCCATGGGAAGATGGATAGCACGGCCTACCTGGAGATTTTGGCCAAGAACCTCCGCTCCTCCATCAAGGATCTTAAGATGGGTCATAATTTCATCTTCGAACAAGACAACGACCCAAAGCACACAGCCAAGAAAACCAAAGCCTGGTTCAAGAGGGAAAGAATCAAGGTGTTGGAGTGGCCTAGTCAGTCTCCTGACCTTAACCCAATTGAAAACTTGTGGAAGGAGCTCAAGATTAAAGTCCACATGAGACACCCAAAGAACCTAGATAACTTGGAGAAGATCTGCATGGAGGAGTGGGCGAAGATAACTCCAGAGACATGTGCCGGCCTGATCAGGTCTTATAAAAGACGATTATTAGCTGTAATTGCAAACAAGGGTTATTCCACAAAATATTAAACATAGGGGTTGAATAATAATTGACCCACACTTTTATGTTTAAAATTTATAAAAATTCAACTGAGCCTCATAACTTTTTGGTTTGTAAGATTTATGCTTCTGTTAATAAATCCTACTCTCGTTTGCAGTTTGAAGGCTCTAACTTATTGGCATCTTATCAAACCAGCTAAATCTGCAGGGGGATGAATACTACTTGTAGGCACTGTACAACCCTCCCACTTGCTTATTTTCCATCTACCTCTCTGCCCTTATCTGGCTTTGGCCAGGGTCACACATGCCCATCAGTTTTTTCCTATTTTCCAAACTTGATTCCGTTTTTGAAAAATACCACTTTTGCATCTAAAAAACGCATGCGTTAACGCATGGTACCTATATGTACCATGTGTTAACGCATGCATTTCCCATAGGAATGGACTGCAGTGTTTTTTGATGCAGTTTGAAAAATGTATAGTGTTTTTTAGTGCACTTTTGACACTGCGTTTTTTGCACTGGAGCCTATGGATCAGTTAACGCATGTGTTTTTTACAAAATTCAAAGTTGAAAAACTGTTGTTTTTAGCGGATCCAGGGCTCATGTGTGACCCTGGCCTTTATAAATTCAGAGCTGTCAAATCGAAGAGGGGAGGGAGAGATTAGGGGAAAACAGGCAGGTGAGAAGGTGTATTTCAATGATTGGCCACATCATGATGCACCAAGTGTCTACACTGTGTGCAGAATTATTAGGCAAGTTGCATTGTAGAGGATTATTTTTATTATTGCTCAACAACTATGTTCTCAATCAACCCAAAAGACTCAAATATCAAAGCGTAATATTTTGGGAAGTTGGAGTGTTTTATTTTTTTAGATGTGGCTATGTTAGGAGGATATCTGTTTGTGCAGGTAACTATTACTGTGCAGAATTATTAGGCAACTTAATAAAAAACAAATATATTCCTATCTCACTTGTTTATTTTCACCAGGTAAACTAATATAACTGCACAAAATTTAGAAATAAATATTTATAACATGCACAAACAAAACCCCCAAAAATTAGTGACCAATATAGCCACCTTTCTTTATGATGACACTCAACAGCCTTCCATCCATAGATTCTATAAAAAGAGAAAAAAGGAGACACAGAGGCGCAATAGTGCCCTATCAATGCGACACATGACTGTGCACACAGGTCACACAGAGGTGCACTCACCTGATTTAGTTGTGTGCACTCACAACTAGTTTTGATGGCATAAAGCTGAAAGTTGCTGCAGGACCTCCACCGCCACGTAACACGTGTAAGAATATCCTCAGATCCAGGGAAGGTGTATAGATGGTCCGAGCTGCTTGAAATAATCAGTCAGATGTCTTCGAATAAAAAACCCCCTTCTTTATTTCCACCTACGCGTTTCAGTACCACTCCGGGCACTGTCATCAGGGCATTCAAGTATTCATGTATGCCCTGATGACGGTGCCCGGAGTGGTACTGAAACGCGTAGGTGGAAATAAAGAAGGGGGTTTTTTATTTGAAGACATCTGACTGATTATTTCAAGCAGCGCGGACCATCTATACACCTTCCCTGGATCTGTGGATATCCATAGATTCTGTCAGTTGCTTGATCTGTTTACGTTCAACATTGAATGCAGCAGCCACCACAGACTCCCAGACACTGTTCCGAGAGGTGTACTGTTTTCCCTCCCTGTAGATCTCACATTTTAGAAGGGATCACAGATTCTCTATGGGGTTCAGATCAGGTGAACAAGGGGGCCATGTCATTATTTATTCTTCTTTTAGACCTTTACTGGCCAGCCACACTGTGGAGTAGTTGGATGCATGTGATGGAGCATTGTCCTGCATGAAAATCATGTTTTTCTTGAACGATACCGACTTCTTCCTGTACCACTGCTTGAAGAAATTGTCTTCCAAAAACTGGCAGTAGGTCCGGGAGTTGAGCTTCACTCCATCCTCAACCCAAAAAGGTCCCACAAGTTCATCTTTGATGATACCAGCCCATACCAGTACCCCACCTCCACCTTGCTGGTGTCTGAGTTGGAGTGGAGCTCTCTGCCCTTTACAGATCCAGCCTCTGGTCCATCCATCTGGCCCATCAAGAGTCACTCTCATTTCATCAGTCCATAAAACCTTTGAAAAATCAGTCTTAAGATATTTCTTGGCCCACTCTTGACGTTTTATCTTATGTTTCTTGTTCAAAGGTGGTATTTTTTCAGCCTTTCTTAACTTGGCCATGTCCCTGAGTATAGCACACCTTGTGCTTTTTGATACTCCAGTAACGTTGCAGCTCTGAAATATTGCAAAACTGGTGGCAAATGGCATCTTGGCAGCTTCACGCTTGATTTTTCTCAATTCATGGGCAGTTATTTTGCGCATTTTTTTCCCAAAACACTTCTTGCGACCCTGTTGGCTATTTGCCATGAAAGGCTTGATTGTTTGGTGATCACGCTTCAAAAGTTTGGAAATTTCAAGACTGCTGCATCCCTCTGCAAGACATCTCACAATTTTGGACTTTTCAGAGCCCGTCAAATCTCTCTTCTGACCTATTTTGCCAAAGAAAAGGAAGTTGCCTAATAATTAAGCACACCTTTTATAGGGTGTTGATGTCATTACACCACACCCCTCCTCATTACAGAGATGCTCACAGGGCTGGCTAAAGGTTTTTGTGGGCCCCGGGCAAAACTGTCTCAGTGGGCCCCTTTAACACATACTATGATTCATTAATATAATATAGAAGCTGCAGGCTGTGTATATGTAACATAGAGGCTCCTGGTTGGACTGCATATATAATATAGAGGCTGTTCAGTGTTGTATATATAATATGGAGACTGCCGGGCTGTATATATCATATAGAGGCTGTGGACTGTATATATTATTTGGAGGCTGTGCTGGGCTATATATATTATTTGGAAGCTGTGCTGGGCTGTATATATAGGTTGAAAGCTGTGCTGGACTATATATATTATTTGGAGGCTGTGCCGGGCTGTATATATTATTCGTAAGCTGTGGCAGCCCAGCAGCAGCCTCCAAATAATATATCCAGCCCAACACAGCCTCCAAATAATATATATAGCCCAGCATAGCTTCCATATTATATATACAGCCCAGCACAGCTTCCAAATAGTATATATAGACCAGCACAGCCTCAAAGTAGTATATATAGCTAGCACAGCTTCCATATTATATATACGATTTCCACCGAAGAAAAAGCTGGGCTTTGTAGTCCGCGCTGACCTCAAGAAACTTCCAGTCCAGTAAAGGGTTAATCAGGTTCTGGTTTATTTGCCTATGCGTTTCGTGGCTTTAAATCTGCCACTTCATCAGGACTGGAAGTTTCTTGAGGTCAGCGAGGACTACAAAGCCCAGCTTTTTCTTCGGTGGAAATCATTTATCTTCAGTGGGCTCCTGCAGCGACCATTACCAGGCTCTCTCAGTTTGTTGTGGCTCTCACAACCACCGCAGGTGAGTCACACCGATTGGGGGGACTGGACTATTTATTAAGACGATAACGCCCTATGTGCGCTCCCTATTTATCCTTTTTTATATTATATATACAGCACAACAGCAGTTTCCATATACCTCAGCAGCATCCTCTGTATACCCCAGCACAGCCTCTGTATACAGCCAACATAGCCTCTATATAACCAAGGACAGCCTCTGTATACCCCAGCACAGTCTCTATATACCCTAGCACAGCCTCTATATACAGTCAGCACAGCCTCTATATGCAGTCAGCACAACTTCTATATGCAGTCAGCACAGCCTCTACATACCCCAGTACAGCCTCTATATACAGTCAGCACAGCCTCTATATAGAGTCAACACAGCCTCTATATACAATCAGCACAGCCTCTATATACCCCAGCACAGCCTCTATATACAGTCTGCACAGCCCCTATATACAGTCAGCACAGCCTCTATATACAGTCTATATACAGTCAGCACAGCCTCTATGTACCCTAGCACAGCCTCTATGTACCCCAGCAAAGCCTTCATATACAGTCAGCACAGCCTCTATATACCCCAGCACAGCCTCTACATACAGTCAGCACAGCATCTATATACAGTCAGCACAGCCTCTATATACAGTCAGCACAGCTCTATATACAGTCAGCACAGCCTCTATGTACCCCAGCACAGCCTCTATGTACCCCAGCACAGCCTCTATATACAGTCAGAACAGCCTCTATATACAGTCAGCACAGCCTCTATATACCCCAGCACAGCCTCTATATACAGTCAGAACAGCCTCTATATACAGTCTGCACAGCCTGTATATACAATCAGCACAAACTCTATATACCCCAGCACAGCCTCTATATAGTCAGCACAGCCTCTATATACATTCAGCACAGCCTCTATATACCCCAGCACAGCCTCTATATTATAGTGAGCACAGCCTCTATATACAGTCAGCACAGCCTCTATAAACAGTCATCACAGCCTCTATATACTCCAGCACAGCCTCTATATGGAGTCAGCACAGCCTCTATATGGAGTCAGCACAGCCGCCATATAAATTCAGCACAGCCTCTATGTACAGTCAGCACAACCTCTATATACAGTCAGCACAACCTCTATATACAGTCATCACAGCCTCTATGTACCCCAGCACAGCCTCTATGTACCCCAGCACAGCCTCTATATACAGTCAGCACAGTCTCTATATACCTCAGCACAGCCTCTATATATAGTCAGCACAGCCTCTATATACAGTCAGCACAGCCTCTATAAACAGTCAGCACAGCCTCTATATACCCCAGCACAGCCTCTATATGGAGTTAGCACAGCCTCTATATAGAGTCAGCACAGCCTCTATATAAATTCAGCACAGCCTCTATACAAATTAAGCACAGCCTCTATATACAGTCAGCACAACCTCTATATACAGTCAGCACAACCTCTATATACAGTCAGAACAGCCTCTATGTACCCCAGCACAGCCTCTATGTACCCCCAGCACAGCCTCTATATACAGTCAGCACAGCCTCTATATACAGTCAGCACAGCCTCTATGTACAGACAGCACAGCCTCTATATACACCAGCACAGCCTCTATATACAGTCAGCACAACCTCTATATACAGTCAGCACAGCCTCTATATACAGTCAGCACAGCCTCTATATACAGTCAGCATAGCCCCTATATACCCCAGCATATCCACTATATACATTCAGCACAGCCTCTATTTACCACAGCACAGCCTCTATATAGTCAGCACAGCTTCTATATACCCCAGCACAGCCTCTATATACAGTCAGCACAGCCTCTATATACAGTCAGCACAACCTCTATATACAGTCAGTACAGCCTCTATGTACCCCAGCACAGCCTCTATATACAGACAGAACAGCCTCTATATGCAGTCAGCACAGCCTCTATATACAATCAGCACAGTCTCTATATACAGTCAGTACAGCCTCTATATACAGTCAGCACAACCTCTATATACAGTCAGCACAGCCTCCATGGTACATATAATCTCCCATCCTGCTGCTCACAGTAAAAAACCAAACAATCTGATCATACTCACCTTCCATCGTGTCCTCCTCAGATGCTTCCCCACACACTAGGCAGCTCCCGGGACAGTGGAGCTTCCTCCTCCTTCCTGCAGCAGTGTGATGAGGTCACAGGGTGAAGTTTCTTGAGGTCAGCGAGGACTACAAAGCCCAGCTTTTTCTTCGGTGGAAATCATTTATCTTCAGTGGGCTCCTGCAGCGACCATTACCAGGCTCTCTCAGTTTGTTGTGGCTCTCACAACCACCGCAGGTGAGTCACACCGATTGGGGGGACTGGACTATTTATTAAGACGATAACGCCCTATGTGCGCTCCCTATTTATCCTTTTTTATATTATATATACAGCACAACAGCAGTTTCCATATACCTCAGCAGCATCCTCTGTATACCCCAGCACAGCCTCTGTATACAGCCAACATAGCCTCTATATAACCAAGGACAGCCTCTGTATACCCCAGCACAGTCTCTATATACCCTAGCACAGCCTCTATATACAGTCAGCACAGCCTCTATATGCAGTCAGCACAACTTCTATATGAAGTCAGCACAGCCTCTACATACCCCAGTACAGCCTCTATATACAGTCAGCACAGCCTCTATATAGAGTCAACACAGCCTCTAAATACAATCAGCACAGCCTCTATATACCCCAGCACAGCCTCTATATACAGTCTGCACAGCCCCTATATACAGTCAGCACAGCCTCTATATACAGTCTATATACAGTCAGCACAGCCTCTATGTACCCTAGCACAGCCTCTATGTACCCCAGCAAAGCCTTCATATACAGTCAGCACAGCCTCTATATACCCCAGCACAGCCTCTACATACAGTCAGCACAGCATCTATATACAGTCAGCACAGCCTCTATATACAGTCAGCACAGCTCTATATACAGTCAGCACAGCCTCTATGTACCCCAGCACAGCCTCTATGTACCCCAGCACAGCCTCTATATACAGTCAGAACAGCCTCTATATACAGTCAGCACAGCCTCTATATACCCCAGCACAGCCTCTATATACAGTCAGAACAGCCACTATATACAGTCTGCACAGCCTGTATATACAATCAGCACAAACTCTATATACCCCAGCACAGCCTCTATATAGTCAGCACAGCCTCTATATACATTCAGCACAGCCTCTATATACCCCAGCACAGCCTCTATATATATAGTCAGCACAGCCTCTATATACAGTCAGCACAGCCTCTATAAACAGTCATCACAGCCTCTATATACTCCAGCACAGCCTCTATGTACCCCAGCACAGCCTCTATATACAGTCAGCACAGTCTCTATATACCCCAGCACAGCCTCTATATATAGTCAGCACAGCCTCTATATACAGTCAGCACAGCCTCTATAAACAGTCAGCACAGCCTCTATATACCCCAGCACAGCCTCTATATGGAGTTAGCACAGCCTCTATATAGAGTCAGCACAGGCTCTATATAAATTCAGCACAGCCTCTATATAAATTCAGCACAGCCTCTATATACAGTCAGCACAACCTCTATATACAGTCAGCACAACCTCTATATACAGTCAGAACAGCCTCTATGTACCCCAGCACAGCCTCTATGTACCCCCAGCACAGCCTCTATATACAGTCAGCACAGCCTCTATATACAGTCAGCACAGCCTCTATGTACAGACAGCACAGCCTCTATATACACCAGCACAGCCTCTATATACAGTCAGCACAACCTCTATATACAGTCAGCACAGCCTCTATATACAGTCAGCACAGCCTCTATATACAGTCAGCATAGCCCCTATATACCCCAGCATATCCACTATATACATTCAGCACAGCCTCTATTTACCACAGCACAGCCTCTATATAGTCAGCACAGCTTCTATATACCCCAGCACAGCCTCTATATACAGTCAGCACAGCCTCTATATACAGTCAGCACAACCTCTATATACAGTCAGTACAGCCTCTATGTACCCCAGCACAGCCTCTATATACAGACAGCACAGCCTCTATATGCAGTCAGCACAGCCTCTATATACAATCAGCACTGTCTCTATATACAGTCAGTACAGCCTCTATATACAGTCAGCACAACCTCTATATACAGTCAGCACAGCCTCCATGGTACATATAATCTCCCATCCTGCTGCTCACAGTAAAAAACCAAACAATCTGATCATACTCACCTTCCATCGTGTCCTCCTCAGATGCTTCCCCACCACAGCCTTATAGCAGCAGGCTCCCGGGACAGTGGAGCTTCCTCCTCCTTCCTGCAGCAGTGTGATGAGGTCACAGGGTGATTACTCATCACTCTGCTACAGTAGGCAACGAAGGAAGCTCCACTGCTCCCTGGAGCCAGCACATGGCTAATCTGCATCGCATGCAAAGTAGCCATGTGCACTGGGAGCTCAGCAGCACTAATGGTGGGTATACACGTTGCGATATCGGCGTCCAACTCAGACCAAAAGTCACGTGGTTCGTGCGTTGGACCCGATATCATTTGTGCGTTGTACGGTTTGAACGTCCAATACGATGCAGGAACGATGGCAAACCGATATCGGGGGTCGAATGAGCGTGCTATTCAACCGCCCAATATCGGATGCCGGTTGGAGCCGGATCGTGCTGTGTGACAGCCCAACTCCGATGTGCAGTACAACGTCCTCCATTGACTCACATGTTAAATGGTCGTTCCTGGGTCGGGGGGCGTAGACATCGTAGGGACGTTATAGCACGATATCGCGCTGTGTAAACCTCCGATGCGATTCTTTGAAAACCGGGCACAAAATGCGCGCTCCCGCGCCGTTGGATACGATATCGGAATGATATTGCAACGTGTAAACCACCATCAGAGCCTTGCTGAGTCTGCCTGATGTGCCCCTTGTTAACAGGGCTGTCTGTCCCTAATGGAGCCCTGGCTGTCAGGGCTGCCTGTCCCTGATGGCCAGTGGGCCCCCCCCCCCAGCTGTTCAGGGCCCCGACACTTGCCCGGGTGTGTGGGGTGCTGACATCAGCCCTGGATGCACATCACCTGATTTACTTAATTGGTAGTTGGCTCTCAAGCCTATACAGCTTGGAGTAGGACAACATGTATAAAAAGTATCATGTGATCAAAATACTAATTTTCCTAATAATTCTGCACACAGTGTATACTTGGTTTAAACAGTGATTTTGTGCTCACAGAGGCCCTTTAAATAAAGATAACTTATTAGGTGCTAAATTTTTTGGTTGCTAATATTTCTGAAAAAGGGAGGATAATTTAAAACAAAAAAAAATATATGTTTTATTGTATTCTACATCCCCTATCACATTCTACAGTATTTCCAGTACAACATGAAAAACTTGGTGAAAGATCCTTCAGAAGTCCTTTTCCTGCAGTGCTCTGAATAAACAACTGTGCTTGTCCAGGCATCAGTCTCACTTCTCACACCATACTTTGGGGTGTGAACACTCTTGTTATCATACTATCACTCAGCATATGGCAATGAAAGCTCATGTTTTAGCAAAATAACACATTAAAAGCAAAACATTCAGCAGTGTACAATAATAGATATTAAGCTAAAGTTATGAGGCGGTCGACAGGGTAGGGGATACTCGGGTACCGGGGCTGATGGCGGCTTTGACAGGGAATCACGGCTGGTCGGTCCCCGATCCCGTGCCCTGGACCCTCAATGGCAGGGAATGGTGGGGGATAAGGGGATTGATAACGTGACGCCACCTATGTTACCTGGTAACGGGTATACCAGCGCTGCAGCCGGCCGCTGAGGTTATGGTGGGTGTAGCAGAGTGTGGTACAGCTCCCCACAGGTGGAGCTTTACCTCAGGGCAGTGGGGATGGATGAGGGGAGTAGTAGTCTTGTCTCTGCAGACGAGGCTGTGAATTGCGGCGGTTAACAGGCACACACACAGTGATGGTTGTTTCGGTACCTTTTAGTGGTGACAAGGTAACAGGTACAGTCCAGAGAAATAACCAGGTCCCTGATGCAACTTGTGACTTCCACCTTAGAAAGTTGTGAGGCCTCCTCTATCTCTGTGCTCTGTGGTTTGGGATGGGTCCTGCCTGTTCTCGAACCCACCGCTCCTTCTCTCTCTCAGGGCTTTGCTCTAAACTGACTTTGAGGTCCTTCTGCGGGGTCCCTGTTTCTCCTATGGCCCCTCGTCCTGTACTTGGTCAGTTTTAGCGTATCTTACTTTGCTTTCTTCAGGGTTGAACTCCTCCTGAATCTTCCGGGCTTTTGCTGTTACACTAAATGTTTGCAGCGTTGGACAACGGTGTCCAGGTGTACTATAGGGAGACCTTAACTGGTTCCCTCTCTTGATTCCCTGCTTCCTCCACTGGCCTCCGACCCTTTCCCTAGGGTGCAATAAAAAAGAAATCAGAGGCGCAATGAGTGTACCTGTATGAGTATTTTTAGCCTGACTGGTAGCGCTCACCTTACCTCACCGTATGCAGTCCTTGCACAACCCAGGTGTTCACATTGTTTCTCGCTCCCCACCCTTCTCTGATCTACAGCCTCAAGGTCTATTGTGTGCAATTTACTATAAACTGAAGGATATTCCCTGCAAGCTTGGGTGGAGAACTTTTCTGCATTCCGAGGAGAAATTGTAAAGGCCACTTTACACACACCAACTTATCTGTCCAACTTCTGACCAACTTGCTGGTTGCAGTGAAATCATGGACACATTGTTCCATTGAACACAGTCACAAAATGGAGCAATGTGTCCATGATTTCACTGCAACCAGCAAGTTGGTCAGAAGTTGGACAGATAAGTTGGTGTGTGTAAAGTGGCCATAAGGCAGTTATTGCTAAATGGATCATTTCAGAGACAGAGTGACAAGCCTTTGCCGCCATCGATCCACGAAAAGAATATCCAAGTACTGTCAATCAATTATGCACTGATCTTGATTTAGAGACTAAAAAGAAATTAAGAAATATTTTTTATAAATTTGAGAACACTATGAAGTTAGAAATTTGTCATGAAATAGATGCAGAGTTTCTGAACCTATGTATTAAACACAAAATTATCCCTAATGGCCACTTTAAACGCGGCTGCATTTCTAGCTTATCCACAGGTAACTTACTGGCTGCAGTGAAATCATGGAGACATTATTCCATTTGTACGCAGCAACAAGATAGAACCATGTCTCCATGATTTCACTGCAGCCAGTAAGTTACCTGTGGATTAGGTAGAAATGTAGCAGCGTGTAGACTGGCCATAAAGGGTTAATGATACATTTAAATAGTACCTTTCCACAAGATAATGATTTCTCCAAAAAGTGGCAGGAAACCTTAGATGCCTGCTCATATAAACTCATGACTATTTTAATAGAAAAACGCAAAAAACTGGCACTCTCTTTGCTACCCAAAAATGTGAGTCCTTAGTTGAAGATCTAGAGGGCTATAAATCTACTTCCTATTATGAAGCTTTAAATTCTGATACAAATAAGAATTTAAAAATGTTTGAAAGTAATATTATGGAAGAAAAAACTAAAAAATTAAGGAGGGATGTTTTTTTAACTAAAAATGACGGGCAGGTTAAATATAACGGAACATCTATACAAAATCACCGCCCTCCCTTTTTTAAAAATCACCTCTCACCGGTAAGAAATAACTTCTCTAAAAAACAAAAGGATACAGTCGATCAATTGTGTACATTTTATAATTCAAAATTACCTTATAACTCTAGACAAAAAACAACTGGTATTGATTGGACCAATACAGGAGCTATACCAAAACAAAAAGGGTTAAATCACTCTACCCCATTAACAATGCATAGATGCGATGAAATTTTAGCAGCTATTCCAAAAAAAAAAACAATTGGAAAAACGATTAATAAAAGACATGATACAATTGATTTAAAGTTATCAGCACCTAACCCAGGGTTACCATCCCTAGGTATATTGAGGAGAACTACAGAGAGAAAATCCCTGGAAAAGGATTCAATGCATGGGCGTATCCAGCGTGGGACAGGGAGGGGCAAAGCCCCCCCCAAGAAGGGAGCAGGAAAGCTACCACATGGCTAATTAGTATGCAATGCTTTCCAGACTGCAGCCTGCAGAGCATAGCTAATCTCCTTTCTGTGCTGAAAAGAGGAGGGAGGAGGCTACAGTGCAGGGGGAAGTAGGGGATGGGCTGCACTGGCTGGCATTACATGTGTCCAGCCACATCACACATCGAAGACAATCCCGCAGTCTCCTGTGAAGTTACACAGCTGCCCTGCACTTTCCTTCCCTCCAGACTCAGAGAGAATCATCACTGGTAAGGAAAGAACAAAACACTGCTCATATGTGTGTATATATGTGTAAGTCTGTGCTTATATGTCTATGTGTGTGTATACATGTGTGTGTGCAGTGTGTATATCTATTATATAAAAGCCGAAGGCCACTTCCGAAAAGGAAGGCCTTCTGAGCCTGGGCTGGTGACGTCAGCCAGTGCAAAGTAGCCAGGCGCAGCCCGGCTACAGGCACCGACACAGGAACGTTCCGACCTCGGAAGTTCCGTGTGCCCTATAGCCTCTCCCCTCCACCCTCTGTCCTCCAGCCACTAGCCTACATACCGGGGGGGCAGGGGGGGGCCCATTGCCCGCCACTTCGGGGGGCCACACAACCTCTGGGGTACCCGTGCTCCCAAACGCCCGCCGTGCGCTTGGAGAGGAGGGAGGGCGGGACTTCCTGTCCTGCAGCTCTGCCCGCCCCTCCTCTCCTCCTACACCAGACGCGCGGCCCGCGGTGAGTCTGCAGCCCCACACGGTCCTCTGCCCCCTCCAGCCTGTGCCCCCTCAGTCCCCTCTGCCCCATTCCAGCCTGTGCCCCCTCAGTCCCCTGTGCCCCCTCCAGCCTGTGCCCCCTCAGTCCCCTCTGCCCCCTCCAGCCTGTGCCCCCTCAGTCCCCTCTGCCCCATTCCAGCCTGTGCCCCCTCAGTCCCCTCTGCCCCCTCCAGCCTGTGCCCCCTCCAGCCTGTGCCCCCTCAGTCCCCTCTGCCCCCTCCAGCCTGTGCCCCCTCAGTCCCCTCTGCCCCATTCCAGCCTGTGCCCCCTCAGTCCCCTCTGCCCCATTCCAGCCTGTGCCCCCTCAGTCCCCTCTGCCCCATTCCAGCCTGTGTCCCCTCAGTCCCCTCTGCCCCCTCCAGCCTGTGCCCCCTCAGTCCCCTCTGCCCCCTCCAGCCTGTGCCCCCTCAGTCCCCTCCAGCCTGTGCTCCCTCAGTCCCCTCTGCCCCCTCCAGCCTGTGCCCCCTCAGTCCCCTCTGCCCCCTCCATCCTGTGCCCCCTCAGTTCCCTCTGCCCCCTCCAGCCTGTGGCCCCTCAGTCCCCTCTGCCCCCTCCAGCCATCCTCTGCCCCCTCCAGCCGTCCTCTGAACCCTCCAGCCGTCCTCTGAACCCTCCAGCCGTCCTCTGACCCCTCCAGCCGTCCTCTGCCCCCTCCAGCCTCCAGCCGTCCTCTGCCCCTCCACCTACAGCCCTCCTCTGCCCCCTCCAGCCGTCCTCTCCCCTCCAGCCCCAGCCGCTCTGCCTCTCCAGCCTCAGCCGTCCCTCTGCCCCTCTCAGCCTGCAGCCGTCCTCTGCCCTCTCCAGCCTGCGCCGTCCTCTGCCCTCTCCAGCCTCAGACGTCCTCTGCCTCTCCAGCCTCCAGCCGTCCTCTGCCTCCCCAGCCGTCCTCTGCCCCCACTCCAGCCGTCCTTGCCCCTCCAGCTCCCTCTGCCCCTCCAGCCGCCTCTGCCCCCTCCAGCCGTCCTCTTGCCCCTCCAGCCGTCTCTGCCCCTCCAGCCTCCAGCCGTCTCTGCCTCTCCAGCCTCCCGCCCTCCCTCCAGCCGTCCTCTGCCTCCAGCCTCCAGCCCCTCTGCCTCCTCCAGCCTCTCTAGCCGTCCTATCCCTCTCCACCTCCAGCCGCCTCTGCCCTCTCCAGCCTCCAGCCGTCCTCTGCCCTCTCCAGCCTCTTGCCCCTCCAGTCCTCTCCCCTCCAGCCTCCAGCCTCCTCTGCCCTCCTCCACCGTCCTCTGCCCTCTCCACCTCCAGCCGTCCTCTGCCCTCTCCAGCCTCCAGCCGCCTCTGCCCTCCCTCCAGCCGTCCTCTGCCCTCTCCACTCAGCCGTCCTCTGCCCTCTCCAGCCTCCGCCCCTCTGCCTCTCCCCTCCAGCGTCCTCTGCCCTCTCCGCCTCCAGCCGTCCTCTGCCCCTCCAGCCGTCACTCCTCTCCACTCCACCGTCCTCTGCCCTCTCCGCCTCCAGCCGTCCTCTGCCCTCCAGCCTCCAGCCTCCTCTGCCTCTCCACCTCAGCCTCCTCTGCCCCTCCAGCCTCAGCCGTCCTTGCCCCTCCAGCCGTCCTCCCCCTCCAGCCGTCCCTGCCCTCTCCAGCCGTCCCTGCCCTCTTCCAGCCGTCCCTGCCCTCTCCAGCCGCTCTGCCCTCCAGCCGTCCTCTGCTCCCTCCAGCGTCCTCTGCCCCCTCCAGCCGTCCTCTGCCCACCTCTCAGCCCTCGCTCCCTCTTGCCCCTCCAGCCTCCTCTGCCCCCTCCAGCCGTCCTCTGCCCCCTCCAGCCTGCCTCTCTGCCCCTCCAGCCTCAGCCTCCTCTGCCCCCTCCAGCCGTCCTCTCCCCTCCAGCCCCAGCCTCCTCTGCCTCTCCAGCCTGCAGCCGTCCTCTGCCCCTCCAGCCTCAGCCGTCCTCTGCCCTCTCCAGCCTCAGCCGTCCTCTGCCCTCTCCAGCCTCAGCCTCCTCTCCCTCCTCTCCCTCCAGCCGTCCTCTGCCCTATCCAGCGTCCTCCTCCCCCTCCAGCCGTCCTCTGCCCCTCCAGCTGTCCTCTGCCCCTCCTCAGCCTCTTCCCCTCAGCGTCTCCCCTCAGCCGCTCCTTGCCTCTCCGCTCAGCCTCCTCTGCCTCAGCCTCAGTCTCTGCCTCTACTCAGCGTCTCGCCCTCAGCCTCAGTCTCCCTACGCCTGCCCTCCAGCCTCCATCCTCCAGCCGTCCCTGCCCTCTCCAGCCGTTCCCCTCCGCTCCCCCTCCACCACTGCCACCGCCCTCTGCACTCCAGCCGTCCTCTGCCCTCCAGCTGTCCTCTGCCCCTCTAGCCGTCCTCTGCCCCCTCAGCCGTCCTCTGCACCCTCCACGCTCCTCTGCCCCCCTCCACGTCCTCTGCCCCCTCCACATGTCCTCTGAGCCGTCCTCTGCCCCCTCCAGCCGTCCTCTGCCGACTCCAGCCGTCCTCTGCCGACTCCAGCCGTCCTCTGCCGACTCCAGCCGTCCTCTGCCCCCTCCACCCGTCCTCTGCTCCCCTCCAGCCGTCCTCTGACCCTCCAGCCTACCAGCCGTCCTCTGACTCCTCCAGCCTCAGCCCTCCTCTAGCCTCCAGCCGTCCTCTCCAGCCTCCAGCCGTCCTCTGCCCTCCAGCTCCAGCCGTCTTCTGCCCTCTCCAGCCTCCAGCCGTCCTCTGCCCTCTCCAGCCTGCCGCCGTCCTCTGCCCCCTCCAGCCTCCGCCGTCCTCTGCCCTCTCCAGCCTCCAGCCGTCCTCTGCCCCTCCAGCCTCCGCCGTCCAGCCTCTCCTCTCCAGCCTCCAGCCGTCCTCTGCCACTCCAGCCTACGTCCTCTGCCCCTCCAGCCGTCCTCTGCCCTCTCCAGCCTCCAGCCGTCTCTGCCCTCCAGCCTCCAGCCGTCCTCTGCCCTGCCTCCTGCCAGCCTCCTGCCGTCCTCGCCTCTCTCCACCTCCAGCCGTCCTCTGCCCTCTCCAGCCTCCAGCCGTCCTCTGCCCTCTCCAGCCTCCAGCCGTCCTCTGCCCTCTCCAGCCTCCAGCCGTCCTCTGCCCTCTCCAGCCTCCAGCCGTCCTCTGCCCTCTCCAGCCTCCAGCCGTCCTCTGCCCTCTCCAGCCTCCAGCCGTCCTCTGCCCTCTCCAGCCTCCAGCCGTCCTCTCTGTCCAGACGTCCTCTGCCCTCTCCAGCCTCCAGCCGTCCTCTGCCCTCTCCAGCCTCCAGCCGTCCTCTGCCCTCTCCAGCCTCCAGCCGTCCTCTGCCCTCTCCAGCCTCCAGCCGTCCTCTGCCCTCTCCAGCCTCCAGCCGTCCTCTGCCCTCTCCAGCCTCCAGCCGTCCTCTGCCCTCTCCAGCCTCCAGCCATCCTCTGCCCCCTCCAGCCGTCATCTGCCCTCTCCAGCCTCCAGCCGTCCTCTGCCCTCTCCAGCCTCCAGCCATCCTCTGCCCTCTCCAGCCTCCAGCCGTCCTCTGCCCTCTCCAACCTCCAGCCGTCCTCTGCACCCTCCAGCCTCCAGCCGTCCTCTGCCGCCTCCAGCCGTCCCCTGCCCCCTCCAGCCGTCCCCTGCCCTCTCCAGCCGTCCCCTGCCCTCTCCAGCCGTCCCCTGCCCTCTCCAGCCGTCCCCTGCTTTCTCCAGCCGTCCCCTGCCCTCTCCAGCCATCTCCTGCCCTCTCCAGCCGTCCCCTGCCCCCTCCAGCCGTCCTCTGCCCTCTCCAGTCGTCCGGGGGTGGCCACATGTTGACTCAGGATCCAGGCGCCGGAGAAGACGCAGGGTCGGTGGTAAGTATAGCGGAGTGTGTGTGTGTATGTGTGTGTATGTGCTGACCACTCTGCCCACGCCGCTGCGCTGACCACTCTGCCCACGCTGCTGCGCTGACCACTCTGCCCACGCTGCTGCGCTGACCACTCTGCCCACGCCGCTGCGCTGACCACTCTGCCCACGCTGCTGCGCTGACCACTCTGCCCATGCCGCTGCGCTGACCACTCTGCCCACGCCGCTGCGCTGACCAATCTCACCGCGCGCAGTGCTAGCCACTGAGCCACCGCGCGCAGTGCTAGCCACTGAGCCACCGCGCGCAGTGCTAGCCACTGAGCCACCGCGCGCAGTGCTAGCCACTGAGCCACCGCGCACAGTGCTAGCCACTGAGCCACCGCGCGCAGTGCTACCCACTGAGCCACCATATACTCTGCTACCCACAGAGCCGCCTGTATACACACAATTAATTTCACCGCACTACCCTAACTATTAGTAAATAAACTATACATGGATTCTAGACTACCCGATTCTTTAGAATCGGGCTGCCATCTAGTGTATATATGTGTGTGTCTGTTTATATGTGTGTGTGTGTACATTGTGTATGTATGTGTATATATATATATATATATATATATATATGTGTACAGTGTGTATGTGTGTATTTATATATGTGTGGGGTGTGTGTGTACAGTGTGTATATAAATGTGTGTCTCTGTGTATATATGTGTGTATATATACAGTCATGGCCAAAAGTATTGACACTCCTGCCATTCTGTCAGATAATACTCAGTTTCTTCCTGAAAATGATTGCAATCACAAATTCTTTGGTATTATTATCTTCATTTAATTTGACTTCAATGAAAAAAACACAAAAAGATTTGTCCTAAAGCCAAATTGGATATAAATCCACACCAAACATAAAAAAGGGGGTGGACAAAATTATTGGCACCCTTATAAAAATCATGTGATGCTTCTCTAATTTGTGTAATTAACAGCACCTGTAACTTACCTGTGGCACCTAACAGGTGTTGGCAATAACTAAATCACACTTGCAGCCAGTTGACATGGATTAAAGTTGACTCAACCTCTGTCCTGTGTCCTTGTGTGTACCACATTGAGCATGGAGAAAAGAAAGAAGACCAAAGAACTGTCTGAGGACTTGAGAAACCAAATTGTGAGGAAGCATGAGCAATCTCAAGGCTACAAGTCCATCTCCAAAGACCTGAATGTTCCTGTGTCTACTGTGCGCAGTGTCATCAAGAAGTTTAAAGCCCATGGCACTGTGGCTAACTTCCCTAGATGTGGACAGAAAAGAAAAATTGACGAGAGATTTCAATGCAAGATTGTGCGGATGGTGGATAAAGAACCTCGACTAACATGCAAACAAGTTCAAGCTGCCCTGCAGTCCGAGGGTACAACAGTGTCAACCCGTACTATCCGTCGGCGTCTGAATGAAAAGGGACTGTATAGTAGGAAACCCAGGAAGAACCCACTTCTTACCCCGAGACCTAAAAAAGCCAGGCTGGAGTTTGCCAAAACTTACCTGAGAAAGCCTAAAACATTTTGGAAGAATGCTCTCTCGTTTTGGGCAAAGGCATCAACATAGAGTTTACAGGAGGAAAAAAGAGGCATTCAAAGAAAAAAACACGGTCCCTACAGTCAAACATGGCGGAGGTTCCCTGATATTTTAGGGTTGCTTGGCTGCTTGACCGTGTGCATGGCATTATGAAGTCTGAAGACTACCAACAAATTTTGCAGCATAATGTCCCAGTGTGAGAAAGCTGGGCCTCCCTCATGGGTCATCCAGCAGGACAATGGCCCAAAACACACTTCAAAAAGCACTAGAAAATGGTTTGAGAGAAAGCACTGGAGACTTCTAAGGAGGCCAGCAATGAGTCCAGACCTGAATCCCATAGAACACCTGTGGAGAGATCTAAAAATGGCAGTTTGGAGAAGGCACCCTTCAAATATCAGGGACCTGGAGCAGTTTGCCAAAGAAGAATGGTCTATAATTCCAGCAGAGCATTGTAAGAAACTCATTGATTTTTACCGGAAGCAGTTAGTCGCAGTTATTTTGGCTAAAGGTTGTGAAACCAAGTATTAGGCTGAGGGTGCCAATACTTTTGTCTGGCCCATTTTTGGAGTTTTGTGTGAAATGATCAATGTTTTGCTTTTTGCTTCATTCTCTTTTGTGTGTTTTCATTGAAGACAAATTAAATGAAGATAATAATACCAAAGAATTTGTGATTGCAATCATTTTCAGGAAGAAACGGAGTATTATCTGACAGAATTTCAGGGGTGTCAATACTTTTGACCAACACTGTAGGTGTGTACAGTATGTATACATGTATATAAATGTGTGTCTGTGTATATATATATATGTGTGTGTACAGTGTGTATTTGTGCGTATATATATATGTGGATGTGTACAGTATGTATATCTACTTATATAATCGGGAGTTTGGAATTCGGGCGTTGTAGCCGAATCCCAGACTCCTTTGCGCCACTGCGAGCGATGACGCGCAGCGTCATCGCGAGCCGCTGCCCCATTACGTGTCATCGCTCGCAGTGCCGCCGCACTACCTCACACCGCCGCCATCCTGGCAACCGTCGGCCCCGCAAGGCCGACGCTGCCCGGATGCCGGCGGTGCCTTCCGCCCCTCACCCCTCGCCCCTCTCACCGCTGGCGCCTCGGTGCTGATCCGACTTGCGGTGTAGGGGCTGCGGGCTGTGGGCGGGTGACGGCAGCCACTCACGTCCTCCTGTTGCCGGCGCCCGCCAATGGGAGTGAGAGGGGCGTGTCAGGCTGCAAATAGTGACAAGCCCCGGCAGCCACTCACGTCCTCCTGTCGCCGCCGCCCGCCAATGGGAGTGAGCGGGGCGTGTCAGCCTGCAAAGCCTCACATGCCCCACTCACTCCCATTGCCCGCCGCCGGTGACGTCGTCCTGTCAGCGCCAGCGGCCAATGCGACTGTATGTATATGCCACACACGCCTGTATACTCTGCCACCACACGCCTGTATACTCTGCCACACACGCCTATATACTCTGCCACCTCCACACGCCTGTATACTCTGCCACCACACGCCTGTATACTCTACCACCACACACCTGTATACTTTGCCAACACCACACGCCTGTATACTCTGCCACCACACGCCTGTATACTTTACCACCACACGCCTGTATACTCTGCCAACACCACACCCCTGTATACTCTGCCACCATATGCCTGTATACTCTGCCAACACCACACGCCTGTATACTCTACCACCACACGCCTGTATACTCTGCCGCCACCACACACGCCTGTATACTCTGCCGCCACCACACGCCTGTATACTCTGCCACCACACGCCTGTATACTCTGCCAACACCACACGCCTGTATACTCTGCCACACACACGCCTGTATACTCTGCCAACACCACACGCCTGTATACTCTGCCAACACCACACGCCTGTATACTCTGCCAACACCACACGCTTGTATACTCCGCCGCCACCACAGATGCCTGTATACTCTGCCACCACCACACACGCCTGTATACTCTGTCACCACACACGCCTGTATACTCTGTCACCACACACGCCTGTATACTCTGCCAACACCACACGCCTGTATACTCTGCCAACACCACACGCCTGTATACTCTGCCAACACCACACACCTGTATACTCTGCCGCCACCACAGATGCCTGTATACTCTGCCACCACCACACACGCCTGTATACTCTGCCGCCACCACTGACGACTGTATACTCTGCCGCCACCCACACACGCCTGTATACTCTGCCACCACCACAGATGCCTGTATACTCGGCCACCACCACAGACACCTGTATACTCTGCTACCACACACGCCTGTATACTCTGCCGCCACCACACTCTGCCGCCACCACAGACGCCTGTATACTCTGCCACCACCACACACGCCTGTATACTCTGCCACACACGCCTGTATACTCTGCCACCACCACACGCCTGTATACTCTGCCACACACGCCTGTATACTCAGCCACCATCACACGCCTGTATACTCTGCCACCACCACACGCCTGTATACTCTGCCAACACCACACGCCTGTATACTCTGCCAACACCACACGCCTGTCTACTCTGCCACACAGGCCTGTATACTCTGCCACCACACGCCTGTATACTCCGCCACCACCACACTCTGCCGCCACCACATGCCTGTATACTCTGCCACCACCACAGACACCTGTATACTCTGCCACCACCACACGCCTGTATACTCTGCCACAGCCACAGATGCCTGTATACTCTGCCACCACCACAGATGCCTGTATACTCTGCCAACACCACATGCTTGTATACTCTGCCACCACACGCCTGTATACTCTGCCACCACACGCCTGTATACTCTGCCACCACACGCCTGTATACTCTGCCACCACACGCCTGTATACTCTGCCACCACACGCCTGTATACTCTGCCAACACCACACGCCTGTATACTCTGCCACCACACGCCTGTATACTCTGCCAACACAACACGCCTGTATACTCTGCCAACACCACACGCCTGTATACTCTGCCAACACCACACGCCTGTATACTCTGCCAACACCACACGCCTGTATACTCTGCCAACACCACACGCCTGTATACTCTGCCGCCACCACAGACGCCTGTATACTCGGCCACCACCACAGACACCTGTATACTCTGCTACCACACACGCCTGTATACTCTGCCGCCACCACACTCTGCCGCCACCACAGACGCCTGTATACTCTGCCACCACACGCCTGTATACTCTGCCACCACCACAGACACCTGTATACTCTGCTACCCCCACAGACGCCTGTATACTCTGCCACCGACACAGACGCCTCTATACTCTGCTACCCCCACAGACGCCTGTATACTCTGCCACCGCCACAGACACCTGTATCCTCTGCCACCACCACAGACTCCAGTATACTCTGCCACCACCACAGACTCCAGTATACTCTGCCACCACCACAGACTCCAGTATACTCTGCCACCGCCACAGACTCCAGTATGCTCTGCCACCGCCACAGACGCGTGTATGCTCTGCCACCGCCACAGACGCCTGTATTTCTCTGCCTCCGCCACAGACGCCTGTATGCTCTGCCACCGCCACACACGCCTGTATGCTCTGCCTCCGCCACACAGACGCCTGTATGCTCTGCCACCGCCACAGACGCCTGTATGCTCTGCCACCGCCACAGACGCCTGTATGCTCTGCCACCGCCACAGACGCCTGTATGCTCTGCCACCGCCACAGACGCCTGTATGCTCTGCCACCGCCACAGACGCCTGTATGCTCTGCCACCGCCACAGACGCCTGTATGCTCTGCCACCGCCACAGACGCCTGTATGCTCTGCACCCGCCACAGACGCCTGTATGCTCTGCCACCGCCACAGACGCCTGTATGCTCTGCCACCGCCACAGACGCCTGTATGCTCTGCCACCCCCACAGATGCCTCTATACTTCGCCACAGACGCCTGTATGCTCTGCCACCGCCACAGACGCCTGTATGCTCTGCCACCGCCACAGACGCCTGTATGCTCTGCCACCGCCACAGACACCTCTATACTCTGCCACCACCGCAGACTCCAGTATACTCTGCCACCACCACAGACGCCTGTATACTCTGCCACCACCACAGACGCCTGTATACTCTGCCACCACCACAGACACCTGTATACTCTGCCACCACCACACACGCCTCTATACTCTGCCACCGCCACAGACGCCTCTATACTCTGCCACCGCCACAGACGCCTGTATACTCTGCCACCACCCACAACCCTGTATACTCTGCCACCGCCACAGACACCTGTATACTCTGCCACCACCACCACGACGCCTGTATACTCTGCCACCACCACCACAACGCCTGTATACTCTGCACCACCACACGCCTGTACACCGCCACCACCACAGCCGCCTGTATACTCTGCCACCACCACAGCCTCCTGTATACTCTGTCACCACCACAGCCGGAGCTCCTCTGGAGCATGTGTGATTTTTAAAACTTTTGAAAATAAAAAGGAATTTTGTGGCACCAGATTCTACACCTTTTTCTACCACCACAGATGCCTGTATACTCTGGCACCACCACAGATGCCTGTATACTCTGGCACCACCACAGACGCCTGTATACTCTGCCACCACCATAGTTTCTCACCACTACAGATGCCTGTATACTCTGCCACCACCACACATGCCTTTATGCTCTGCCACCACCACAGACGCCTGTATACTCTTCCACCACCACAGCAGCCTGTATACTCTGCCACCACCACAGCTGCCTGTATACTCTGCCACCACCACAGACGCCTGTACACTCTGCCACCACTATACTCAGCCACCACCACAGACGCCTGTATACTCTCACCACCACAGACGCCTGTATACTCTCACCACCACAGCCGCCTGTATACTCTGCCACCACCACAGCCGCCTGTATACTCTGCCACCACCACAGACGCCTGTATACTCTGCCACCACCACAGCCGCCTGTATACTCTGCCACCACCACAGCCGCCTGTATACTCTGCCACCACCACAGCTGCCTGTATACTCTGCCACCACCAAAGCCTCCTGTATACTCTGTCACCACCACAGCCGCCTGTATACTCTGTCACCACCACAGATGCCTCTATACTCTGTCACCACCGTAGCCGCCTGTATACTCTGCCACCACCACACACGCCTCTATACTCTGCCACCACCACAGCCGCCTGTATACTCTGCCACCAACACAGCCGCCTCTATACTCTGCCACCACCACAGCCGCCTGTATACTCTGCCACCACGACAGCCGCCTCTATACTCTGCTACCCGGAGAGCCCCCTGGATACTCTGATACCCACAGAGCCACCTGTATACTCTGATAACCACAGAGCCCTTTCTATACTCTGCTACCCACAAAGCTGCCTGTATACTCTGCTACCCACAGAGCCGTCTGTATACTTTGCTACCCACAGAGCCGCCTGTATACTCTGCTACCCACAGAGCCGCCTCTATACTCTGCTACCCATAGAGCCGCCTCTATACTCTGCTACTCACACAGCCGCCTCTATACTCTGCTACCCACACAGCCTTCTCTATACTCTGCTACCCACACAGCCGCCTGTATAATCAGCTACCCACAAACCCGCCTGTATACTCTGCTACCCACAGAGCCGCCTGTATACTCTGCTACCCACAGAGCCGCCTGTATACTCTGCTACCCACAGAGCCGCCTGTATAATCTCCTACCCTCAGAGCCGTCTGTATACTCTGCTACCCACAGACCCGCCTGTATACTCTGCTACCCACAGAGCCCCCTGTATACTCTGCTACCCACTGACCCGCCTGTATACACACAATTAATTTCACCCTGCTCCCGATGCAATTGCATTGGGCCTTTTTACTAGTGTTTATATAAATGTGTGTGTGTATATATTGTTGTGTGTGTACAGTGTGTATATATGTGTGTGTGTCTGTGTATATATGTGTGTGCAGGTGTGTGTGTACAGTGTGTATATGTGCATATAAATGTGTGTGTCTGTGTATACATGTGTGGGTGTATCTGTTTGTGTATATGTGTCTGTGTGTTTGGCCTGGCCTGTGCATGTGTTTGGCATTTATCTGTGTGTTGTGTGTGCGTGTAATGTGTGTCTGTGGCTTGTGTCTGTGTGTGTGGCTTGTGTCTCTGTATGTGTGGCTTGTGTCTGTGTGTGTGGCATGTGTCTCTGTGTCTGTGGCTTGTGTCTCTGTGTCTGTGGCTTGTGTCTCTGTGTCTGTGGCTTGTGTATGTGTCTGTGGCTTGTGTCTGTGTGTGTGGCCTATGCATGTGTTTGGCATTTATTTGTGTGTTGTGTGTGTGCGTGGATTGTGTGTCTGTGGCTTGTGTTTGTGTGTGTGGCTTGTGTCTCTGTGTGTGTGGCTTGTGTCTCTGTGTGTGTGGCTTGTGTCTCTGTGTGTGTGTGGCATTTGTCTGTGTGTTGCTTTTGTGTCTGTGTGTGCTTGGCTTGTGTGTTTTGATTGTGTGTGTGGATTGTGTGTGGCTTGTGTCTGTATGTGTAGCTTGTGGCTGTGTGTAGCTTGTGTCTGTGTCGCTTGTGTCTCTCTGTGTGTGTGGCTTGTGTCTCTGTGTGTTTGGCTTGTGTCTCTGTGTGTGTGACTTGTCTCTGTGTTTGTGGCCTGTGTATGTGTCTGTGTGTGGCATTTGTCTGTGTGTTACTTGTGTCTGTGTGTGTGCACGGCTTATGTGTGGATTGTGTGTGTGGCTTGTCTCTCTGTGTGGCTTGTGTGTAGCTTGTGTGTATGTGGCTTGTGTCTGTGTGTGGGCTTGTGTGTGGCTTGTGCCTGTGTGTGGGCTTGTGTCTGTGTGTGGCGTGTGTGCGGCTTGTGTCTGTGTGTCGGTTTGTGTCTGTGTGGGGTGTGTGTAGACTGTGTGTATGTGGCTTGTGTCTCTGTGTGTGTTGGTTGGTGTCTGTGTGTGGGCTGGTGTGTGGCTTGTGCCTGTGTGAGGGCTTGTGCTGTGTGTGGCTTGTGTGCAGCTTGTGTCTGTGTGTGGGTTTGTGTCTGTGTGTGGCGTGTGTGTGTGGCTTGTGTTTATGTGTGTAGCTTGTGGCTTGCCTGTGTGGGATTTTGTCTGTCTGTGTGTATATGTAGCTTGTGTCTCTGTGTGTGTTTGGCTTTTGTCTGTGTATATGTGTGTGGCTTGTGTCTCTGTGTAAAAAACATGTATGATGTGTATGTAATGAGCACATGTTGTGCAGTATAGGTTCCCTTTAAAGGGCATCAGCGTTCCTTCTGTTGTTTCCACCTCTTTTTGAAACTCCCGTCTCCTGTGGTACTCTGACGCGCTGGCCAGAACGTCATATCCGGTCCTGTGCATTGTGGGGGCTTATGACATGTACGGGCAGCTTCAATATGTGCACTGGGCATGCGCCGGAGCCCGGCCGAACAAGTGATCAGCCCCCACAATGCACCGGGCCGGATATGACGTACGGGCTGGTGTGACAGAGTACCATAGGAGGCAGTAACGACCATGGCTTGCCCTCCCCCCCCTAGTTTTGATCCTGGGTACGTCCATGATTCAATGGAAGTTGATTCTGCAAGGGTTAATAGTGAATTGACGGAAAAATCTAATTGTGATGATAGCGTTTTTGTATTGTATGATGGCTCAGTGGTTAGCATTGTATGGTGGCTCAGTGGTTAGCATTGTATGGTGGCTCAGTGGTTAGCATTGTATGGTGGCTCTGTGGTTAGCACTGTATATGGTGGCTCAGTGGTTAGTACTGTATATGGTGGCTCAGTGGTTAGCACTGTATATGCTGGCTCAGTGTTTAGCACTGTATATGGTGGCTCAGTGTTGCATTGTATGGTAGCTCAGTGGTTAGCATTGTATGGTGGCTCAGTGGTTAGCACTGTATATGATATCTCATTGTTTAGGTGACTCAGTGGTTAGCACTGTATATGATGGCTCAGTGTTTAGGTGGCTCAGTGGTTAGCACTGTATATGGTGGCTCAGTGGTTAGCATTGTATGGTGGCTCAGTGGTTAGCATTGTATGGTGGCTCAGTGGTTAGCATTGTATGGTGGCTCAGTGGTTAGCATTGTATGGTGGCTCTGTGGTTAGCACTGTATATGGTGGCTCAGTGGTTAGTACTGTATATGGTGGCTCAGTGGTTAGCACTGTATATGCTGGCTCAGAGGTTAACATTGTATGATGGCTCAGTGGTTAGCATTGTATGGTGGCTCAGTGTTTAACACTGTATATGGTGGCTCAGTGGTTTGCATTGTATGGTAGCTCAGTGGTTAGCATTGTATGGAGGCTCAGGTTGCATTGTGTAGGCTCAGTGTTAGATGTATTGATATCTCATTGTTTAGGTGACTCAGTGGTTAGCACTGTATATGATGGCTCAGTGTTTAGGTGGCTCAGTGGTTAGCACTGTATATGGTGGCTCAGTGGTTAGCATTGTATGGTGGCTCAGTGGTTAGCATTGTAAGGTGACTCAGTGGTTAGCACTCTATATGGTGGCTCAGTGGTTAGCACTGTATCTGGCGGCTCAGTGGTTAGCATTGTATGGTGGCTCAGTGGTTAGCATTGTATGGTGGCTCAGTGGTTAACATTGTATGGTGGCTCAGTGGTTAGTATTGTATATGGTGGCTCAGTGGTTAGCACTGTATATGATGTCTCATTTTTTAGGTGGCTCAATGGATAGCTCTGTATATGGTGGCTCAGTGGTTAGCACTGTATATGGTGGCTCATTGTTTAGGTGGCTCAGTGGTTAGCACTGTATATGGTGGCTCAGTGGCAAGCACTGTATATGATGGCTCAGTGTTTAGGTGGCTCAGTGGTTAGCATTGTATGGTGGCTCAGTGGTTAGCATTGTATGGTGGCTCAGTGGTTAGCATTGTATGATGGCTCAGTGGTTAGAACTGTGTATGGTGGCTCAGTGGTTAGCACTGTGTATGGTGGCTCAGTCGTTAGCACTGTATGGTGGCTCAGTGGTTAGCACTGTGTATGGTGGCTCAGTGGTTAGCACTGTATATGGTGGGTCAGTGGTCAGCACTGTATATGGTGGGTCAGTGGTCAGCACTGTATGTGATGTCTCATTGTTTCTTTGATTTAAGTGAGTCCTCCCACTGAGAAATAGTAAAAATGGAGGCTTAGCTGAGCCCAAGGAAAGAGTGACAAGGTAGTATAGGGACCCATCAGATCTAAAATCATCTTGAAGCTGGTTGATGGGCAAACATGTATTGGCCAATATGTGTACCAAGAACCTTAGTTTATAAAGATAAAATATCCCAAAAATACATAGATGATAGATACATAGGTAGGTGATAGATAGATATCGTGTACTCCTTGCATTATTGTTAAATCTTCATAAATAAACTACAAACATACATACTACACATCGGGCCACCATCTAGTAATAAATAAAAAAGAAAAGAACTTTTCGATTAATAAATAGCCATCTATGGCCTTTTTTATCATCTTCCAAAGGTGCATAAAGATAGTGTCAATCCTCCAGGACCTCCCATCATTTCTGGGATTGACTCTCTTACTAGCCACCTATCTCATTTTTTAGATTTACATCTTCAGAACATTGTAAAATCCTTACTATGATATTTGAAAGAATCAGCACAACTGATACAAGAATTGAACACCATACATTGGAAGGATAATTTCCTAATAATAACAATGGATGTGAATTCATTGTATTCGAACATTGATCATAATTTGGGCAAAGATGCAACTAGACATTTTTTGTCACAAAATAAAGCCAATGCCAGCTAGACAGGTGGACTTTTTGATAAAGAGCTTAGACTTTATACTCAAACATAATGTGTTTGAGTATGATGGACAATTGTACCTGCAGAAACTTGGTACCGCGATGGGGACTCGGGTAGCCCCAAGCTTTGCTAACTTATTTATGGGGCTATTCGAATCCCTATCGCACCTTTGCTCCTCAGAATGTGCAAGTAATATAATACTATATAAACGGTACATAGATGACCTGATTATTCTATGGAGGGGTGACAGGGAAGCTGCAGAATCCCTGGTGAATGTCAGGAATGAAAATTCTTGTGGTTTATCCTTTGAGGCTACTATAACGACCAATAGAGCTGTATTTCTTGATCTAGAAATTATACCTGAGAATGGGAGATTGACAACTAGAACTCACTTTAAAAGTGTTGATGTTAATGGGTATCTCGACTATAGGAGTGCCCATTACATCAAATGGAAAAACAATATACCGTTTGGACAGTTCCATCGAGTCCGAAAAAACAATACAAAAAAGTCAGATTATATAATACAATCTGAAATTAAAAAAAAAAAAGGTTTCAAGAAAAGAAATACCCCAAAAAATCATTGGGGAAGCTTATAAAGTGAATCTAAAAAAAATCACAAGATGAATGCCTGAGAATAAAAGAAAAATCAGATAGGATGACGGTACAATCTCAAGCCCCAATAATTACACAGAAAAAAAGTCAACCACCCATAATGATGAATAAGGAGAGATGGGAATGCAACTTCATTACCTCATTCAATAAAGGGAACCAGCTGATTAGAGAGATCCTCTCTAAATACTGGCACATTTTAAAACAGGATCCCCTCTTGAGAGATTTCTTGCCTGAAAGACCAGGGATTTAGAAGGGGAAGGACTCTATTATATTGGCACCTAGCCGTATGAAAAAAAGCATCATGAAAAACATAATTAAGAAGAATACTAAATTAATTTCAGCAATAGATGATATTTCCCTAGCCAATTTTGGTATGCACTCTGCTGGTACATTTAAATGTTTTCAGAAAAAATTTCAGTGCTGTCACCTTATAACTCATGGCTCTCAAAGTATAACAGCGACTAGTACAGGAGAGATGTGTCCGATTAAAAATTATCTCACCTGTACTAGTAATTTTGTTATTTATGTTATTACTTGTGAGTGTGGGCTACAGTACGTGGGTCGCACCACACAGATGGTCCGATCACGACTGAATTCACATCGTTATAATGCAAAAATCGGCCTTATGACCCATAGCTTATCAAGGCACTTTTTACTAAATCACAATGAAAATTTCAAAATAAAACTTACACCAGTTGAGGAGATACCGCTGGATGCTCCTAATAGAATGCAACAACTGAACAAAAAGGAGGCTTTTTGGATTTACAGACTGCGAAGCCTATATCCAGATGGCCTAAATGATAAGCTTGAAAACATTTAGTAGGATAATATATAGATGAGAACAACTATATTGTTATCTAATAGAGATAAAAATCCCGTTGAGGTTCATATTTGAGATCCCATCATTCTATGAGGTGGGGACATTGAGGTTGTCGGGAGCGCTCTTGCAGTGTTTCTCCTTGCGGAAGTAGGAATGTCTGCTCTGTGGGTCCTGACAAGACACGTGAAGCTGTTGTGAGGCACCGGCTGGGTCGGTATGCTGCGACCGGTATGTGCCTCCCTGGGTGCGTCCTCCAGTTCCGCAGGACATACTCCATACCAGGTATTAGACGGGATTCCTCTTCTCAGAGCAGAAGGGGTTAAGAGGAAGCAGGAACACTGGGTGTGGTTCCTTGAGTTGGGAGTGAGCACAACTCCCTGGGATTCTGCTGGTGAAGCAATTTCTGAGCCAGGCCCAGACCTAGTGGCGAGTAGACTACTGGGAAAGTAGCGAGGATCGGCCCCTGAAGGAAGGGGACCTGAATGTTCTTTTGGACTATTGTTTTTTTTTCCTCTCTTCTGTTGGTTGAATAAACCCGTGTGCAGTGACCCGTGGTGCCCGGATCCCTTGTTTCCGCCGTGCCGCCGCCGCTACCTCACATATGTTGGAGAATGCGGGCATTGCCGGCCCGGTGAGGTGTAGCATTCATTCCTGGTGAAGCCCGCGCTACTGTCGCCCTTGCTTCCGGAACCGCTGGTGAAAGTGACTATTTCATGAGGCTAATGAGCGGCTGCTAAGTGAGAGGAGCAGCAGTCATTATAGCTGCCAGTCTCTTGCGGGGAGCCCGGCAGCGCATGTCCAGGATCCAAGCGGCTAAATTCCAGTACAAGCCCACCACCAGCATGGAGGAGGTACTCAAACAGCTGGTTCAGGCTCAGCAGCAGCAGTTCCAAGCACTGCAGCAGCAGGAACAAAGACACCAGGAACAGATGGCCCTGTTGACCGAGGCTGTTCGTGCCAGATGTGGGAACCGCCCCAAGGCCCAGGTGACGACGGCAGCGTCCGGAAAGCGGTAAGACAAGCGCTGCAAAAGATGACCCCGGGGGATGATGTGGAGGCATTCCTGGCCGTGTTTGAGCGGGTGGCTGAACGGGAGAGACTGCCGGTCGCCCAGTGGGCCGAGGTGCTGGCGCCCTATTTGACTGGTGATCCCCAAAAGGCATACATAGATCTGTGTACTGAGGATGCCCTGGACTATGGAGCCCTGAAGGGGGAGATATTGGCCCGTACCGGGGTCAATACATATGTGAGGGCCCAACGGGTGAGCCAATGGGCCTACGAGGAAGGCAAACCCATGCGCTCACAGGCCTATGATTTGTTGCACCTGGTTAAAAAATGGCTGCAGCCTGAAGCCCTGAGTCCAGCCCAGATGGTAGAGCGGGTGGTGGTGGATCGCTTTGTGCGTA
Source organism: Allobates femoralis (assembly GCA_033576535.1). Classification (NCBI taxonomy): domain Eukaryota; kingdom Metazoa; phylum Chordata; class Amphibia; order Anura; family Aromobatidae; genus Allobates; species Allobates femoralis. The sequence continues at coordinate 26,707,692 of JARQOC010000007.1, forward strand.
CGCTGCCCGTCCCCATACAAAAGTGCGTGGGACACAGTGACCCGGGTTCCCTAGACCAGTTGGTGAACGTGGTGGAGCGCCATGTGGCCACTCAGGAACTGATCCGGGACACTGGGACAATGCGGGCTACCCGCAAGGCCGCGCCCACCACATTAGACAGTAGGGACCCCCAACCCGGGCGGGCGAGCGCCCAGCTCAGGCCGAAAACTGGCCTCCCCCTGCAGCAAAGCGGCGATTCGGACAGCCGCGGTTCGGCCCCTGGTATAGCGGGGAACCACCCCGATGTAGAAGATGTAGGGAGGTGGGACATATGATGGCGCAGTGTCCCCTCAATGGGGAACCAATGGACTGTGACTATTCCCGGAGGCGGTCCATGTTCGCCCACCTCGACGGAAAACGGGGCTCGGCCCCCCGGGATACTGAGAATGTACTGTGCCGCGTACGGCTTAACGGTCATGAGGTGACGGCCCTACTGGACTCAGGGAGCAACATGACCCTCGTGTGTGCCTCCTTGGTCTCCAGGACCAAATCCACCGGCCGTACGGTCAGGGTGATGAGTGTCCATGGGGATCATCGCAGGTATCCGATGAAGCGTGTCACGTTTGCTACCCCAGCCAGGCGGGTTCAACATGTGGTTGGGGTGGTAAAGGATCTCCCTTATGATGTTGTGCTGGGGAGGGATATGCCCTTGTTCCAGGTATTGTGGAATGGGTATATGGCCCCTCGGATGAAGGATAGACAGGGCCCGGAGCCCGAGGATCCCGCCACCGGGATACCCAGTGGACTTGATGTGACTAAACCCTGGGTGCAGAGACCCGTGCGCCGGCCGCGCCGACTCCCCATCCGGAACGGTGCAGCAGTGCCGCGCGCCGACCCCGTTTTCCTCGGAGGGCCCCGGGGCTCTGTCGTTGGTACCCGTCCGGGGTTAGTGGGTGCCGGGGGCCCGAACGGGTTGGTTGCTCGTGGGGTCTGGCACCACTGGTACCCCCGGGTGCCCCTGCTTGGCTCCACCGGTGCTCCGCGCCGTGACGTGGTCCCCTCACAGGGCCCAGGGTTATGGCCTTGTGTTCAAACCCGTACGCTTGAACATAGGGGGGGGTTATGTGAGGCACCGGCTGGGTCGGTATGCTGCGACCGGTATGTGCCTCCCTGGGTGCGTCCTCCAGTTCCGCAGGACGTACTCCATACCAGGTATTAGACGGGATTCCTCTTCTCAGAGCAGAAGGGGTTAAGAGGAAGCAGGAACACTGGGTGTGGTTCCTTGAGTTGGGAGTGAGCACAACTCCCTGGGATTCTGCTGGTGAAGCAATTTCTGAGCCAGGCCGCAGACCTAGTGGCGAGTAGACTACTGGGAAAGTAGCGAGGAGCGGCCCCTGAAGGAAGGGGACCTGAATGTTCTTTTGGACTATTGTTTTTTTTTCCTCTCTTCTGTTGGTTGAATAAACCCGTGTGCAGTGACCCGTGGTGCCCGGATCCCTTGTCTCCGCCGTGCCGCCGCCGCTACCTGACACTGTTCATAACTTGGTGCTGACATTGTAATGGTCCACCTGCATTTATGGAGGCAGTGGTTTCTGGAAGGAGAAGAAGAGCAAACCGTTGTCTCTTAAATGATAATAAATAATATGAAACGTTGTCTAGAGAAGGAAAAGATGGTACAGTGGGACTTTGGGTGGTGATTCAGTATAAATTGAATAAGATCGATTCCAATAGAAGTATGCAATATATGAGATATAATAGATATATATATATATATATATATATCTATTATCAAGGAAAATGATATGTTTTCTATGGAGCGCTCTTGTATTAGTCTTCTTGGGGAAGTAGAAATATCTGCTTTTTGGGTCCTGGAATGACAAGTGAAACTGTTTATAACTTATAATGGTCCACCTTTAATTATGAAGGCAGTGGTTTCAGGAGAGAGAAGAAGAGTAAATCGCTGTCTGGTGGAGGATAAGATGGTTTTTTGGGTGGAGATGCAATGATTGAATATGAATAGAGCAAGATTGATTCCAGTAGAAGTATGCAATATATGAGATATATATGTATATATTATCAAGGAAATTGTAAAATATTTTATGGTGAATTCATCACGCTAGTATATAACGGCCTAATATATCTGTGTCCTTCAGGGGGATTGAGGTACAGTGGGACGTAACATTTATGTAGTATTTATGAATGGGTTGACTTGGAGCAAATTTTCTATAGGTGAAGTTGATAGCCTAGTGGTATATACCTCTGACTGGGGACGTTATGTTGATAGAAAATGTGCAGGATCAATTCCATCAGGAATTGAGAATAATTTTTTGGGGAATATAACTTTTTGATATCAAGAGGATCATAATTAATAAGAAATAAAAATAATATGATCATGTTTGGACCTTGACTTCGAAAAATAAAAATAAAATAAAAAGAAAACAAAGATCTATTATATAATTGCCGTAACTGACTTCCGTCGGAGCGGCGCAACTTCCGGTGGCTTGGTTAGCGAGTCCTGGGTGTTTCTGCTGGACTCTGTCCGTGGCCGCGTAGCGGCCACGGCGACTCCCGAAGCAATGCCCGCAAAGCGGGCATTGCGAGTCGTTGCAGTCTCGCGAAGCAATGCCCGCAAAGCGGGCATTGCGAGTAGTTGTCACCCACCGCTAACAAAGCCACACAAGCGCATACCACTGTAGTGTACACCGCTATAGTATACTACAGTCCCATGCCCATACGCCTGTCCGCCCCTAAACCTAAGCGCTGGCGCTTAAGGGCTGACACGCGTATGCCCATGGGACTGTAGTATACCATCGCGCTGTACACTACAGCGCCATGCTCTAAACCACCCCCTAATGCTCTAAACCACCCCCTAAGTGCGCCGCACCTAAGCCCCTACCCTCTAAGCCCCGCCGCACCTAAGCCAATACCCCCTAAGCCCCGCCGCACCTAAGCCCCGACCCGCCGCACCTAAGCCCCTACCCCCTAAGCCCCGCCGCACCTAAGCCCCTACCCCCTAAGCCCCGCCGCACCTAAGCCCCTACCGTCCGCCGCCGCCCCGCCGCACCTAAGCCCCTACCCCCTAAGCCCCGCTGCACCTAAGCCACTACCCTCTAAGCCCCGCCGCACCTAAGCCCCTACCCTCTAAGCCCCGCCGCATCTAAGCCCCTACCCCCTAAGTCTAAGTCCGCCGCACCTAAGCCCCGCCGCACCTAAGCCCCTATCCCCTAAGCCCCGCCGCACCTAAGCCCCTACCCCCTAAGCCCCGCCGCACCTAAGCTCCGACCCGCCGCACCTAAGCCCCTACCCCCTAAGCCCCGCCGCACCTAAGCCCCGACCCGCCGCACCTAAGCCCCTACCCCCTAAGCCCCGCCGCACCTAAGCCCCTACCCCCTAAGCCCCGCCGCACCTAAGCCCCTACCGTTTGCCGCCGCACCTAAGCCCCTACCCCCTAAGCCCCGCTGCACCTAAGCCACTACCCTCTAAGCCCCGCCGCACCTAAGCCCCTACCCTCTAAGCCCCGCCGCATCTAAGCCCCTACCCCCTAAGTCTAAGTACGCCGCACCTAAGCCCCGCCGCACCTAAGCCCCTATCCTCTAAGCCCCGCCGCACCTAAGCCCCTACCCCCTAAGCCCCGCCGCACCTAAGCCCCTACCCCCTAAGCCCCCCCGCACCTAAGCCCTGACCCGCCGCACCTAAGCCCCTACCCCCTAAGCCCCGCCGCACCTAAGCCCCTACCCCCTAAGCCCCACCGCAACTAAGCCCCTACGGTCCGCCGCCGCCCCTCCGCTCCTAAGCCCCTACCCCCTAAGCCCCGCTGCACCTAAGCCACTACCCTCTAAGCCCCGCCGCACCTAAGCCCCTACCCTCTAAGCCCCGCCGCATCTAAGCCCCTACCCCCTAAGTCTAAGTCCGCCGCACCTAAGCCCCGCCGCACCTAAACCCCTATCCCCTAAGCCCCGCCGCCTCCTAAGCTCCTGCCGCTGTCGCTAACACCTAAGGCCCTACACCCGAAGCCCCCGCCGTCCCCTAACCTAACGCCCCCGTCGATCACTTACATGCCTTCTTAGTCATCTGATCGTCCGTCCGATCCACAAGTCCTCCGTCCGGCCAGGCGTCCTCTTCCTCCGGCCCCGCCGGTCTTCTCTCTTCTTTCCGCCATCTCCGGCTCTTCGTCCGGCCCCCGGGGTCTTCTGTCTTCTTTCCGCCAACTTCCAGCTCCGACGTCCTCTTCACTTCTCATTAAGATAGAATGGACGAAAAATCCGCCATTCTATCTCTATGAGATGTGAGGTGCTCTTCTGATTGGTCGCTGTCTACTGCCCTCAGCCAATCAGAAGAGCACATCATTTCGAATTGACATACATTAGCGGTGTGTCGCCGATTTTATGGCCGCCCACCTGGTTCTATTTGTCGGCCCTAAAATCGCGGACACACCGCTAATGCATGTCTATGGGCAGTCAGCCCGATTTCTGATTGGTCGCTCTCTGCTGACGCCGACCAATCAGAATTCGACCTCACTGCCCATAGACATACATTAGCGGTGTGTCCGCGATTTTCGGGCCGACAAATAGAACCAGGGGCCCGGCCGTTAATTCGCCGACACACCGCTAATGTATGTCAACAAATAAATTTAATAATAAAAAAAATAATAAAAAAATAATTAAAAAATAATAAAAAAAAAAAAAATAAAAAATAATAAATAATTAAATAAAAAATAATAAAAAAAAAAAAAATTCTAATAATATGAGCCCTTTCAGCGGACCTGAAGGAGAACTGTGTCTCAGCCTCAGGCTCACTTAAAATAACTAATAAATTTAATAATAAAAAAAATAATTAAATAATATTTAAAAAATAATAAAAAAATAATAAAAAAAAAAATAAAAAAATAAATAAAAAATAATAATAAAAAAAAAAAAAATGCTAATAATATCACCCCTTTCAGCGGACCTGAAGGAGAACTGTGTCTCAGCCTCAGGCTCACTTAAAATAACTAATACATTTAATAATAAAAAAAATAATTAAATAATATTTAAAAAATAATAAAAAAATAATTAAAAAATAAAAAAAAAATAATAATAAAAAAAAAAAAATGCTAATAATATCACCCCTTTCAGCGGACCTGAAGGAGAACTGTGTCTCAGCCTCAGGCTCACTTAAAATAACTAATAAATTTAATAATAAAAAAAATAATTAAATAATATTTAAAAAATAATTAAAAAATAATAAAAAAATAAATAAAAAATAATAATAAAAAAAAAAACCTAATAATATGAGCCCTTTCAGCGGACCTGAAGGAGAACTGTGTCTCAGCCTCAGGCTCACTTAAAATAACTAATAAATTTAATAATAAAAAACATAATTAAATAATATTTAAAAAATAATAAAAAAATAAATAAAAAATAATAATAAAAAATAAAATATTATGCTAAGAATATGAGCCCTTTGAGCGGACCTGAAGGAGAACTGTGTCTCAGGCTCAGGCTCACTTAAAATAACAAATAATAAATTAATTTAATAATAAAAAAAATAATTAAAAAATAATTCAAAAAAATAAAAAATTATACATAATAACATAAAAAATAAGAATAATAAAAAAAAAAAAAATTCTAATAATATGACCCCTTTCAGCGGACCTGAAGGAGAACTGTGTCTCAGCCTCAGGCTCACTTAAAATAACTAATAAATTTAATAATAAAAAAAATAATTAAATAATATTTAAAAAATAATTAAAAAATAATTAAAAAATAATAAATAATTAAAAAATAATAATAATAAAAAAAAAAAATGCTAATAATATCACCCCTTTCAGCGGACCTGAAGGAGAACTGTGTCTCAGCCTCAGGCTCACTTAAAATAACTAATAAATTTAATAATAAAAAAAATAATTAAATAATATTTAAAAAATAATTAAAAAATAATTAAAAAAATAATAATAATAAAAAAAAAAATGCTAATAATATCACCCCTTTCAGCGGACCTGAAGGAGAACTGTGTCTCAGCCTCAGGCTCACTTAAAATAACTAATAAATTTAATAATAAAAAAAATAATTAAATATTATTTAAAAAATAATAAAAAAATAATTAAAAAATAATAAAAAAATAAATAAAAATAATAATAAAAAAATAAAATAATATGCTAAGAATATGAGCCCTTTGAGCGGACCTGAAGGAGAACTGTGTCTCAGGCTCAGGCTCACTTAAAATAACAAATAATAAATTAATTTAATAATAAAAAAAATTATTAAAAAATAATTAAAAAAAAAAAAAAATTATACATAATAACATAAAAAATAAGAATTAAAAAAAAAATGCTAATAATAATGATATTACTGCTAATAATAATGCTATTAATGCTAATAATTATGCTATTAATGCTAATAATAATGCTATTAATGCTAATAATTATGCTATTAATGCTAATATTTATGTTATTAATGCTAATAATTATGCTATTAATGCTAATAATTATGGTCTTAATCGTAATAATAATGCTATTAATGCAAATAATATTGCTATTAATTCTATTATTAATGCTATTAATGCTAATAATTATGCTATTAATGCTAATAATTATGCTATTAATGGTAATAATAATGCTCATAATGCAAATAATATTGCTATTAATTCTATTATTAATGCTAATAATAATGCTATTAATGCTAATAATTATCCTATTAATGGTAATATTAATGCTATTAATGCAAATTATATTGCTATTAATGCTATTATTAATGCTATTAATGCTAATAATTATGCTATTAATGCTAATAATTATGCTATTAATGGTAATAATAATGCTATTAATGCAAATAATATTGCTATTAATGCTATTATTAATGCTATTAATGCTAATAATTATGCTATTAATGCTAATATTTATGCTATTAATGCTAATAATTATGCTATTAATGGTAATAATAATGCTATTAATGCAAATAATATTGCTATTAATGCTATTATTAATGCTATTAATGCTAATAATTATGCTATTAATGCTAATAATTATGCTATTAATGGTAATAATAATGCTATTAATGCAAATAATGTTGCTATTAATGCTATTATTAATGCTAATAATGCTAATAATTATGCTATTAATGGTAATAATAATGCTATTAATGCAAATATTAATGCTAATTATGCTAATAATAATCATATTAACGCTATTAATAATGCTATTAAGGCTAATAATCATGCTATTTATGCTATTCAAAATGCTATTAATGCTAATAATATTGCTATTAATGCTCTTTATGCTAATAGTAATGCTATTAATGCGATTAGTTATGCTATTAATTCTATTGTTTATGCTATTAATGCAATTATTTATGCTATTAATTCTATTATTTATGCTATTAATGCTATTAATAATGCTATTAATGCATATAATAATGTTATTCATGCTATTAATAATACTATTAATGCTATTAATGCTAATATTAATGCTATTAATTGTATTGTTAATGCTATTAATGCTATTAATAATGCTATTAATGCTAATAATAATGCTATTACTGCTAATAATAATGCTATTAATGCTAATAATTATGCTATTAATGCTACTATTAATGCTCATAATGCTAATAATAATCATATTAACGCTATTAATAATGCTATTAAAGCTAATAATCATGCTATTTATGCTATTCAAAATGCTATTAATGCTAATAATATTGCTATTAATGCTCTTTATGCTAATAGTAATGCTATTAATGCGATTAGTTATGCTATTAATTCTATTGTTTATGCTATTAATGCTATTAATAATGCTATTAATGCTATTAATAATGTTATTCATGCTATTAATAATACTATTAATGCTATTAATGCTAATATTAATGCTATTAATTGTATTATTAATGCTATTAATGCTAATAATAATGCTATTAATGCTAAAATTATGCTATTAATGCTAATATTAATGCTAATAATGCTAATAATAATCATATTAACGCTATTAATAATGCTATTAAGGCTAATAATCATGCTATTTATGCTATTCAAAATTCTATTAATGCTAATAATATTGCTATTAATGCTCTTTATGCTAATACTCATGCTATTAATGCGATTATTTATGCTATTAATTCTATTATTTAGGCTATTAATGCTATTAATAATGGTATTAATGTTATTAATAATGCTATTAATGCTATTCATGCTAATATTAATGCTATTAATTCTAATAATCATGCTATTAATCCTATTAATAATGCTATTAATGCTATTTTTAATTCTATTAATGCTATTAATAATTTTATTAATGCTAATAATGCTATTACTCCTCATAATAATGCTATTAACGCTATTATTAATGCTATTTATGGTAATAATGCTATTAATACTAATAACAATACTATTAATAGTACTATTATTGCTGTTAATAATGCTATTAATGCTAATAATAATGCTGTTAATGCTAATAATTATGCTATTAATGGTAATAATAATGCTATTAATGCAAATAATATTGCCACGTTCTAGAATCCCGATACATTTGCATCGGGCTCACAGCTAGTAAATATTAATAATGGTACAAAAGGGAACAAATAATGTTTAAAATACAATTGTTTTTTTGAATTATACCCTTATATGTATATGTATATATATACGAGAAGGAAGAGAGAGGTTTATGTGTATATTTATTCTATTGTTCTCTTTTTTTATCTTGGGAGGAACTGAGTAACACTAATGAGACTGAATACTGAAGACTAATGGCCGCTTTACACACACCAACTTCTGTGACCAACTTCTGAACAACTTACTGGTTGCAGTGAAATCATGGACACATTGTTCCATTTGTACACAGCTACAAAATGGAGCAATATGTCCATGATTTCACTGCAACCAGAGATCTGTTTAGACGTTGGTCACAGAAGTTGGTGTGTGTAAAGCGGCCCTTATGGTGGGTTTACACGTCCCAACGTCGGTCCGATATTGTATCCAATGACGCGGGAGCGCGCTTTTTCTGGGCAGAATTCCAACATCGCATAGGAGATGTTACACATTACGATATCGGCATACAACGTCTCTACAATGTCTACGCCCCCCTTGTACGGCCGACCCAGGAACGACTATTTAACATGGAGAGAATAGGGGACGTTGTACTGCACATCGTAGTTGGGCGTTTAGACAGTACGATCCGGCTCCAATGTCCATCCAATATCAGCCCGTTGAATAGCACGCTCATTCGATCCCCGATATCGGTTTGACATCGTTCGTGCATCGTATTGGACATTTATACCATACAACGCACGAACGATATTGGGTCCAACACATGAACCACGTGACTTTTGGTCGGAGTTGGACGCCGATATTGGGACGTGTAAACACACCATTAGACATGTGTGATCAATATGATTAATTAGGAGGGATAACACACACTATATAACCTCCACATTTTGTGCAATATTTCATATACCTGAGGAAGGCTATTTTATGACATATACAGCCAAAACGCATTTGTTTTATTTATGCTTTTATGAATCTTATGATTTTTTATTACTGTGAAGCTTTTTCAAATAAATCTCCAAGAAAGAAAAAGGAGTCTGAGTCCTTATCATAAGGTCAATCTCCTTGGGAGCACTAAATCATCTGGATACCTTGATTATTGACTTTAAATTGAAAGCAGCACAAGAAAGCAGTCTGTAGGAGCGCTAAAGGAGGACCAGGAATCTTAATCTAATATATGAAGCTGAATGTGTGTATGTATGTGTGTGTGTGTGTATGTATATCCGGGATTGGCATCTACACCGTCGCAACTACAGCCACAAAATTTTGCACAGTCACACGTCGGGACCCCAGGAGCGTCATAGGCTATGTTGTGAGGCAAAATTTTAACCCCGGGCATTCCAATTCACCAAACAATTTTGCCCCTATCTACATAATGGGGAAAAAGTGACAATTACCAGTTGACAGTTGTGAATGAGAGGGCTTAATGATAGCGCCAAAGACTAACAGCACATACCAGCATATAGTCACTAAGGTGGGGCCCCAACATGAGATATTCACCACGCACGGGGGCATGTATACACACCACACGCACACAAAGTGTAACAGCAAGGGTATAGTCGCTAAGGTGCAGCCCCAACATTGGATACTCACCACGCACCCGAACAAACACACACACACCACAAAGAGACACACACAACACAGAGACACACACACCCCCAAGGGGACACACACACCCTATAGCGACACATGCACTCACCCCACAGGGACACACACACCACAAAGAGACACAAACAACAGAGACACACACCACACAGACCCCCCCACAGGGACGCACACACATACACACCCTATAGGGACACATGCACTCACCCCACAGGGACACACACACACCACAAAGAGACACACACCACACAGACCCCCCCCCCACAGGGACACACACACATACACACCCTATAGGGACACATGCACTCACCCCACAGGGACACACACATACACACACCCCAGGGACACACACACCACACAGACCCCATCCCACAGGGACACACACATACACACCCCAGGGACACACACAACACACAGACAAACACAGATGTGCACAAATCACCTCACACAACTCGCCTCATACGTGTGCTATCTTTAATTTCCAAACATAAACATCTGATTATAAACAGCCAATGTGCAACACATGTGCCATATAGGGAATTAAGGCAGATGTCAGTCACATGAGCTGTCTATTATGTGTATGTGTGAGGTAACATATACTGCCTGGCCAGGGGGAGGGTTTACTGTTGGCTGGAGATTTATTAGGCTGCCTATAGCAATCAATCAGAGCTCAGCTTCTATTTTCTTACAGGTCATTAATATGACATATTCAAATTCTATTTTGTTATAGCTAACATCAGTTATTTATTAACCCAGGCGTAGCCGGGTACTACAGCTAGTCTAATATATAAAGCTGAATGTGTGTATGTGTGTGTGTATGTATGTATGTATGTATATCCGGGATTGGCATCTACACCGTTGCAACTACAGCCACAAAATTTTGCACAGTCACACGTCTGAACCCCGAGAGCGTCATAGGCTATGCTGTGAGGTGAAATTTTTTTTTTTTTTTTTGTAAATCTGTGTTTATTAAATTTTCATAAACAAGACATAAAGAAACAAACAGTACAACCGTTCTGGAACGGTAAACTCAAAACAAATGATGGTCTAATTATTCATTCTACAAAAGATTACACATATATACCAATCAAAGGTCTCCATCGAGGACAAGACCAATATGTGATTCACAGAGTACCTCTAAAATCTGGTACCCAAACAAAAAAGAAAGAGAAATTGAATATCATTCCATAACAATGTTTACAGTATAAAAGCAAAAGGAGCCTGTGTAAAGACACAGGGCACCCTCCTTATTCCCTTTCATAGACCACCCGGTTTAAGAGGAGAATACCAAAAGAGTTGAGAGAATAAGAAGAAGCATAGGGAAGGAGAAAGTCAGAGAGAGAAAAGAGACGAGAAACAGAAGAGGAGGAGGGGAAGTGAAAACACCCGGGGGGGGGGGGGGTCCAAGAGGCAATGCGGGCGCCGGTCCTACCACTAGGAGAAAATCCCCAGGCTTCAGAAGAGGTAACCGATGGGCTCCCTCTGATGCCAAGAATAGCGGGCATTACCCTTCAAACCAATAAACGACACTTCCAACTGTATCCTACATCCCGGAGGACAGGGGCCTAAGAAAACAGGTCCCTGAAATTGGGAAGGTCCCTTAATAGGATCCAATCCGTCCACGTTGCGGTAAATGAGTTTTGAGTACCCGCATACTCAGCTGAGAGTTCTTCCATTCGACAAAGGTGTTCCATCTCAGTGTACCATTCTAGAATAGAGGGCTGGGTTGACTCCTTCCAATGGCGCGGAATAACGTTCCTGGCTGCGGCGAAGCAAAAGCGCAGGATATCTTTTTTGAGATTTTTAAGAGACCCAGGGATCAAGGAGAGCAGCGCCATTTCGGGGCCGCTCGTCAACCGTTTGCCGGTGACTAAGCCATAATTCCTCACTACCTTGTCCCAGAACTCTCTGATCAGGGGACAATCCCACCAAATGTGCAGTAAAGTGCCTATATCAGACCCACACCTCCAACACTGGTCAGAAACCGCCGGATAAATTTTATGCAGTTTGTCTGGCGTATGATACCATCTCACAATCAATTTGTAACATTTTTCTCGAGATTCCCCATTGCTGGACAGTTTGTGGGACAGTAGGAAGCACCTCCCCCACTCTTCCTCAGATAATTCTCTACCCAATTCACGTTCCCACATAGACTGAAAGTGAAATTTGGTACCCGTGTCTTCTTCTACCAGAGTTTTGTACAGAGTGGAAATTTTACCCGGGGGGCATGTTCACATACGAAGAGTTTCTCCATAGGGGAGAGGGAGGATCTATGTAATCCCGACGGGCTCAAGGAGGCCAAAAATGACTGGAGTTGAAGAAACTCCCACCATTTTAACTTCACGTTATACGACTGGCCTTGAAGTTCTGAGAATGAGGGGGCCCTACCATTACTTATTATTTGGTAAAGTCGGGTGTCCATCTCAGCTGTCCATATAAGTAGGGATTGGTTGTAAACCCCTGGGGGAAATGACGGATTATGAAACAGCGGAGTCAAGGGACTGGAGTCTCGACGTGCAATGGATAGACCACGTGAAGTCCGTGAGGTGAAATTTTAACCCTGCGCATTCCAGTTCACCAAACAATTTTGCCCCTATCTACATAATGGGGAAAAAGTGAAAGGAAAAGAGTTGGAGGCAAATTGACAGCTGCCAGATGTGAACAAGGGGGATTTAAAGAATGAGAGCGATGGCGCCAATGAGTATATACCGTACAGTTTCTTAGGTGGGGCCCCGACAAAGGATACTCACCAAACACGGGGATATGAACACACACACAAAATACGCCACACACTACCAGGTGCTTGAACACATATACCACCCTCAGCACACATTTCACCACACATACACTAACCTCGCCACATAATCGCCCTAAAACACACACAAGTCTGGTATTATCCTTCAAAAATATAAATCTGATTAATAAGCTGCAAAACTACAAGAGAAACAAATGTACCATATCTAACATATAAAGCTGAATGTGTATGTGTGTGTGTAAAGTCCGGGATTGGCATCTACACCGTCGCAACTACAGCCACAAAATTTTGCACAGTCACACGTCTGGACCCTGAGAGCATCATAGGCTATGTTGTGAGGCGAAATTTTAACCCTGCGCGTTCCAATTCACCAAACAATTTTGGCCCTATCTACATAATGGAGAGAAAGTGGCAGTTACCAGTTGACAGTTGTGAATGAGAGGGGCTTAATGATCTATCTATCTATCTATCTATCTTTATCTATCTATCTATCTGTATGTATGTATCTATCTATATCTATCTATCTATTTATCTATCTCTATCTATCTATCTATATCTATATCTATCTATCTATCTAAAGCAGAAAAAATTCCTTGCAGCACACAGCTACTCCCAATGTTGTATAACGCTATAAGCTATGTGATTGAGAAAAAAGTTTAAAAACTTACGTTTTTCTGAAAAAACTCAAAATCTTATCTTTTAATTCTGAAGTTCTTAGTACAAACATTGGCCAAGGTCTGCTTGCTCATCGACTGCGACAAAGTGACTTCAGGCACGATGAGTCCTATCGCTGACACCCAAGTCCTCTTTTCCGCTCCCCCACTTCTCAGTGGGCAGACTCCATCTATACCCTCCATCACCTGTAGGCGATGAGGGTGCAATTGCAGCAGAGTATCTGCAACTCTATAGAATATATAATGAAAAAAGCTGCACTGCACTCACTGAAGTCACTTTGTCGCAGTCGATGAGCAAGCAGACCTTGGCCAATGTTTGTACTAAGAACTTCAGAATTAAAAGATAAGATTTTGAGTTTTTTCAGAAAAACGTAAGTTTTTAAACTTTTTTCTCAATCACATAGCTTATAGCGTTATACAACATTGGGAGTAGCTGTGTGCTGCAAGGAATTTTTTTCTCCTTTATATGTCTGCGTCTCTGCTTGCACCAGTTCACACTGGTCTGTGAGTGCAGTGCAGCTTTTTTCATTATATATTCTATAGAGTTGCATCTCCATTCTACATTTCCCTTCATATTCATTTAATATGGTGTGGAGTTGCTTCCTTTCTTCTTCCTTTATGGTGGGTTTACACACTTCAATCATTGTGTCCAATATCTGAACAGATCTCTGGTTGCAGTGAAATCATGGACATTTTGCACCATTTGTACACAGCCACAAAATGGAACTATGTGTCCATGATTTCACTGCAACCAGAGATCTGTTCAGATATTGGACACAATGATTGAAGTGTGTAAACCCACCATTAATTGTTGCTTATTACTAGATTCATTTATTTCAGCTGCCCCTTCCTGATTACCACCCAACGCCTCCCTGATCAGTAGTTCCCTGTATCCGTCCCTGTTTGTTACATAAAACTCCATTGCCTTCCTGACCCTTTAATTCAGGTATACTATTATCACTCGTATGAATTTCTAATCTAATATTATTCTCTATGCTTATTCACATAAAATATCGCAGTATAAAAATTATTATAATACATTAAAATAAAAAATAAAATGAAATATTCATTTATCGCTAATATTAGCACTTCTAGATTTTTTACACAAATATTAATCCTAAAACAATATTCCTTTCTATTATACCGTTATATTTCACAGTCCTTAAGGTTGTATCCAACTACAGTTTATCAAAGTCTCCATTCATAGTTCATTAAAAAGTTCTATTGGTATTTCTCAAACCTTTATTCTTCTTATGCACTGTGGTTATTTATCCCTTGTCCTATTCTCTAGTGTCCCAGAAAAAATCCTTTTTTAAAAATACTTTTTTGTAGTCCTTGTTCTTCCTCTTAATCCAGTATGTGTCAGATGACTATCTGCAGGTAACTATCCAACCTAGGCTGCAAGGTTGCGGACACCGCTCCACCAGAGTAGACCATGTAACAGAAAAGAAAAAAAAAAGTTTTGTGCCACCTGTGGATTTATCCTGCTATTATAAGGTTGCACTTAGGAATTACCGTATATACTCGCGTATAAGCCGAGTTTTTCAGCCCAAAAATTGGGCTGAAAAGTCCCCCCCTCGGCTTATACGCGAGTCACTGTATTAGGGATGGGCGAATCTACTCGTTAGGACTTGTTACTCTGCGAGTAGTAAGAAACTCGCAGGAGCCGGTACTCGGCGAGTTTCCCAGCGATTACTCGCACAGTAACGAGTCCAATGCAAGTCAATGGCAATCCTAGTTTTGTCAGAGTTTACTTTTTCTCACTCGCTAGACTTGCTATATCACATCGCTATGTAGCTTGAATCTCCCCAAATCGTTTAAACAATCGCACCGCTTCACGGATACCCGCTGTCAGTAGCGAGTCTGAGCGAGTTTACGAATCCGAGTCCTGTATACTGTATTCGGGACTCGGCTTATACACGAGTCAATAGGTTTTCCCAGGTTTTGCGGGCAAAAGTAGGGGGGTCGGCTTATACACGGGTCGGCTTATACACGAGTATATACGGTAACTAACCTTTTGTGGTTGTGCCACTTCCGCACAACCAGAATGTGAGCGTGTGTTATGGCTCGGGCTGCCAGCCTCAGACCTGTATTTCCTACGTGTCCTAGATCCTCTCAGCTCCTGATCAAGTGCCGGTCAAGTGCTCACTCCAAGGCCAGGCCGGACGACGTCAATCAGGTCCTTTCCCTCTGCAGCTCTGTTAGACCGCTTTCCCCGAAGGGAGATGTATACGAGTAGAAATTGTTTAAGCGGTCCTTCGGTAGAGCGCTGAGATTACACGAACACAATTATCTCCAATCTCTATCTTTATTCTTTAAAAGATGATGCTCCAAACTCCAACCCACAACATGTTTCGACGTGGCAAACACGTCTTCCTCAAGCGGATACGGAGCCATTACAAACTTGGTGCTTATATGAGTGAAAGAAAAGAAAAAAAGTGTAGAAAAATGGTCATATGAATACTCTGATAATAATCATCAGAATCTATAAAACAATATAAAACAGCATTGAATCTATGCCCAATTAATATTTGTATTACATTAAATGAATATGCTAATTGTAGAAATAGCTGATGTAAGGAAAAAAGGAAGAACCCATGGTATTGATCAATTGTGGTGAGAATAATCAGGAATAACTTCAGATGAATATTCTAATATATAGTAACCAATAGGGTGATTAACAACAGGTCAACAAAAAAAATTTTTTTTTCTGGTGCCCAAAATATTTTAATGAATTTGGGGTATTTTTGGGGTGCTGATTCTGAATATGCTATCAGTTTTGCCAGATTGGCTCAAGTTTTTGAGATTTTTGGTATCTTATTTATAGCACTTGTTCGTAAATGCGACGCATCATCTCATTAATTTCTTTGGATTAGTACTTGAACTGAGCAGTTCTCAATATAGTTTTGTGTTAATTAGTGTTCTAAAAGTTTGTTCATAGCTTGATTTTTTGCACTAACTTTATGTTGTTTTCTGTTGTCCAGTGAAAAGCATGAACTCATCAAGAAGAAGTTGTCTTAACGATCCAGACTCATTCTGTTACATTTGTGGTGAATATACACTGACAAAACATAGAAGAAACATAACAGACTTCGTTAAAAAAGTAGCAAAAAACGTCTTTTTTGTTACACATTTTACGAAAAATCTCAAAAACTTGAGCCAATCTGGCAAAACTGATGACATATTCAGAATCAGCACCCCAAAGTTACCCTAAATTCAATGAAATATCTTTGGCACCAAAAATGCTGTTGACCAGTGATATAATCATCAAAATCTACATAATCCCATAGAATATAATATGTGCATTTATGCTTATTCTATTTTATATTTTTAATATATTTTATAAGTTTTATCATATTGTTATATAAAAAAAAAATTTTGTTTTTAGATTGTGTATTTTCCCACCCCTCAGCATCAGGTGGGCTGCACTGATTGCTGATTGGTTGGAAGCAATATATAATGAATTGTTTGTAATGGCTCCGTATCCGCTTGAGGAAGACGTGTTTGCCACGTCGAAACATGTTGTGGGTTGGAGTTTGGAGCATCATCTTTTAAAGAATAAAGATAGAGATTGGAGATAATTGTGTTCGTGTAATCTCAGCGCTCTACCAAAGAACCGCTTAAACCATTTCTACTCATATAGGGAATTAAGGCAGATTTCAGTCACATGAGCTGTGTATTAGGTGTATGTGTGAGGTAATATATACTGCCCGGCCAGGGGGAGGGTTTACTGTTGGCTGGAGATTTATCAGGCTGCCTATAGCAACCAATCACAGCTCAGCTTCTATTTTCCTACAGGTCATTAATATGACATATTCTATTTTGTTATAGCTAACATCAGTTATTTATTAACCTGGGCGTAGCCGAGTAGTACAGCTAGTAGGATATATAACTTAACTTTATTCGTCCTCCATAACCCACAACGCGTTTCCACGGTAATCCATCTTCCTCAGGTTAATAGAGGATGAATTATTATTATTGAAGGAAGTGAGATCAATTTCAGAATCAAAAAAAGAGATGGAATTTAAGTAGGGGTGAAAGGGAAGCCATCACCTCCATTAAAGACAATGAAAACATCGTAATTCGTAGCGCGGATAAAGGGGGAGGGATAGTCTTGATGGATAAGACATGGTATATCGAGGAAGGCAGAAGGATTTTGGGAGATGAAGTTTTCTATGAAAAATTAATAGAGGATCCCAACATTGAGATTTTCCTGAAGTATAACTTTTTGATCAAGGAAGCTTATGAGAAGGAAATTATTAATAAGAAAGAATGTAATTTTCTTGACATTGCACAATATATAGTACCTTTCCTTTATTTCCTACCCAAAATACACAAGAACCTAATAAACCCATAATTTCAGGGATTGGGTCCATAACAAGTAAACTATCTCATTTTGTGGATTTATTTTTACAGAAGTATGTGAAACAGTTGAAATTCTACCTACATGATTCATCACAACTCATTGATGAATTGAGGAGATTACCCCCTATGAAGGGGTGCATCCTTTTAACTCTGGATGTAACAGCCCTCTATAACAATATATCACACAAATTAGGTTTGAAGGTAATTGAGGAATTTTTGAAGGGGAATGCAACAATGCCCGTTGAACAACGGGAATTTTTATTGAGATCAATAGCCTTCATCCTGAATAATAATGTGTTCTCTTTTGAAGGGGATCTTTACAGACAGATAAAGGGCTGTGCGATGGGGACGAAATTCGCACCAAGTTACGCCAATCTCTTTATGGGAGCGGTGGAATCCGTCCTCATCGCACAGCCAGACCCTGAAAGAAAGGGGGTAGCCTTCTACCGAAGGTTTATAGATGATTTATTTATCCTCTGGAAGGGTTCGATTGGAGAGGCAAAAATGTTTGCCAATGGATTGAATTCGAATAATTGGGGAATCTGTTTCACGGCTAATTTTTCCACAACTTCTATCCAGTATTTGGACCTGTGGGTGCATCTTTACGGCCTGGGGATGGTGTCCACTGCAACTCACTTCAGACTAGTTGATGTGAACAGCTATTTGAGGTTTGACAGTGGGCACCTCCCCGGGTGGTTAAAGAATGTGCCCTACAGCCAATATTGGAGAATAAGAAAGAACTGCACCTCTGACCAGGATTTTTTTATTGAGGCCAGGATACTTAAAAAGAGATTTGTGGATAAGAGATATCTAAAAAATCTGTTTGAAAGATGCTTTTAAGAAAACTGTCAATCTCACGCAGGATTTCTGCATAGAAAAAATGGCAGAAAAGAAATCAACACATGCTGGAAAATTTGAGAACAACAAATGGAGTCTGGTCACTACATATTGTCAGCCCAGGTCCGTCATAAGGAAATTGCTGGAAAAACATTGGTTTATCTTGAAAGGTGACCCTTTGTTGTCTTCAGTAATTCCTAACAGACCCAAGAAAATATTCCGGAGAAACAGAAGTTTAAAAAATTTGATAGCACCCAGTAGGGTGGGGCGAAAAAACCCAACTTCAGAGGTTAATGATACTGTTATGTGGGGGTGCTATGCTTGTAAGGTACCAAAATGCAAGTGCTGTGAGGTAATCCAAAATGGAGAAAAAAATGTTCGTTCAAATACCACCAATGAAATCTTCTAGATTAAACATAGGGTTACGTGTCCGTCCACATATATAATTTACGTCTTGGAATGCGCTTGCGGGCTCCAATATGTGAAAAGAACTATGCAAACGGCACATGTGCGATTAAAGAAACATTGACAAAACATCTGTTTAGGCTACCAACTCCATAGTGTGTCCCGAAATTATGCGGGGAGTCACAGTAAAGATCCAGGAAAGATGAGAATGACCATCATTGATCATATCAGAGAGTCAGGGGAAGATAGATTGAGAAATTTGATCAGAAAAAAAGTTACTGGATATTTAAGATAGGTACGTTATATCCTGAAGGACTAAATCTAACTATAGAAAAAGTCTATGGTCTATGAGTGCTGTGCAGCTTTTTTTCATTATATAGAAAAAGTCTCCAGATAAGAACAGGATTTCTGCAGGAATCAGATTTTTTTTAAGTATTTTTATAGAAAGAGTATTTTTATAGAAAGAGATTTTATACATTTTTAAAATTCATTTAGGGTTTTATTAACATATATATTTTACATATGCTTTATATATCCATAATTCAAGTTTTATAATTGTAACTGTACAGTATTTTATTTAGGTAATGAATTCAGGGTACCGTATATACTCGTGTATAAGCCACCCGTGTATAAGCCGACCCCCCTACTTTTGCCCCCAAAACCTGGGAAAACGTATTGACTCGCGTATAAGCCGAGGGTGGACTCCAGCACAGGTATACAGCCCCCAGCAGTGTGGTATACAGCAGGTCCCCAGCACAGGTATACAGCCCCAGCAGTGTGGTATACAGCAGGTCCCCAGCACAGGTATACAGCCCCAGCAGTGTGGTATACAGCAGGTCCCCAGCACAGGTATACAGCCCCAGCAGTGTGGTATACAGCAGGTCCCCAGCACAGGTATACAGCCCCAGCAGTGTGGTGTACAGCAGGTCCCCAGCATAGTATACAGCCCCAGCAGTGCCATTATACAGGGCCCCCTCACAGTATGGCGCCCCCCCTCACAGGATGGCCCCTGCATGCAGCGCTGCGCACATACATTACCTGGCTATCAGCTGTCACCCTCCGGTGGCGATTCGCTGCTCCTGGCTCAGGGCTGCATCTTCCTCTGTGTCTTCCTGCTTGTGGCTGGGGCTCATCGCGATGACGTCATCGCGACTCCGGCCGTTCACGTGACAAGCAGGAAGACACAGAGGAAGATGCAGCCCTGAGCCAGGAGCAGCGAATCGCCACCGGAGGGTGACAGCTGATAGCCAGGTAATGTATGTGCGCAGCGCTGCATGCGGGGGCCATCCTGTGAGGGGAGGTGCCATACTGTGAGGGGGGCACTGACTCGCGTATAAGCCGAGGGGGGGACTTTTCAGCCCAATTTTTGGGCTGAAAAACTCGGCTTATACGCAAGTATATATGGTAATAATGCAGGGATTGATTATCTGTCTGGATAGGAATATTTTATATCAGAGTTGAATTGGTTAATTGTGGATCTTGGGAAGGAAGGATAAAAGGGTGGGGGAGGTTTGAGGGTTGATCTAATCATGGACACTATGTTCCTATATAAACGTTGTTAATAATTCATCTTCTATCCACCTGAGGAAGACAGATTACCGTGGAAACGCATTGTGGGATACGGAGGATGAATAAAGTTAAATTATATATCCTATTAAGATTCCTGGTCCTCCTTTAGTGCTCCTACAGACCACTTTCTTGTGCTGCTTTCCCTAAGGTGCAACACAGCGGTCAGTGGTCCCTGGTTCTGGGCCTGGATCCTTCCCAGCGACCAGCTCCTCACTCCTCTGACTCTCTCTTGTGACTCACTCTTGGGACTCACTCTCAGGACTGACTAACTCCTCCCCTCAGGCCTGGATGTTTTTAAAGGGGAACTGACTTAAGGCAGCCTGTATAGCTCCCACTTCAGGTCTGGGGTGGAAGGTGTGGTGTGTTGTGCGAACAAAGGAGTAACTCCCTCCTTGCATCGGTGGATCCTGTGGCAATCCCCCGCAGGGGTGCACATTCCCCCCTAGTTAACTACAGTCCTCCGGGACTGAAATATTTTTCCATAACATAACTATTTACATTTCATTATTGAACAGAGTCTTAATAATGAAAAATTTACAAAAACCAGGTATAAATAAGAAAATGGGTAACCAGTCCATACAGCGCTAATCCATCCGCTGCAGGCTGTTTAAAGGGTGTTTAAACGGGTGTTTGCCACTACCAGTCCTGTGGCTATGATCCATTTTGAAAATAACAAAAGGAAGCATTCAAATGTCCAACAGGTCAAGTCTCTCTAGACTTAAAGTTCAAAAACACAACAACAAACAATACGGGTGCCTTGGTGTAGGAGTCCTAGGTACTGTAGAGGCCTCTACCGGGTCATAAGCGCTGTAGGCCTCCTGGCCCTGGGATCACCTATTGGCCAAGATCTCGCTTTTTCTGTATATTAGCATTAACAACATATTTACATTTTAAACATATTTACAACTTTTTCTCTGTACCTGAGTGGTGGGTGTCCTAGATTGATACATGTTGACCTACGTAAAACTGGTATGCCACTGGTACGTATGCCTGGTGTAGAGTGAACACTACTTACTGACCCATATGTTGATCTACGTAACACAGATATGCCTGAGTGTCTTCTGATTCTCATAGTAGGAATGGCAGGTACACCGATTGCAGGATTCTCTGGTTCCGGTACAATGGGTAGCTCTTGTACTCTTGACACATCTATTGCTGGTGAAAACATTAAAGTTGGGATTAGGTATGTACCTTCAATCTGAGGCCAATCCGCTGGCAACTCTCCTTTGAGTGTCTGGACTGTCTTTGGCTTCTCTCGCTCTTCTGGCTTTAGACAAGGTACATTTTCTTCTGGGTGAAGCTGTTGAGGGCATTTCTTCAAATGATCTCTGGACACTGTTGCAGTTGTTTCACCATGATCTTTGCTGATTAAACAGGTTTTCTGGTTATTAAAACTGGATGGTAACACAGTGTATGGTTCTTTTTCCCATTGATCATCTAGTTTGTGTAGTCTTCTTTTTCTTTTCAAAACCAATTCGCCTGGTGTTAAAGGCATTCCTTGCGCACTTTTGTTAAATTTGGTTTCTTGTCTTCCTCTAGATTTTTCCAGACGTCTAACAACGCATTCTTGAATTTTCCGGTATTGTTCTTTTCTATGAGTGTCCCAATCTGCATCTGTAGTATCTGATTCAGGAACTACTATGCCTATCTCAAAGTCTACTGGCAATTTTCCTGGTCTTGCTCTCATGAGGTATGCAGCGGTACAATTGGTTGAGCTTACTGGGATGTTGTTGTAGATGTCAACTAGAGCTGGTAACTTCTCTGGCCATTGGTTTTGCTCTTCTAACGGCAGAGTTTTCAGCAATTTGATTGCCAAGTGATTCATATTTTCACACATTCTATTAGTTTGAGGATGGTAAGGCGTGGTGCAAATTTTTCTACATCCGTATAAGCGACATACTTCTTGATATATTTCAGCTTCAAAGGCAGGTCCTTGGTCTGTCAATACCTGGTCTGGATAACCATGTGGTCTGCAGAAATAGGCTTGAAATGTTCTTGCTGCTAATTGAGCTGTTAAGTCCTTTACCGCAGCTACCACAAGGAATCTGGAATAGTGGTCTAACATGGTAAGAGCATAGGTGTATCCTGATTTGCTGGGTGTGATTTTGACATGATCTAAGGCTACCAGTTCTAATGGTTGTTTGGTGATGATAGGTTTGAGTGGTGCTTCCTGGCTGTTATGGTCTCTTCTTCTTAATGAGCATGGTCCACAGTTTTTATGCCATCTCTCTATGGAGGCTCTCATGCTGATCCAATAGAATCTTTCACGTAACAGTATTTCTAGTTTTCTCCATCCAAAGTGTCCCGCACCGTAGTGGTACGCTTCCAATACCATATGGACATCTCTCTTTGGAACCACAACTTGCCATACCATTTCATGTGTTCTTGGATTGATATACTGTCTGCACAATTGACCTTGATAGATGAATAACCTGCTTCTTTCTTTCCACAGGTGTTGGGCTTCTGGTGGAGCATTCTTCTCAAGTTGGGAACCTGGTTGGTTTATTAACTTCTTTACAAGGCTCACTGCTGGATCACTGTCTTGAGTCTCCTTCCATCCATAATGAGGCAACGGGTTTAGTTCAACAGTCTGACGGTTCTGGTAGATGTGATTTTCAGCGATTTTCAATTTCCTACTTTTATGGAAAGCTGGGAGTTCTATTACCTCTAAGACATCCTCTTCTTCTTCAATTCCTTGTAGATGTACTTGAGGATTTCTGGAGAGGGCATCAGCATTTGCGTTGTTGCGGCCTGCTCAGTATGTGTTCGATAGTCGAGCCATCCAACGTTGTTCCAATACACCAACTTTGCGGTATCCAGGTGTGTTAACGGGTTATTATTAGGGATGAGCGAGTGTGCTTGTGACTACTTGGTACTCGCACGAATATCTCGGTACTCGGGGTACTCGGTGAGTACCGAGTAATCCTGTGATACTCTTGCTATGCTCGGGGTCCACCTCCCTGCATGTTGGCGCTCTTTGCAGAGCCATGCCACATGCAGGGATTTGCTGACAGACACTGTAATACCACAGCCATGTATGGTTGTGGCATTACAGTGATTGGCTGGCCGTACAGCGTGATCAAGTCTTTATAAGACCTGATCGCGCTGTGCTCGTCACTGTGCTCCACAGACAGGCAGTGTAGGGAGAGGTGCTGCTGATTCAGGGACAGATTTGTGGCCTTTCAGCTAGTGTAGGTGCAGGGCTGCTAATCTAATACCACAACAGTCCTTCTGAGGACTAATACAGCTATATACAGGCAGGCAGGGAGGCAGGGTATATAGCAAACGTCTTGTGCTAGTATAGCTCCAATTAGTATACGCCAAAACACTGTATACTCGTCAGCGTTTGTGTCTGACCGTTCCAGCTGCCAGGATTAAACCACTCTAATCTGTAATCTCAGTGTGCAGCTAAAAACCAACTCTTGTCTGCATTCATTTACCATCTTTGTGCCGCAGGAGTGGCTTGTAGCTCCAAGTAGTATACGCCAAAACACTGTATACGCGTCAGCGTTTGTGTCTGACCGTTCCAGCTGCCGGGATTAAACTGCTCTAATCTGTAATCTCAGTGTGCAGCTAAACACCATCTTTTGGATGCCTTCATTTAGCTGTATACAGGCAGCACAACATTGAAAATGCCCAAGGCTGGTGGCAAGGGATAAGGAACTGGACGTGATGGTGGTGCAGGCAGAGGCCGAGGCGGTGTGCAAGCTCGAATTGCGCCATGACAAACACCCACATTATCTCGCTCGACCTTCCTGTCCCAATTTCTAGGGGACCGCAGCAGTACACCACTATTAAACCAAGACCAGTATCAACAGGTTGTTAGTTGGATAGCGGATAATGCTTCCAGTCAGTTTGGCACCACCACAAATACCCTGTCTTTCATACGGTCAAGTGTCAGTAGCCGTGAGACTGGACTGCACATTCCACACCCTGATCCTCGTTCCTCCCACCATGCCGAATGCCCAGCCCTGGACATAACTGATCCCACACTTGGACGCTCTGAAGAGCTGTTCACTTATCCATTCTTAGATCCTGACCTCTCGCCAGCTCCAGTTGAAGTGGATCATGAGGAGATCATATGTACCACTACACAAATATTTGAGCAGCCACGGTCTCACGAAGGCAACGGTGCAAACGTGTCTCAACAAGAGGTGGACGATGATGAGACACAATTGCCAGAAAATCTGAAGGAGGACCAGGGTGCGGACGTGGAAGACGACGTGGTGGATGATCCAGTAACTGACCCAACCTGGCAGGAGGACATGCAGAGCGAGGACAGCAGTGCACAGGGGGACTTAGGCGTAGCATCATAACAGGCCGGAAGAAGCAGGGTGGTGTCCGCAGGCAGAAGGCAGGCAACCGGTCCCTGGAACAACAACACGACAGAAGTTGCCAGTACAACTGTTAGGTCTTCCCGAGTCTGGCTGTTTTTTAAGGTGTCTGCAGATAATTCCAAAAAGGCCATTTGCAAAACCTGCCATGCCAGCATCAGCAGGGGTAGCAAAACTAGCAGCCTGACCACCACCAGCAGGATCAGGCACATGTCAGCAAAGCACCCGACTTTGTGGGATGTACACCAGAGTCCAGGAGCAGTGTCTGCTGGTGACACCGCTGCATCTTCCATTTGTGTGCGTGCAAGACAATCCCCTGTCCATACTGCATGCGAAGATGCCTCCTGTCCTTCACCTGTAGTTGCACAAGCAGAAATAGCGCCATCATCAACCACGTCCTTGTCCCAGTGCAGCGTTCAGTTATCCATACACCAATCTTTGGAACGCAGGCGCAAATACGCTGCCAATGCCCCACATGGAAATGTTGCCTTTTAGCCTAGTGGAGACGAAAGCATTCCACGACCTGATGGCGGCGGCTGTCCCATGTTACTCGGTCCCCAGCCACCACTATTTCTCCCGGTGTGCCGTCCCCGCATTACATAAGCACGTGTCACAAAACATCAGACATGCCCTTAACAACACAGGTTCCGGCAAAGTCCACCTAACCACGGACACGTGGACAAGTGCTTGTGGGCAGGGCCGGTACATCTTGCTGATGGCACACTGGGTTAATATTCTGGAAGCCAGGACCCAGTCTGAGCTTGGGATGGAACACGTCCTTCCGACACCAAGGATTATTATTATTATTAGGTATTTATATAGCGGTATTAGGATACATGGCGCTTTACATTTTCGAGGGTAGACAAGGACAAGTGGTCAAAGATGGCCACAAACGAAGACAAACGATGACAAATCCACAATTAGTCATACGGGTACAATAGGGCCGGGGATCCTGTCCGCGAGGGCTCACAGTCTAGAGGGGGTGGGGAGGTAGACAGTAGGAGGGATTGCAGGCCCTAACTCAGTCAGGGTTTCACCCACAGTGTACAGCTCCGGAACGTCATGATCCTCAGCCTCCTCCTCCTCCAATTCATCCTCCACACCAGTCCGAAGCTGGAAGTACTGCAGCACTGCCTCGGCTAAGCGGCAACAGGCTGTGCTGAAGCTAATATGCATAGGTGACAAACCCCACAATGCTGAAGAGTTGTGGACAGCTCTGAAACAGCAGGCAGATCACTGGCTCACACCGCTGAACCTACAGCCAGGCATGGTCGTGTGTGACAATGGACGGAACCTGGTGGCGGCTCTGAGGCGAGGCGAGCTGACACATGTTCCATGTGTGGCCCATGTGCTCAACCTCGTGGTTCAGCGTTTTCTTAAATCTTACCCGGAGCTGTCGAATCTGCTCGTCAAAGTTCGCCGCCTGTGTGCCCATTTTAGAAAGTCACCTACTGTTTCTGCCGCCCTTGCCGGCTTTCAGCGGCATTTGCAGCTTCCAGCTCACACACTGGTGTGTGATGTCCCCACATGTTGGAATTCCACACTGCACATGTTGATCAGGATTTGTGAGCAGAAGAGGGCAGTTGTTGAGTACCAGCATCAACTAGGCCATCGGTATACGGTTCAAACTCCACACATAAGACCTCAGGAGTGGACAAGGATGTCCGACATATGTACCGTCCTCCTAAACTTTGAGGACTCCACCAAGATGGTGAGCGGCGATGACGCCATCATTCGCGTCACCATCCTGCTTCTCTGTCTTCTAAAATGCTCTCTGCTCAAAATCAAAGATGATGCATTGAGCACGATGATTTGGAGCAAGAAACCGTACCTGGTGATTACACACAGGCCAGCCTCATCTCATCCCAATGTGCATTGGAGGACTATGATGAGGAGAAGGATGAAGAAATAGAGCTACTTTCATGCAGTATTGACGGTAATACATGCACAACCGTCAGACTGTCGGTTCAGCGTGGATGGCCAGAGGATAGGGGAGAGGAGGAGGAGGCCAGCATGGCCAGTCATGCTGTTGGTGAGGACCCTGAAGTCTTGCCTGTTAACAGTCTGGCGCACATGGCTGACTTTATGTTACGCTGCCTGTCCCTTGCGTTATCAACATCTTGGCAGACACTCATTACTGGTTGGTGACACTTTTAGACCCACGCTACAAGGAGAACTTTATTTCTCTTATTCCTGAGGCAAAGAGGTCTACAAAAATGCTGCAGTACCAGAAGGTCATACAGTTGTGGCCAAAAGTATTGACACCCCTGTAATTCTGTCAGATAATTCTCAGTTTCTTCCTGAAAATGATTGCAATCACAAATTCTTTGGTATTATTATCTTCATTTAATTTGTCTTCAATGAAAAAAACACAAAAGAGAATGAAGCAAAAAGCAAAACATTGATCATTTCACACAAAACTCCAAAAATGGGCCAGACAAAAGTATTGGCACCCTCAGCCTAATACTTAGTCGCACAACCTTTAGCCAAAATAACTGCGATCAACCGCTTCCGGTAACCATCAATAAGTTTCTTACAATGCTCTGCTGGAATTTTAGACCATTCTTCTTTGGCAAACTGCTCCAGGTCCCTGATATTTGAAGGGTGCCTTCTCCAAACTGCCATTTTTAGATCTCTCCACAGGTGTTCTATGGGATTCAGGTCTGGACTCATTGCTGGCCACCTTAGAAGTCTCCAGTGCTTTCTCTCAAACCATTTTCTAGTGCTTTTTGAACTGTGTTTTGGGTCATTGTCCTGCTGCAAGACCCATGACCTCTGAGGGAGACGCGCTTTCTCACACGGGGCCCTACATTATGCTGCAAAATTTGTTGGTAGTCTTCAGACTTCATAATGCCATGCACACGGTCACGCAGTCCAGTGCCAGAGGCAGCAAAGCAACCCCAAAACATCAGGGAACCTCCGCCATGTTTGACTGTAGGGACCGTGTTCTTTTCTTTGAATGCATCTTTTTTTCTCCTGTAAACTCTATGTTGATGCCTTTGCCCAAAAAGCTCTACTTTTGTCTCATCTGACCAGAGAACATTTTTCCAAAACATTTTAGGCTTTCTCACGTACGTTTTAGCAAACTCCAGCAAGGCTTTTTTATGTATCGGGGTAAGAAGTGGGGTCTTCCTGGGTATCCTACCATACAGTCCCTTTTCATTCAGACGCCGACGGATAATACGGGTTGACACTGTTGTACCCTCGGACTGCAGGGCAGCTTGAACTTGTTCGGATGTTAGTCGAGGTTCTGTATCCACTATCCGCACAATCTTGCGTTGAAATCTCTCATCCATTTTTCTTTTCCGTCCACATCTAGGGAGGTTAGCCACAGTGCCATGGGCTTTAAACTTCTTGATGACACTGCGCACGGTAGACACAGGAACATTCAGGTCTTTAGAGATGGACTTGTAGCCTTGAGATTGCTTATGCTTCCTCACAATTTGGTTTCTCAAGTCCTCAGACAGTTCTTTGGTCTTCTTTCTTTTCTCCATGCTTAATGTGGTACACACAAGGACACAGGACAGAGGTTGAGTCAACTTTAATCCATGTCAACTGGCTGCAAGTGTGATTTAGTTATTGCCAACTAAAGGTGCCACAGGTAAGTTACAGGTGCTGTTAATTACACAAATTAGAGAAGCATCACATGATTTTTCTAACAGTGTCAGTACTTTTGTCCACCCCCTTTTTTATGTTTGGTGTGGAATTATATCCAATTTGGCTTTAGGACAATTCTTTTTGTGTTTTTTCATTGAAGACAAAATAAATGAAGATAATACCAAAGAATTTGTGATTGCAATCATTTTCAGGAAGAAACTGAGTATTATCTGACAGAATTGCAGGGGTGTTAATACTTTTGGCCACAACTGTAGTTGCGGAATTAGTAAAAAAATTCCCTTCTGAAAACGCTAGCGGCAGAGATCATGATTTGGTGGACAACCAAGGCGTCAGGCCGAGAGAGGCACAAGTCCAATCCAGCAGAGGTAGGGGAACACTCTCAAAGATCTGGGACACTTTTCTCAGCACCTTCCATAGCAGAGACCCTGAGGTGCGGGGTTGTGTCACAAGGACTGCAAAGTTTGCGAAGATGCTGAGGGAGTACCTTGCCGATCGTACTAAAGTGCTCTTAGATTCCTCTGTGCCTTATAATTATCGGGTATCCAAGCTGGACACGTGGCAGGAATTGGCTCTTTACGCCTTGGAAGTCCTGGACTGCCCAGCCACTAGCGTTTTGTCAGAGCGTGTATTTAGTGCCGCAGGTGGAATCATTACTGATAAACGCACCCGCCTGTCAACTGAAAATACTGACAGGCTGACTCTGATCAAGATAAACAATGGTTGGATTGGGCCTGACTTCACCACTCCACCACCAAATGATAGCGTAATTTTAATTTTGTGCCAGTAAATTGCCATGCAACTCCGCACACTCACACATGGGTACACACTTCATGACTTTGGCTACTTGCTGTACTGCTCCTCCTTCTCCTCATCTACCACCATCATATGATCAGTGCGACAGTGGTTCATTATGCTACGAAAACATAATTTATTTACATCATATTTATGATGATGACCCTAACCATTCAAAAGTTAGGTAGTAGTTTCATATATACCCCCCAGGGGTAAATGTTTTAGTCCATGCTTACAGAATGGGCATTACAAATACAGGAGACCCGCTCCTTTGTAATGGGAAAAATATTTAGAGACTCTCCTCCATGTTTCTTTCCACGGGCATTGGGATACCTCCTAATTTTTGGCTGCCCTGCCATAGGGCAATACTACAAAAGACCCACTTCCTTAAAATGGGCACATTATTTAAAGAGGCCCTCATGCACGTCTCTATCCAGGGGCATCAGAGTGTCACACAATTTTTGGCTGCCCTGCCAAAGGGCAATACTACAAAAGACAAACTTCCTTAAAATGGGCACAATATTTAAAGAGGCCCTCATGCATGTCTCTTTCCAGGGGCATTGGGGTGCCTCCCAATTTTTGGCTGCCCTGCCTAGGGCAATACTACAAAAGACAAACTTCCTTAAAATGGGCACAATATTTAAAGAGGCCCTCATGCACAACTCTATCCAGGGGCATTGAGGTGCCTTCCAATTTTTGGCTGCCCTGCCTAGGGCAATACTACAAAAGACAAACTTCCTTAAAATGGGCACAATATTTAAAGAGGCCCTCATGCACGTCTCTTTCCAGGGGCATTGGGGTGCCTCCCAATTTTTGGCTGCCCTGCCAAAGGGCAATACTACAAAACACACACTTCCTTAAAATGGGCACATTATTTAAAGAGGCCTTCATTTACGTCTCTTCCCAGGGGCATCGGAGTGCCACACAATTTTTTAAAGAAAAATCTTTCATGTAATCCAAAAAACTAACATACACCAACTCTGTCTCACAAGTGGGTTTGAGCCCTTAATATTTTCTCCAAGAAAATCCATTTTGGTTTCATTTCGTAACGTTTTCTTGTCAGTCCGTAAAAGTGGCGTAATACTCTGACAACATTGTTCACAGCAGTGACTTTGGAGTCTGAAATGCTTAGAGGGGTCTTCCCCATGCTGTTCCCATGTCATTTGAGAACTGTTCTGATACTTTTGTGTCATTTTTAGGGTTTGTCCATGCTGCCGGGGGTCATGGCAGAAAAATAATTGGGTCTCTGTATTGCTAATAAAAAATATGGATATCTTATAGCCTACATTATGTAACATATTGTTTATATGCTTTGATAAAGTGTGGTCAACAGACCAAGGGTGGAATGTATTGCAAATATGAAATGTGGTTGTCTGAATCCAAGCACTATATATTGCAATATATTGCAGTGTATTGATATACTTTAATATTGAGAAACTAGTTCATTCAAATGAACTGTCTTGGTTGTCTGCTATCCACAAAGTGAGTGTTTGCTCTGTGTTGATACAGTAAGACAATGTTAATTGTTCTATGGTCTTTGAAGTTGTGTGTCTTCTACACAAATGACCACTTTGATATTTGCTTTGACAAACATTGGTATTGTAACCAAAATACTGTGTTTAAATAATAAGTTCACTGACCATTATGTTCCATGAGAAATACACAGATCGATTGTCTAGAATAATGTTTGTAAGTAAACTTCTTGAGATAACGGAACTTGGCCAATACGGTTTGATCGACAAGTCAAAGCTTATAAACATTAACCAGGCTTCCATTGTTTAAGCCATATAAAAGTCGCTGAAATCATGATACAGACAGAAGCATTTTTGGTGGTGACTTCTCAGGAGTTCTCTGTCAATTGGACAGATGATGCTCATAAGCTCCTTGATGAAGAAGTCATTTTGTGTACCTGTATTCGGGGCTTCTGCAGGAGTTCTTATAAGCTCCTTGATGAAGAAATCATTTTGTGTACCTGTATTCGGGACTTCTGCAGGAGTTCTTATAAGCTCCTTGATGAAGAAGTCATTTTGTGTACCTGAATACAGTGTTGTGTTTTCCCACTGAGCTCTCCTGTCTTCATCGTGCTTCTCCGATTGATGTTACAAGACAAGATGATGTGCAACTCCATGGTGATGTGATGTAAGTAAATGCAAAACCTTTATGTGTTGATTATACAAATAGTGCAAGCAATATCCTAATGTTAATACAAAATCCTTGTACGGCATTCCAAATAATATAGCCCTGGTGGTATAGACCACCCCTTAGGGTTTTGTGCACAATCTCCAAAGCATCAATAGAATACAGGAGGAAACATGGAGTATATTGCAATAAAAAAGTGATTTTTATTTTTTAGTTTAAAAATGAGTGAAAAAGGGGATAGAATCAGGGAGACGCAGCTCACCACTAAAGCAGAGCCAAATGTCAGCCCAACTGCATGCTATTACAGAAAGTAAAACATGGATATATGGTATGTGTAGCACAGGTACTATTACACACAGTTAATCATTTGCATGGAAACATCATTTACAACCTATATACATAGTAGGGCCATGTCCTCCACTGCCTGACTTCTCCCTGAAGAAGCTAGTCCCCCAGGCTGGCGAAACACATGTAGGGGCCTCTGATAGGACTACTCTTTGCTGGAGCGTGCTCCCACTTTTGTCATCCCCTAGGTATGGATCTCTAAACCAGAACTTGTCCTCTGCACTTGCACTTTATGATGTTCACTGTGACTCACGGATTTTATGTATTTTGGTCTACATGCTGTGATCGTGCAAAACCCTACTATGTATATAGGTTGTAAATGATGTTTCCATGCAAATGATCAACTGTATGTAATAGTACCTGTGCTACACATACCATATATCCATGTTTTACTTTCTGTAATAGCATGCAGTTGGGCTGACATTTGGCTCTGCTTTAGTGGTGAGCTGCGTCTCCCTGATTCTATCCCCTTTTTCACTCATTTTTAAACTAAAAAATAAAAATCACTTTTTTATTGCAATATACTCCATGTTTCCTCCTGTATTCTATCCTAATGTTTTTATAGTTTTGTATTCAAAATCTTTATGTGCTGATTATACAAATGCTGTATGCAATATCATACTATTTTTGTAGTTTTGTATTCTAAATGAGCCTTTTTAATAAAATTACTTGATTACCTTCTTTAAAGTCGTATCCGAGCCTGTTTGTCAAAAGAATTGGCAAAACATTTGGCGTAGTCGGCAGGATACGCGGAAGGATTCAGTAATTTTTTTTTTTTTATATATAGTGTGATATTGCATAAAACATGCCTCTTTTTAGGAAAAAAGTGGTTGTGAGTGAGTCTTTTAAGACTCCAGGGTGGGAGGAAACTCCATATTATATTTTGGCGACTAAGTGGTCGCACAGTGTTGGTTAACGTGAACATTGGGACAAATGTTTGCAGGATGCAGAACCTGCTGATGTGGTAGAATGCTTGCAGAAAGTAAAAGTAGAAAAAGGGAAAGAATTATGTGCTGTTGGTAGGAGTGGCTGGATCCTGCTATCTGCATATAGAAAACAGCATGAGGAAAAGCAAAGAATGTTAACCAAGGTGCAGGAATTGGAAATGCAGCTGTGTGAGGCCCAGAATGCACAGAGTCAGAATAAGTTAGTAATGGACAAATGTGTTGGAACTCAACATGATGCAGAACAGGCTGCAGTATGTGTAAAACAGTATAAGTGCAGAAAGAAGAGGGGAAAGGTGAACAAGAGGAAAGCTTTGGCCATAGCCAAAGCAGAAATGGAGTGGAACACAGATCAGTGGGATAGTGATGCACAGGAGTCAACTGAATCCAAAACTGCCACTGACCCAGAACAGGGAGATGATCATTTTAATGGGGAGATGGAAATGGATCCTCTTCTTCACACATTAAAAGCTGATCGTATATGCCAGAGACAGGTTGTAGAGACAGCTACAGGGAAGCAAAACCAGAATGAGGTAGAAGATTGCAGTGTGTCCAAAACGGTCACCGACGCAGAACAGAGTGATGATCACTTTAATGGGGAGATTGAAATGGATTCTCTTATTAACCCATTAAAATATCATCATTTATGCCAAAAGAAGA
Source organism: Allobates femoralis (assembly GCA_033576535.1). Lineage (NCBI taxonomy): Eukaryota > Metazoa > Chordata > Amphibia > Anura > Aromobatidae > Allobates > Allobates femoralis. The sequence goes on from JARQOC010000007.1 coordinate 26,741,224, forward strand.
GGGGGAAGGTGAACAAGATGAAAGCTTTGGCCATAGCCAAAGAAGAAATGGAGTGGAACACAGATCAGTGGGACAGTGACGCACAGGAGTCAACTGACTCCAAAACGTCACCGACGCAGAACAGAGGGATGATCATTTTAATGGTGAGATGGAAATGGATTCTCTTATTAACCCATTAAAAGATCGTCATATATGCCAGAGACAGGTTGTAGAGACAGCTACAGGGAACGAGGTAGACTATTGTAGTGTGTCTAATACATTTGAGTTGCAACGTAGCTTAAGTAGGAGAAATACTAGGGGTGACAAGGTCCTGGCAATGTCCAGATTCAGGCGATCTGATGATCCCATGTTGTTCTGTAGTGATTATCTGGCATTGTATAGAAATGTTTACAATCATCCAGATATGTCTCAGGATGATGTTAGTTTTCTATTTTCAATGGCAAATCATTGTAATGCTGATTATGCCACCAGAGTGTCTCTAAGGGCCACGTCACACACACAGATAATTGTGCAGATATTGTTCGCAGATCTCTGGTCGCAATGAAATCATGGACACATTGTCCCATTTTGTTGCTGTGCACAAATGGAACAATGTGTCCATGATTTCACTGCAACCAGAGATCTGTGAACAATATCTGCACAAATATCTGTGTGTGTGACGTGGCCCTAAGAAATACCAGTTCATATGAAAGATTTGCAGAACTATTAAGTGACTGGTGTCATGAGTCAAAAGATCAAGATGAAGTATCAGAGAATGTGTCTGCTGTTTACAGACCTAGGTATTGCTTTAGATGTGGAAAGATGAGCCACATTAAACGTTATTGTAATACTGAACTAGAGAGCCATTCATTGCACCAGAATATTGATAGTATGGAGAATGAGGGAGAACTTGCCATTAACAATACTGAATTTACAGACATGGGTAAAAAAGCCGACTTTGTTACAACTGCACAAAAGTCGCAAGTAATGCAGATCCCAAATGTTGATAAAAGTGAGACTGAGAAAGACAAGAATTTGTCATATTGAGGACCCCAAAAAGACTGTGCTAACATTCATGTGATCTGTCTATGGGGCTGGATCATTTTACATTGGTCACCAGTCATCATTCCTGTGTTATGTATTAAAACAATACAATGTATCCAGTGAGGTTGTTTTGTTTTCCCTTCTGTTGTTTTTGTCTGTCTATATGTGGATAATCTATTAGCATATGGATAACAGATAGGATAAGGACAAAGTGAAGTATTTGACTTGTATTTTAACTTTTTCTTTGTGTTTCTTTTCAGACTGGACAACCAGTTTTTCAGAGGAATCAGATCCAATGTAGGCTGGGTTCACATTTGCGGACCCCTCCGCAGCGTTCTGCGGAGGGGATCCGCAATGTGACCGCAGCGGCCGCGAGCTCCTATCTTTATAATGGGAGCGCACGGTGCTGCGCTTGACAGCGCAAGACCGTGCGCACCCATTCACTCCCACATGTGATCTGTGCGCAGGCGGATGCCTGCGCACAAATCACACAGTCTCGTCCGCACCAGGAATGCAACATGTCGCGTCCCTGGAGCGGACGAGACTGTGTGATTTGTGCGCAGGCATCCGCCTGCGTACAAATCACATATGGAGTGAATGGGAGCGCACGGTCATGTGCAGTCAAGCGCAGCACCGTGCACTCTCATTATAAAGATAGGGGCTTCTGCTAGCTGCGCACACATGGCGATTCCCCTCCGCAGAACGCTGCGGAGGGGAACGCCAATGTGAACCCAGCCTCAATTATTGTTCTGATCTGAACCTGCTCAAGTCATTTCTCAAATAGCAGTCAGTGTGATCTCAGACAATAATATGTGTTTTTATTTCCCTTTAGATCAAAATCTGATCTGTAAGTGCTGCATTATTGCTTTCCCCATGTGCGACTGCTGTCAAGAGCCAAGCAATCTTCAGACAGTAAACAGATCTCAACTATGGAAAATGTGGACTTCTGAAAACCAAACAGGATCTATGGATTTACCTAGCCTCAGTTGATGAACACTAGCCATTTTTGAATGGCAAAGACGATCACTGCTACCAATCTACTTATATAATCAGAAGTTTGGAATTCGAGCACTGTAGCCGAATCCCAGACTCCTTTGCGCGAGCCGCAGCCGCACTACCCTTCAAAAAAAAAAAATGATGCTCACCTCTCCCCGAGCCCCCGCCGTCTCCCGCCGTCTTCCTGCAGGTTGCCGGTGGCTCCCGCAGGCTCGCAGTGTCTGCAGAGGTCGTCTACTGCAGTACAGGACCTGTGGTGATGTCACAGTCATGATACACCAGGTTACTCCATGGTAACTTGCGGTCACGTGACTGTGACATCACCACAGGTCCTGTACTGCAGTAGACGACTTCTGCAGACACTGCGAACCTGCGGGAGCCACCGGCAGCCTGCAGGAAGACAGCGGGAGACGGCGGGGGATCGGGGTCAGATGAGCATAAACTTTTTTTTTTTTTTTAACCCCTGCCTTCCTGTTTGGAGACGTTTTACTGTACTGAGCATGCTCAGTACAGTAAAAGCCTCATCCAGCCTCACAGCCTCCTCCAGCCTCACAGCCTCCTCTATCCTCACAGCCTCCTCTAGCCTCACAGCCTCCCCATCCTCACAGCCTCCTCCAGCCTCACAGCCTCACAGCCTCCTCCAGCCTCACACCCTCCTCCAGCCTCACTGCCTCCTCCAGCCTCACAGCCTCCTCCAGCCTCACAGCCTCACAGCCTCCTCCTGCCTCACAGCCTCCTCCAGCATCACAGCCTCCTCCAGCCTCACACCCTCCTCCTGCCTCACACCCTCCTCCTGCTTCACACCCTCCTCCTGCCTCACATCCTCCTCCAGCCTCACAGCCTCCCCATCCTCACAGTCTCCTCCAGCCTCACAGCCCCTTCAGCCTCACAGCCTCCTCTAGCCTCACAGCCTCCTCCAGCCTCACACCCTCCTCCAGCCTCACAGCCTCCCCATCCTCACACCCTCCTCAGCCTCAAAGCCTCCTCCAGCCTCACAGCCTCACAGCCTCCTCCTGCCTCACAGCCTCCTCCTGCCTCACAGCCTCCTCCAGCCTCACTGCCTCCTCCAGCCTCACAGCCTCCCCATCCTCACAGCCTCCTCCAGCCTCACAGCCTCCCCATCCTCCACAGCCTCCTCCAGCCTCACTGCCTCCTCCAGCCTCACTGCCTCCTACAGCCTCCTCCATCCTCACAGCCTCCTCCAGCCTCACAGCCTCCTCCACCCTCACAGCCTCCTCCACCCTCACAGCCTCCCAATCCCCTCAGCCTCCTCCATCCTCACACCCTCCTCCATCCTCACAGCCTCCTCCATCCTCACTGCATCCTCCATCCTCACTGCCTCCTCCATCTTCACAGCCTCCTCCGTCCTCACAGCCTCCTCCGTCCTCACAGCCTCCTCCGTCCTCACAGCCTCCTCATCCTCACAGCCTCCCCATCCTCACACCCTCCTCCAGCCTCACAGCCTCCTCCAGCCTCACAGCCTCCTCCAGCCTCACAGCCTCCCCATCCTCACACCCTCCTCCAGCCTCACTGCCTCCTCCATCCTCACAGCCTCCTTCAGCCTCACAGCCTCCTCCTGCCTCACAGCCTCCTCCTGCCTCACAGCCTCCTCCAGCATCACAGCCTCCTCCAGCTTCACAGCATCACACTCTCCTCCAGCCTCACAGCCTCCTCCAGCCTCACAGCCTCCCCATCCTCACAACCTCCTCCAGCCTCACAGCCTCCCCAGCCTCACTGCCTCCTCCAGCCTCACTGCCTCCTCCAGCCTCACAGCCTCCTCCAGCCTCACAGCCTCCTCCTGCCTCACAGCCTCCTCCAGCATCACAGCCTCTTCCAGCCTCACAGCCTCCTCCAGCCTCACAGCCTCCTCCAGCCTCACAGCCTCCCCATCCTCACACCCTCCTCCAGCCTCACAGCCTCCTCCTGCCTCACAGCCTCCTCCTGCCTCACAGCCTCCTCCAGCATCACAGCCTCCTCCAGCCTCACACCCTCCTCCAGCCTCACAGCCTCCTCACAGCCTCCTCCAGCCTCACAGCCTCCCCATCCTCACAGCCTCCTCCAGCCTCACAGCCTCCTCCAGCCTCACATCCTCCTCCAGCCTCACAGCCTCCCCATCCTCACAGCCTCCTCCAGCCTCACAGCCTCCTCCAGCCTCACAGCCTCCTCCAGCCTCACAGCCTCCCCATCCTCACAGCCTCCTCCAGCCTCACAGCCTCCCCATCCTCATACCCTCCTCCAGCCTCACAGCCTCCTCCAGCCTCACAGCCTCCCCATCCTCACAGCCTCCTCCAGCCTCACAGCCTCCTCCACCCTCACAGCCTCCTCCAGCCTCACATCCTCCTCCAGCCTCACATCCTCCTCCAGCCTCACAGCCTCCTCCAGCCTCACAGCCTCCTCCAGCCTCACAGCCTCCCCATCCTCACAGCCTCCTCCAGCCTCACAGCCTCCCCATCCTCACACCCTCCTCCAGCCTCACTGCCTCCTCCAGCCTCACAGCCTCCTCCAGCCTCACAGCCTCCTCCAGCATCACAGCCTCCTCCAGCCTTACATCCTCCTCCTGCCTCACACCCTCCTCCAGCCTCACAGCCTCCTCCAGCCTCACAGCCTCCCCATCCTCACAGCCTCCTCCAGCCTCACAGCCTCCTCCAGCCTCACAGCCTCCTCCAGCCTCACAGCCTCCCCATCCTCACACCCTCCTCCAGCCTCACAGCCTCCTCGAGCCTCACAGCCTCCTCCTGCCTCACAGCCTCCTCCAGCATCACAGCCTCCTCCAGCCTCACACCCTCCTCCAGCCTCACACCCTCCTCCAGCCTCACAGCCTCCTCCAGCCTCACAGCCTCCCCATCCTCACAGCCTCCTCCAGCCTCACAGCCTCCTCCACCCTCACAGCTTCCTCCATCCTTACAGCCTCCCCATCCCATCAGCCTCCTCCATCCTCACAGCCTCCTCCATACTCACAGCCTCCTCCATCCTCACAGCCTCCTCCATCCTCACTGCATCCTCCGTCCTCACTGCATCCTCCATCTTCACAGCCTCCTCCGTCCTCACAGCCTCCTCCGTCCTCACAGCCTCCTCCAGCCTCACAGCCTCCTCTATCCTCACACCCTCCTCCTGCCTCACAGCCTCCTCCAGCCTCGCAGCCTTCTCCAGCCTCACAGCCTCCTCTATCCTCACAGCCTCCTCTATCCTCACAGCCTCCTCCTGCCTCACAGCCTCCTCCTGCCTCACTGCCTTCTCCAGCCTCACAGCCTCCACCATCCTCACAGCCTCCACCATCCTCACAGCCTCCTCCAGCCTCACAGCCTCCTCCAGCCTCACAGCCTCCCCATCCTCCACACCCTCCTCCAGCCTCACTGCCTCCTCCAGCCTCACATCCTCCTCCAGCCTCACAGCCTCCTCCTGTCTCACAGCCTCCTCCACCATCACAGCCTCCTCCAGCCTCACAGCCTCCTCCAGCCTCACAGCCTTCTCCAGCTTCACAGCCTCCCCATCCTCACACCCTCCTCCAGCCTCACTGCCTCCTCCTGCCTCACAGCCTCCTCCAGCCTCACACCTCCTACAGCCTCACAGCCTCCTCCAGCCTCACAGCCTCCTACAGCCTCACAGCCTCACACCCTCCTCCTGCCTCACAGCCTCCTCCAGCCTCACAGCCTCCTCCAGCCTCACAGCCTCCCCATCCTCACAGCCTCCTCCAGCCTCACAGCCTCCTCCCAGCCTCACAGCCTCCCCATCCTCACAGCCTCCTCCAGCCTCACAGCCTCCTCCAGCCTCACTGCCTCCTCCAGCCTCATTGCCTCCTCCAGCATCATTGCCTCCTCCAGCCTCACAGCCTCCTCCATCCTCACAGCCTCCTCCATCCTCACAGCCTCCCCTAAGCCTACTCACAGCCTCCTCCAGCCTCACTGCCTCCTCCACCCTCACAGCCTCCTCCAGCTTCACAGCCTCCTCCAGCCTCACAGCCTCCCCATCCTCACAGCCTCCTCCAGCCTCACAGCCTCCTCCATCCTCACAGCCTCCCCATCCTCACACCCTCCTCCATCCTCACTGCCTCCCCATCCTCACTGCCTCCTCCATCCTCACAGCCTCCCATCCTCACAGCCTCCTCCATCATCACAGCCTCCTCCATCATCACAGCCTCCTCCATCCTCACTGCCTCCCCATCCTCACAGCCTCCCCATCCTCACAGCCTCCTCCATCCTCACTGCCTCTTCCATCCTCACAGCCTCCCCATCCCCTCAGCCTCCTCCATCCTCACAGCCTCCTCCATCCTCACTGCCTCCTTCGTCCTCCTAGCCTCCTCCATCCCCTCAGCCTCCTCCATCCCCTCATCCTCCTCCATCCTCACAGCCTCCTCCATCTTCACAGCCTCCTCCATCTTCACAGCCTCCCTATCCTCACAGCCTCCCTATCTTCACAGCCTCCCCATCCTCACAGCCTCCTCCATCCTCACTGCCGCTTTCATCCTCACAGCCTCCTCCATCCTCACAGCCTCCTCCATCCTCACAGCCTCCTCCATCTTCACAGCCTCCCTATCTTCACAGCCTCTTCCATGCTCACAGCCTCCTCCATCCCCCTGCCTCCTCCATCCTCACAGCCTCCTCCATCCTCACAGCCTCCTCCATCCTCAGCCGCAATACCTGACACCGCTGCCATCCTGCCAACCGTCGGCCCCGCTTCATCGCCACTGCCCTCGCGCCCTCCCGAGCTCCACGCTGCCCTCGCCGCCGGTGCCTTCCGCCCCTCGCCGCTCTCACCGCTGGGGCCTCAGTGTCGCCATGCTGGTGGAGTAGCGGTCTACGGGCTGTGGACGGGTGTCGGGACCCAATGACGTCGTCCTCTGGGCGGCAACAGCCAATGGGAGTGAGCGGACTGTGTCAGCCTCCAAAGCCTGACACGCCCCGCTCACTCCCATTGGCCGCCCCCGCCGCCCCTGCAAGCGGATTGGGCGCTGTGTTTTACACACAAGACGCCCATCGCATTGGCCAGGACTTGGCGTCCTAGACCAATCGGATGGCCGTCCTGTCTTTACCACACACCGCCCAATCCGCTCCTTCCCCTCAGGTCACATGTGTGACCTGAGGGCAGGCACTGATCCCTCTCGGCACCCATTCACTCCCACATGTGATCTGTGCGCAGACGGATGCCTGCGCACAAATCACCCAGTCTCGTCCGCACCAGAAATGCAACATGTCGCGTTCGTGGTGCGGACGAGACTGGGTGATTTGTGCGCACAGATCACATATGGGACTGAATGGGTGCGCACGGTCCTGCGCTGTCAAGCGCAGCACTGTGCGCTCCCATTATAAAGATAGGGGCTTGCGGTGCTGCGCTCACATTGCGGATCCCTCTGCAGAACGCTGCGTAGAGGTCCGCAAATGTGAAGGCAGCCTTATAAAAGTCTCTGGAATCATGATGCAGACAGAAGCATTTTTGGTGGTGACTTCTCAGGAGTTCTCTGTCAATTGGACAGATGATGCTCATAAGCTCCTTGATGAAGAAGTCATTTTATGTACCTGAATACAGTGTTGTGTTTTCCCACTGAGCTCTCCTGTCTTCATCGTGCTTCTCCGATTGATGTTACAAGACAAGATGATGTGCAACTCCGTGGTGATGTGATGTAAGTAAATGCATAACCTTTATGTGTTGATTAAACAAATAGTGCATGCAATATCCTAATGTTTTTATAGTTTTGTATTCAAAATCTTTATGTGCTGATTATACAAATGCTGTATGCAATATCATACTATTTTTGTAGTTTTGTATTCTAAATTAGCCTTTTTAATAAAATTACTTGATTACCTTCTTTAAAGTCGTATCCGAGCCTGTTTGTCAAAAGAATTGGCAAAGCAGTCTCCCATAAGATAACATTGAACTCGGTGCTGAGGCCGAGTACACGAGCATCTTGGGATGCTCGGCCCGAGCATAGAGCACCCGAGCATTTTAGTACTCGCTCATCTCTAGTTTATTTTCCGTGAAGACGGTGAACTTCGAAGCTGCAAGGTAATGCTTGAACCTTTCTGTTATAGCCCAGACCAAGGCCAGAAACTCCAACTTAAAGGAACTGTAGTTTTCCGGGTTCCTCGCAGTGGGTCGAAGTTTTCTGCTGGCAGTTACTCGCTCTCCACCATCCTGAACCTGGGAAAGGACTGCTCCCAGGCCTACATTGCTTGCGTCGGTGTAAAGGACGAGCGGTAGGTTGTGATCAGGGTAAGCCAGGATTTCCTCACCGGTTAGAGCCTGCTTCATCTGTTGGAAGGAGTTTTCTTGTTCTTCTCCCCATTCCAATGGTGGTTCTTCAGACCTTCTCTTCTTAGATTGGCCTACCAGAAGATCTTGAAGGGGCGCTGCCATCTTTGTGTAGCCCTTAATGAATCTTCTGTAGTACCCAACAAACCTAAGAACTGACGTACCTCGGTGACAGTAGTTGGTCTCTGCCAGTCCTGGATAGCTGTCACTTTTTCCGGGTCTGGTGCTACTCCATCTGCGCTGACCACGTGTCCCAGGTATTGGACTTTAGGTTTCAGCAGGTGACATTTAGATGGTTTGAGCTTCATCCCAAACTTTTCTAAAGCCTCAAATACCTCTGCCAGGTGTTCCAGGTGTTTCTCGTAGGTTTTGGAAAACACGATGACGTCGTCCAGGTATAAGAGTACTGTCTCGAAGTTCCAGTGTCCCAGACAACATTCCAGGATTTCTTTGAAACGTTCCTGGTGCATTTCATAACCCGAATGGCATGCTGTTGAATTAGCATAGTCCCATTGGTGTTGTGAATGCAGTCTTCTCTTGGTCTTCTTCTGCAACAGAGACCTGTCAATACCCACTAGTGAGATCTAACGTGGAGAAATAATTATCAGTCTTTAATGCAGCAAGAGACTCCTCTATTCGGGGTAACAGGTAAGCATCTTTGTGAGAGATCTTGTTGACTTCCCTATAATCCACACACATCCTCATCATGCCATCCTTCTTCCTGACGAGGACTAAGGGAGTTGCCCAGGGACTACAGCTATCTCCCTGGGCTTCTTCATGTCCCACAGCATCTCTTTGGCATGTTGGTAGTGGAATGGGTCTGTGTCTCAACTTAATTGGGGGATGATCTCCTGTGGGTATGCGATGGTGTACCCCTTTAATCCTCCCAAAATCTAATGGATGCTTACTAAATATTTGCTCGATTTCCTGTGCTACCCGGTAAACTCTGCGCTTCTGGTGAGAAGGGGTGGCATCAGTTCCTATGTGCAACAGCTGACACCACTCCTCTAGCTATCCTTTGGAGTTGTTATCCTCTACCTGGCTAGATGAGGAAACAGGTCCCACTGCCTGTATGTTGTTGTTACAAACAGTATACAGCTTTGCTACAGTAGCATACTGGGGTAGTTTGGCTTCTTCTTCCCCACAATTTAATACACGGATTGGTACTCTTCGCTTGCATACATCCGCCACCCCTCTGGCTGTCAGTAGTGTAGGTCTATGCTCTGAATATACCAGCTCTACAACTGCCTGGTATTCCTTTCCTCTGAGACCTATCGCTGCTCAACACCATATCCTCATTTCGTTTTTTGGTGGTAATACAATGGGATGTGGGTCAGTTACCCGCACACTGCCAATTTCTCCTCCAGACAGATTTACCTGTTTCTTGTGGATGAGGGCTCAGATCTCTCTTTAGATGACTCTTGTCTGCCCATAACTAGCAGTCTGAGAAATCTGTCAGATTAAAAGCAACACTTCTCCAAAGTAGTTTTCAATAACATTTGTACCAATTACCATGTAGGGGTATTTTTCATTAGGATTGTCTTCTACCACAAATAACCCTTGGCCTTTTAATTCCTCCCTCCCGAACGTTATTGTAGCTTCTCTGTACCCCACCTGTTTTTGTAGTTGTCCATTAGCTGCAATAATACAAAAATTGGGGTTTGGGGGTTCAAGATCGTTATCAGACCAAAATTGTTTGTAAAGGATATGTGGGATCGTAGTGACCTGCGACCCGGTGTCCAGTATGGCTGACATGGGGATTCCTTCTAGCGTAATGTTGAGGTATGGACGGCCTCCCACGTACCGGTTACGCCAGTCATATGGGCCCAGCTGCTCCACTCCTGGGGGCTGGCCCTCAGGCCCAGGAATCTCGTGTTTAAAGGACATCCTCTTGCAAAGTGTCCTGCTTTGTTGCATCGCAGGCAGATGGGTTGTCCTGAAGAAAACGTGTAGTCCCTGGCTCTGCGTTGGAATGGTGCGTCGGTCCCCTGAACTGGCGACTTGTTGGTCCCCTCCACAGGCGACATGGGTCTACGTTGGAATGGTGCATTGGTCCCCTGCACGAGCGACTTGTTCTTTCTCCACATTCATGGGACATCATCAGGGCTATCAGCTAGTTGGATTTTGCTTGGAGGTGGTGCCGCCGGCATAGTTTGCAAGAGCTTTAGTACATAGTCCATGTTTTTGGTTAACTGTAGCACCTGGTTACGCATGTCATCATCTGAGTTACCTGCTACAGCTTGTCTTTCTACTTTTGCAGGATCTGTAGAAATGGGTTTAAAGTCTATGGGAGAGGTGTTAACCTGCCAGGATTGTATTGCAGGTTCTGCAGACACTGGTTCTCTTAACACAGTTATAGCATGATCTTTTAAGTCATTAAATGGCACACAGTTGGGTGATCCAATACCCACTTATGTACCTGCTGGCGGTGGTAGTCTGACCTCAATCCCTCTGTAAACTGTTCTGCAAGCATTTTATCCTCTTCCAATACACTTGCCGGGTCTACCTGTTTTAAAGACCGGAGTGCCCCTTGTAGATGGAGGGCATAGTCTCTGATGGTATCCTGCGGTCTCTGCTTACACTGGTAGAACAGCATCCTCAATTCAGACTGTGTGCGTTTTTCAAAGACAGTTTTTAGTTTATCAAACACTTTAGCAGCAGAGTCCCTGTCAGCATCACTCCAGGATTCAACCTGCGCCTGTTAATTGTCCCAGCACAACAGTGGCCCGCTGCTTCTCTGTCATCGTATACATGTCCAGCATTGCACACATCTTTTGCTTAAAGGCTGCTAAGGTCCCGGGTTTGCCTTCATATGTTGGTAACCATTTGGCACCCCGTATATACGGCAAGGCTATCGGCATTATCTGGGCCGCTGCTCCGGGTGCTGCATTCCGGGCATGTCCCCCGTCAGGGACCTGTGCATCATCTGAGTCACTCATGATGGGGCCCACCCTAGTTAAACGCTGCCAACCGGTGAGATGAAAGAAACTTTTCCGGTTGTTGGCGGCTCTGCAGAGGGAGCGGAGCATCTCGGGTATTTCCGGAACTGGGAGCTGCGCTTCGCGAATCTCCAGCAGATTGAAGGGGCAGGGCTTATCTGCCTGCTCTTTTCTACCCGCGCTGTGGTGCAGTTCAATTTCTGTAAGGGGGGCCAGGTTTTACAGTTCAGAAACAGTTAATAAAGTTCAGTTCTTGGCACACAGTTCCCAGTTTTACCGGGCACAGGATCTTGTTTGTGATGCCAGAATTGAGGCGGTCGACAGGGTAGGGGGTACTCGGGTATCGGGACTGATGGCCACTTTGACGGGGAATCACGGCTGGTCGGTCCCCAGTCCCGTGCCTTGGACCCTCAATGGCGGGGAATGGTGAGGGATAAGGGGATTGGTAACGTGACGCCACCTATGGTACCTGGTAACGGGTATACCAGCGCCGCAGCTGGCCGCTGAGGTGATGGTGGGTACAGCAGAGTGTGGTACAGCTCCCCACAGGTGGAGCTCTACCTCAGGGCAGTGGGGATGGATGAGGGGAGTAGTAGTCGCATCTCTGCAGACGAATTGCGGCGGTTAACAGGCACACACACACAGTGATGGTTGTTTCGGTACCTTTTAGTGGTGACAAGGTAACAGGTACAGTCCAGAGAAATAACCAGGTTCCCGGTGCAACTTGGGACTTCCACCTTAGAAAGTTGTGAGGCCTCCTCTGTCTCTGTGCTCTGTGGTTTGGGATGGGTCCTGCCTGTGCTCGAACCAACTGCTCCTTCTCCCTCTCAGGGCTTTGCTGTAAACTGACTTTGAGGTCCTTCTGCGGGGTCCCTGTTTCTCCTCTGGCCCCTGGTCCTGTACTTGGTCAGTTTTAGCGTATCTTACTTTGCTTTCTTCAGGGTTGAACTCCTCCCGAATCTTCCGGGCTTTTGCTGTTACACAAAATGTTTGCAGCGTCGGACTCTGGTGTTCGGGTGTACTATAAGGAGACCTTAACTGGTTCCCTCTCTTGATTCCCTGCTTCCTCCACTGGCCTCCGACCCTTTCCCTAGGGTGCAAAACAGTGGTCAGCGGTCCCTGGTCCTGGATCTTTCCCAGCGACTAGCTCCTCACTCCTCCGACTCTCTCCTGCGACTCACTCTCGGGACTGACTAACTCCTCCCCTTAGGCCTGGATGTTTTTAAATGGGAACTGACTTAAGGCAGCCAGTATAGCTCCCCTATCAGGTCTGGGGTGGAAGGTGTGTTGTGCTGTGCGAACCAAGGTGTAACTCCATCCTTGCACCAGTGGATCCTGTGGCAATCCCCCGCAGGGGTGCCACAGTTACTCCTCAGTTTTCATTTGCCAAAATACAGATTATGTGCTGATTTAACAAAATGGTGGACAATATTTTTCTGAACCATAAAGAGATGGGAAAAGGTTAAAAACAATACAAAAAAATTTTTTATACTCACATGACTCACCTCTTTTGCCCCTCCACACTTTATCTGTCCAGTCCTCATTGCATCTACTAACCTGTGCTGAGGGTGCTTGGTTTCCTGGTTCTGAGGAGGCCCAGGAGTGTTCTCCACATGCGTGCGCAAGGTTATGTCTCATGTCCTGTCCTAATAATGCCATGACCTTCTGTGAACTTGAGCAGAACTGTCATAGGCTAGGGTCACATTTATATTTTGACCCTAGCCTACCGGATTGCGGTTTTATCTTAGAACTTTTCCCAGCACCGCATAGCGTTACCGCTATGTGGTGCTGGAAAATGCTGCTCCTAGTTACCAGATATTTACCTTACCATCCTGTCACACAGGCAGCTGCCGGGAGTGTGCTTTACAGTGCCGCACAGAAATCGCTGCAGACAGCGTTTCCTGTGCGGCGCAGTAAAGCGCACTCCCAGCAGCTGGCTGTGTGACAGGTTGGGAAGGTAAATATCAGGTAACTAGGGGTAGCATTTTCCAGCACCGCATAGCAGTAACGCTATGCAGTGCTGGGAAAAGTTCTAAGATAAAACCGCAATCCGGTAGGCTAGGGTCAAAACGTAAATGTGACCTTAGCCATAGCCCTCCTCATATCCAGAAATCCTGGCCTATTGTGAGAGGCCCGGGGATTCTAATGTGAGCAGTAGCTGCTCAGAAGATGTGACGAGGACCATATGGAAAATGGTGAGGAGCAGAGGTTCTGGAGAGAGATAGGTGAAATAAAATTTTGCCTGATGTGCTCATCTGTAGTGTTTAGCTCATACACCCTGAACTGAAAGACTGACACATCTTCCCTGAATTAATTTAAATACATAATCTTCTATTACCCAAAGGCACACACACCTGGATTCACATTATAAAACATGAACATTATGAATAAACGATACTATCTCCTTTCAAGTGACAAAGTAGAACACAATCTTTATGCAAATCAAGAAAACAACAAAATCCTGCAAAAAAAGCAAAACGTATGAATTTGCTTTGCCAGTTTTCAGCACTGCCTCGTTTTACACTTGTGTAGGAGCAGTCTAGGTGCTATCCTCCGAAGATAACAGGTGTAACTGGGAACCTGAAAAGAAACCTGTGGTTTCTGTGAGAGAAGACTTTCAAGAGAAGACTTAGGTTGGGGTCACATTTGGGCAAGCAATTGCATTCCAGATCTGGATGCGGTGAACACAATCTGATAACCGGATTGCTCAGGATGTGTAATCTTGAGCAATGCTGTTACCGTCTACTTTGTTCATACTGTATATGGCTATACTGTAAATGGGTTATTAACCTCTGACATGCCCACAGGAGTGGGCAGCATATCTCTAGGGGTGGTGGGCACCCCTAGAGATATGTTGCCCACAACTAATATTAATATTGAATGTTTTATTAAACAGCTAACACTTTGTTCATCCCTGTGGCAGCAGGGATGAACAAAGTAGTCAGAAACCGAATTGCTCAGGATTACACATCCTGAGCAATGCGGTTACCGCATTGCGAGTCACAGAACCGCTCCAAAAACTGCAGTCTGCATGATTTTTTGCGCAGGCTGCATATCCGGAGCTGGTAACCGGATTGCATGTAGAGCATAATGCACAATGCGGTGCTTGAAGCCTACAGAGCGGCGCGGGTGTACTGACGTCACCCGATGCCGGAAATGACGTGTTTCGCGTCATTTTAGCCCAGCAGGCAGCGCCGTGGAGAGCAGGGAGGTGCTGACTACAACATGAATAGAAGATCACGGTGTTATGACAAAGAGGACCCGCCCTAGGGACTGAAGGATATAGCCCTAGCTAATTAACATCGCTAATGAGTAAGTTATAAAACATTTTTCTCCACTTTCACAGGATGCTTTTCTGAGACAAAAGTGTGAGATTAGAGATAGGATGATGCAGGGACATGTTTTGATAGCTTAGGAGGCGTTTTAGAGGTGACAGGATCCCTTTAAAGATTGTAAAGTATTTTTACGGCTAGTGGTGTAGAGCACTGCAACTAGAAGAACTGTTGAATGCATTGATATACCTTTCTCTATTCCCTTTTTGTTCTGTAATCCCATTAAAATATTTGTGTACATTACCACTGAGTCTCCCTTTTCTGTGTGCTGCATCCAGTTACCTGTGTTTCACTTGCATGCTATATGAACCCTTCCAGCCCTTTACTCAGTTTAGTCACATGGAGGTAAACTGATAATACTGGATGTCACTTGGGAATGCTGGATTACTGCATCTGTAGAAACAATTCTGGACAGAAAGGACAGATTGCTGCCAGCAGGTAAAGGAATAAAGGGACAAACCGACAAACTAATCAACTGCCTCTCCCCTACCAGTTACATTTGTAGCTCAGCATTTTTTTGTGCTATGGAGATTATGAAACACTGAAAAATGAAAAGAGATTCCAAATCTTTTGTAAACTATCGAGATGGAAACATGCCATCTTCATTGTAGATTAAAAGGGAAACGCCTGTTTATCCATTTGACTTTAAAGGGACTCTGTTATCAGCACAGAATGACTGGTCAAACCATGTACAGGCGTTCAGTGTGTAGCATGGCACAGGGCAATAGTCGAGGGCGATGTAGTTGTCTTTTACGCAGTTGATTGATTTCTTGAAAATGTAGTTTACACAACATAAACTTGATAACAAATGAGTACTTTAGATAGCAGTCACAAGTCTTTTTGTACATTTCTTCATATCAGAGCATCGCTAAACACACTTTCTTCAATCCATTCGTTCCATCACTATGCACCCTTGCACCACACTACAGTCCTTGAAATTCATATTCTCTTCTCCCAGTTCCACATCTTTTCCCTCTTAAAAGGATGTTGCCAACATGGCCAAACTGAGCTGTAAGGTCTCGGAGGTTTAGGGAACTCCCGCTTTGGGAACTCACTTAGTTTCACAGTCTGGTCCATTTTGTACAAGGACCCTTATCTCTCCACCACCCATTCCTTTAGTTAGTCCTTTGACATGATTCCCATAGCTCACTCACTCCAGACACTCACGACATGCTGCTCTGCAGACTATTCAAACCTGAGGTCTGTCTGTCACACGCTGGACCCTATCTCACCTTCCAGAAGGACACTGTTTCTGTACCTTTGCACTATCCTAGACCATTGTGGACTAATCCAACATTTAACTTTATCTTACTCTTCACTACTCACTGTCTGTCGATATAATAAAACCTAAAGGTAATTTATGCTATTGCAGTGTCCGGTCTCCTGAGCGCTGGTTCATATCATTTCTGTTTTCTGCTACTCACTGTCTGTGGCTGTGCAGAACATAGCTTCTTCACAGTACAATGTGAAACATTTTACAAGCAAACATTAATTGTTTCTGACCCCACTGTCAGCATAACATAATACGACAATATTATACATCACGGTTTACAAACACCATTACCTTCACGATAATGCATGACATGTTTAAATTATACTTTACACTTATGCAATCATAATGTGATTGGTGTCTTCAAGGGGGAATTAAATTAACCTTAGGTAATGACTGACAACACCTCTATGTGAAAGGTGCAAGCTAGAAAAAATATATCAAGGAAAAAAAGGGGAAAATTCTGCTGCACACTGACACAAGAAAATTGTGAAAAACCATATAGGCTAATGAATGCTAATGGCATGGCTATGTGTAGTACCAGTGCAAATGGAACATAAGGCATAGCAGAAAACTGCTTCAGAGTACATAGAAAACAATGAGCACTTAGCTGATGCGATGGCCATAGCATTGTTAGCCTGGTAACCAGCGTCAAGGTGTCTCATCCTACCGGGTCCTATCCTACTGCCTCTATCTGCTGTGTAAAATTGCTTGTATGGGTATTCCTGCCACTAACTGCAATTTTTAACCAGCCTGTAAGGGCATTTCTAGGACAAATGTCCTGGCCTCTATCTACTGTGCTGAATTGCTTCTATGGGGGTTCATGCCACTAAATGCAATTTAAAACCAGCATGTAAGGGTGTGTCTAGGACCAAAGTTACAATAAGATGTAGAGTTTCAGCATGGCTACAGGGCAGGGAAGAGTGCACAGTCAAAAATGTAATAAAATTAACCTTAGGTAATTACTGGCAACACCTATGTGAAAGGTGCAAGCTAGAAAAAAATATATCAAGGAAAAAAAGTACACTAGTACTACACATAGCCATACCATTAGCATTCATTCATCCTTTTTCACAATTTTCTTGTGTCAGTGTGCAGCAGAATTTTCCCCTTTTTTTCATGGGGGAATGTGCACCACAAGTTGATGTTTTTACAGGCACATCACAGCCGAACTAATCATTTAAATACACCCTCCCACCTGCTTGTTTTTCCTCTATCTACACCCTGCCCACATCTTTGATTAAAGAGGACCTGTCACCAAACCAGGCATGGTGATCTACCGTATTTTTCGCTTTATAATACGCACCTGATTATAAGACGCACCTAGGTTTTAGAGGTGAAAAATAAGAAAAAAAATATTTTGAGCCAAATTGTGATGCTCTGTTTTGGGGGATCTGCGGATGACGCTCTGTTATGGGGGATCTGTGGTGACGCTCTGTTATGGAGGATCTGTGGATGACGCTCTGTTATGGGGGATCGGTGGATGACACTGTGTTATGGAGGATCTGTGGTGACGCTCTGTAATGGAGGATCTGTGGTGATGCTCTGTTATGGGGGATCTGTGGTGATGCTCTGTTATGGGGGATCTGTGGATGACGCTCTGTTATGGAGGATCTGTGGTGACGCTCTAATGGAGGATCTGTGGTGATGCTCTGTTATGGGGGATCTGTGGTGATGCTCTGTTATGGGGGATCTGTGGATGATGCTCTGTTATGGGGGATCAGTGGTGACGCTCTGTTATGGGGGATCAGTGGTGACGCTCTGTTATGGGGGATCTGTGGATGACGCTCTGTTATGGGGGATCTGTGGTGATGCTCTGTTATGGGGGATCTGTGGATGACGCTCTGTTATGGGGGATCTGTGGATGACGCTGTGTTATGGAGGATCTGTGGTGACGCTCTGTAATGGAGGATCTGTGGTGATGCTCTGTTATGGGGGATCTGTGGTGATGCTCTGTTATGGGGGATCTGTGGATGACGCTCTGTTATGGAGGATCTGTGGTGACGCTCTAATGGAGGATCTGTGGTGATGCTCTGTTATGGGGGATCTGTGGTGATGCTCTGTTATGGGGGATCTGTGGATGACGCTCTGTTATGGGGGATCAGTGGTGACGCTCTGTTATGGGGGATCAGTGGTGACGCTCTGTTATGGGGGATCTGTGGATGACGCTCTGTTATGGGGGATCTGTGGTGATGCTCTGTTATGGGGGATCTGTGGATGACGCTCTGTTATGGGGGATCAGTGGTGACGCTCTGTTATGGGGGATCAGTGGTGACGGTCTGTTATTGGGGATCTATGAACTACAGTACTGTGCTTGGAGTACCATATATTGTGACTACTATCCCCCTCATCCTTAGGAATACACCCATGTACTGTATACATGAGTGTATTCTGAAAGATGAGGGAGGTGGTAGTCACAGTAGCAATAAACACATTGACTACATTACAATCTCTTCCTATTTACACCGAATATGGCTACAACCCCCATCATCCATCAGAATACACCCATTGGCACAGTATATTCTGAAGGATGATGGTGGTTGTGTTTCTCTTTAATGTGTGCTCACCTTTCCCAAGGATCTCTTGTCTAGTGAGTAAACAAGTGTTTTACATACATTGTGCAGGGATGGATATCTGATTGGTGGAGGCAGCTGAGCAACAGTTCCCTCCACCAATCAATATCCATCCCTGCAGAGGAGGATGAGAATAACTCTTCTCTCCCTCCTCTACATAGGGTCTCAATGTGCAGCGGAGCCCAGAATCCTGCCTGCTGCCGACTATTTCCCCCATGACAACTGCAGCGCATGCGCAGATCGAGAGCTCAGTGACCGATAGCTCCATCTGCGCATGCACTGGATCGGCGGCCATTTTCCTGAAGGCCTGTGCGGGAGACACAGGAACTCATTCAACGTTTCCCTCTCCAAACTGGAAACGCAGCCGATACCGGAAGTGCAATGGCGCCGGCCTGCACTACGCCTCCTGCATACCGCCGAGCACCACGGATGACCGTGGATCACCGCACCGTCACCCCCAGCTCCAGGCCTGCTGCATTGCCCGACTGCCGACCCTGCCTTGCACCTGTCTGCTCTGCCACCGCCACTGCAAGCCCGGTAATATTGATTTATGGCACTTTTTTTCACAGGTTTTTTCAATATTTGCTTTGTAAGATGCACCCCCATTTTCCCCCCAATTTGGGGGAAATGAAAGTGCGTCTTACAAAGCGAAAAATACGGTAATTACAGCACTGGATACTGCATGTCTCCAGCATGCAGGCAAGGGGTCCCCCAGCACTTGTGTAATCTGCCCACCGCTGCCAATCATTCTCTCCCTGTCTGCAGCATTTAAACAGAGTTTTTTTCTCTCGCGTGTAGCCCGCCCCTCAGGGGGTGGGGCTACACGGGAGAGAAAAAAAAAATCTGTTTAAATGCTGCAGACAGGGAGAGAATGATTGTCAGCAGTGGGCAGATTAAACATGCAGGGGGTGTGAATCTGCCCTTGGCTGCAGCCCCTAGCCACCTCCTTAGTGGCTGTAGCATGTAAGTTTTCTAACTGTATTATCTCGGGGTACAGGGCTGCTCAAGTGCTGGGGGACTCCTTGTCTGCATGCTGGAGACATGCTGTATCCAGTGCTGTAATTAGATCACCATGCCTGGTTTGGTGACAGGTCCTCTTTAAACTAAAAAAGAGAGGAGATACAAGAGGTGCAGATTGTGCCTTATCAAAAAGACACTGATTGTTCTAATGTGGATTATATAGAGAATCCACTCACCTTTTTAGGTTGTGAGACTCACAACCAGTTTGAAGGCTTTAGCAGCTGCTGCAGGACCTTCACCATCACGCCAAAACCGCGGTAAAATCAGAAGTTAAACAGGAATGGTTTCTACGGTCCGCGCTGCTGCTCTTGATCAAAGTATTTCACAACAAGGTTGTTACCATCATCAGGTCCTTTATTCATCAATAACCTACGCATTTCAGTGCTGTCCCAGCACCTTCCTCAGGGTGAAGGTGCTGGGACAGCACTGAAACGCGTAGGTTATTGATGAATAAAGGACCTGATGATGGTAACAACCTTGTTGTGAAATACTTTGATCAAGAGCAGTAGCGCAGACTGTAGAAACCATTCCTGTTTAACTTCGCATCTTTGATTGACAGCTCTGGCAACATAGAGCTAGAGAAGGGCGGAGATAGAGGGAAAACAAGTAGATAGGAAGGTGTATTTAAATTATTAGCCCTGATATGATGCATCGAACTCCTGTACTTGGTTTGAATGGTCACTATGTGCTGACAGAGTCCCCTAAAGGCACTGTCACACGCCGCCATATGGCTTCAATATCGCTGGTGATTTGATATGAGTGTGCATGTTTCGGGCACTTTTTTGTGACCGCTGTGGAGCTGTCACACGTAGCAATCTTGCATGTGATCTCTGGTGATCCTGCATTCCAGAAATCGCCTGCAGAAGACCGGAAGCGAACTTCCCTTCACACATTGCCGCATCACACGCCACAATCGTAACAATTATGTGGCCCCTATCACTGCGATTGGTGGACGGAACTGTGTTCCCATTGGTCAGCTTTTCGTGAATGCACGGGTCATCAAATATGATGCAGAGCCTCCATACTATTTAACGTTCTGTTGTTATGGTTGCTATGGTGTTCAGCATGTGACCATGATGTCACTTTCAGCTCTGAGGGTAATACCTCCATAATGATTTGTTTTGTGTATACAATTGCTATGGCACCATGCATGTGACTGTGATGTCATTTCCTGTTTCAGCTGCATTACATTGTTCATAGCAATGATGGGCCTCCAGCTGATTGTCTATAGGCTTTTCCTACGTCCGACCGAGTCCAATACGGCTCACACCACTTTGGTCCCATGTATTTATGTACAGACTACTCATTTGCATTTACAAACACTCTATATGTGTTCATACATCATAACCTGCAACTAACATCTTATCTGTTTTCTGTACCTCATGCCAGGTGCTCTGTTTCACACGTATGAGTCCCTTATCTGCATTCACCATTGTGATTTTTGTATATGATATGACATTTTTGTGAGCTGCGTTCCCCTGTGCATGGTGGAAATCACACTCCCCGCAGCCCGCTGTGTAGCTGGTATCCAGGGAACACAGCGATTTGCTAGGGGCCGCGTTCGCTGCAATGCAGACTACATAGTGAGGAAAAAGTTTTCTGCAAACAACGCAGGGAATTTAGTATCGTGCAAGTGTGACCCTAGCCTAAGCTACTTTGGGTCTTATGCTATGCATCATTCTGAGGACTCTTCATTAGTGGAGTCAGTTCGTTCTTTTCTAGAGCTAGATTTTGATGCTAAACTTCAGTGTATCCATCCGGTTTCTCACATCTCGTTGTCTCATTCTGGACTAAGTAGATGTAGTTGCCGTGAGTCAACCACTAAATGCAACCATGGTGTTCTATATGACATGCACACTTATACTAGTCATGAGTCAAACCATGTCAAATCTTTAACCAGAAAAGGCTAGGGTCACACATGCCAATCAGTTTTTTCCACTGGTTTCAATAACAAATCCGTTTTTATGGGCTGTTTTTGAGCCTTCTGTGCAGCTATGCATTTTTTGGACTTTGCCATTTTTTGCCAAAAAATGCTAGCAAAAACGGCTCCGTTTTTTTACTGCACCAAAAAAAGGATCTGTTTTCCCATAGGGCCTTATGTTAAAAAGCGGGTTCTTTTTTACTGCACCCAAAAACATTGCTTACAGCGTTTTTTGGGTCCACTAAAATAACAAATTGCGTTTTTTAACAATACAGTCACACTTGATCCCAGGTTGCATTTTTAGAAGTTAAACAAACTGTAAGCGGTCTAATTGGAGGCGCTCAGGCACAAAGGCAGCAGGCACTGGGATGGTTTTTCAACAGACCTTTATTCAGACTCCCCTCCTACTCAACAACATGTTTCAATAGATTCTCTATCTTCCTCAGGTGGTGGAGGAAGATAGAGAATCTATCAAAACATGTTGTGGAGTAGGAGGGGAGTCTGAATAAAGGTCTGTTGAAAAACCATCCCAGTGCCTGCTGCCTTTTTGCCTGAGCGCCTCCAATTAGACCACTTACAGTTTCTTTACCTTCTAATATAAATCCCTCTCTGAGGGTAAAGCGGCGGGGAGCAGCTAGGCGCAGAGTGCAGCTTAACGTGAGGACCTGGCGTCGCCTGGCAACAGGAGCTATAACTGAAGGACCTGCGGTGACGTAACTGGATGCTTGGATGCTGCACAACCCGATAAGGTGAGTGGCCACCTATTAGTACGCCACGCTAAAAAAGGCCCCCCTGGTAACCGCACTATTATGCTCTTTCTCTCTCTTTTCTCTTGCAGGTTCCATTTTTAGCATCAGTTTTTGGACTTAGAAAAATGAAGTTAAAAAACTGATGCCAATATTGGATCCAGGGCTTATGTGTGACCCTAGCCAAACAGTCACTTGCCCCTTGAACTAACTCCACCCATTGTTGGCTAGTACCAAGCTTAAGTATTTCTGCCACTGCATTCATCTTGTTTCTGGGCTGATCGTCCCTTCAAACCATCATATCTATATAATGGCTTATATTTTACATAATGTTCCTATGCATATTATATTACATGTGCTGTGTGAAACATTACCTTAAAGGTACTTTCACACGCCACCATATCACCGGCAAGATGGCTGGCAATTCCCGAATTTGGCAATGTGGAAACCACATCGCACGTGTGTAGTGCCATTTGAATGGGCGATTCTATGCTGTGAAATCAGGCGATATCCACCAGGCGATATCAGCGCATCGTGGTGTGTGACAGGGCGATATTGAAGTACTCAGCGATCCTGAAATCAATCCTGTAGGCGTGCTTGGATGGTGTTTTTTTGCGCCGCATCTGCAGCGATTGGTAGGTGACACTGCGTTCCAATTGGCTTGCCGCATCCAAGGCGCCATATTTGATGACCCATGCATTCACGCAAGGCTGACCAATGGGAACGCAGTTCCGTCCACCAATTGCAGTGATAGGGGCATGGTGAAACCCACTCTAGCACGCCTCTATTGAAACAGTATGGCTACATCGCTGCTACGATTGTGGCGTGTGAGGCGGCGATTTGTTAAGGGAAGATCGCTTCCGGTCTTCTGCAGGCAATTTCCAGGACGCAGGATCGTCGAAGATCGCACGCTAGATAGCTACGTGTGACAGCTCCACAGCGATGTGAAAAAAGTGCCCGAAACGTGGTGCTCACGTCAAATCGCCGGCGATATGGAAGCAATATGGCGGCGTGTGATAGTACCTTAAGGTACCGTTACACGAGGCAATGTTGCTGCGATGTTGCTGGAAAATTCACGGGAGCGAACACGTTTTTGGCACTTTTCCAAGATTGCCTTGTAGATGTCACACGCAAAGATATCATAGGCAACGCAACTAGGATGTTGAAAGCAACTTTCGTTCGATGGGTATGAGCAACCAAGTGAGCGATCCTTAACAATGTAGTGAATAGGGGAGGTTGCTTTCAACATCGCTATTGCAGTGACCCACAGAGCAATGTTAGCAGATTGCCTGAGCTACATTGCCAGGTTTCAGAACATGTTCATAAACCAGGCAACTCCACTCAAGCAACTTATTGCCGTTGAATTGCCCTGTCACACGTAGCAACTCACTAGCGATGTTGCTTCAATTTCGCCACGCCCCCGAGTTGCCGACTGTAACGACCATCCGCTGTGAGGCTGAGCTGCTGGTAAGGCAGCACTCCGAGAAACCCCGAGACCCTTAACCCCTATACAGGAACCTGAAATTACAGCGCAGCCCAGGGGGTAGCTGCCTACTATGAGCAGCGGAGCAAGAAGGTCGCCAGGAAGGGAAAAATCAGGACCCGAAAAACGTAGTCAGCAGTCCGAGTCAGAACCGAGAGGGCAGCTAAGGTACAAAATCGTAAGGCTGTAGCAGAGTCGAAAATCCAGGCAAAGGTCAAAGTCAAAACCAAACACACACTATATCACTGTGGAACCAAGACTATATCTAGCAACCTGCAAGACAGGCTATAAGGTATTTGAAGGGCACAGTTACCCCCCATAGGCCGGAGCTCACAACCTGATGATCTCATCCAGGCCGCCCCTAGAACCAGGCCAGATGGTGATGCACGACTGGCACCAACCACCCCACTTCTGACAGAAGAACGAAGGCTGCGCCTATCAGACACCTATGCAGGACCCGCTCTTCTGCAACCAACATCACCCACAGGAGAAACACGGCGGCGGCCAGCGACAGAGGCAGACGTCGAAGGAGCAGGTCCATATGAGGACATGGCCCTCCTATCACCAGCACCATGAGTCAAAGGAATCCGGCGCCTCCCAGCGGCCGAGGCAGGAACACCAGCCATCGAGTCCAATGGCGATGTGACACCGACAATGTTGCTGGCAGTGTTGCCGCGTGTAACAGTACCTTTACAAATACCTATTACAACACATTAAAGTTCACACAATACATTTTATAAAAAGACGCACTGCACAATTCATATAACAATACAATGGTGCAATTGGTGCCTTCAGGGGTAGGAACACGACCTCCTGGGCCACCCTTCTACACATGGTCAGGGCCTGGTGAAGCCCAACAGACATCCTTCAAAGGTTATGTCACTCTACATCTGAAATGTTCTTCTAAATGTTATAAAGAAACACAACAATCAATAATATTGTCAACTTACTCTTGCAATCCACACATTACATCCACAGATTGAAAGGTTAAAATGGTGACAAGTATCCTCTTAAGATGAAAAAATTAAACATCTAAATAAAATATAAAATATTCAGCACAAAAACAAATTATTTCCCCTTTAAGTCAAAGAAGGTGTTTTCACATTGCACAATCATGGCATTATTCCACTTGGACAGCGTAACTGCAGCTTTGGATTCTATCCTACCATCTCTTGGCAATACATAATCCTGAAAGCTAGTGTAAACAAGTAGAGAGCAGTATCGTGGAGAGCTGTGAAGAAGTCATTTCAGCTTTCTTATTTTATCATAACTAATCAGAACTTTTTATTTGACTTTTTAGTGACTTCTGATATCATGGTGCAGAAAATCTGTATCATTGGGGCAGGTTCTAGTGGTTTGACAGCAATAAAATGCTGTCTGGATGAAAATTTAGAGCCCTTCTGCTTTGAATCGTCTGAAGATATTGGAGGCTTATGGAGGTTCAAGGTATGTGAAAAATTAAATCTACATATAGAAAATGCAGTTCTGTATGTTTTAGAAAGCGTTACACGGAACCTATTATGTCAATTAATGCTATTAACCTGCATGTACAGGGGTAAAGTATTCATTAGGAAGGTGTCTAGCCCACATACTGAAAATGCAGCACCTTGTAGAAAGTAAACTTCATTCCTCCTGGGGGCCACCAATTTCAGTCATGTAGATGTGCCAAAAGAGAGAGGGGAGCTGGGCACCAAAATGAAGCATATAAAGGAATCAGGGTAAAGGTGTGCTACTATGGGTTATGCAAAGGTATATATTCTGAAAGAAGAGAGAAAAGCAGTATATATGGATGGTGTATATACATTCATTTGTTTATGAATAGATGTCAAACAGTGGATAGATATACGTAATTACCCATGATAATTCACAAATCCCTATCTACTACTACATACACCACTTACCTGCCATCTCACAGACAACCCCTGATTAAGCTATATGTGGTAGTGACATTTGGTGGAATCCTCTTTTCCTCAGGCATTGTCTGTTACTTCTGGATGTTCCTTTGATTTCATTTGCTTACATCTATGTACAGGTGCTCCTAATGCAAGTTATATTTTGTATTCCTTCAATAGTGTTTTTTTAATTACATGTTTGTTTATTTACTTATTTATTTAATTTGATTTTATTCCATTAGGTTATTTAGAAAAGTTCTTTATTGCCAAGGATATTGTCCATTCATTTTTGCACATTTCCATGATTTGGGGATTATAATGAATTATTATATCAATCCCTTGTTTGACATATTTACAGAAATATGCGTATGTATACCATTCCTATATAGAGTGGTTGAAATAAGTATTGAACACATTACCAATATTCTAAGTACATATATTTCTGAAGGTGCTATTGACATGAATTTCTCAAAAGGTCAGTAAAACCCATCCAATCCACACAGGTAAATAAATCAAACCATTGAGGTCCATAAACTAAGAGATGTGTGATAATCACATAAGGAAAACGTATGGAACACATAGGCCCAGTTCACATCTGCGTTTTGGGTGCGTTTGTATTTCCTTTTTTTATCACAAAACGTAATGAAAACGCATCCCAAAATGCACCCATTGATTTCAATGGAAAACACATGTCATTTTCAGAAAACGCACAATTCATGGGTTTTTGCAAACGCAGCCCAAAACATTGCGTGCAACCATTTCCATTGCGTTTTCGGTAAAAACGGAAAGGAGACGCAAACGCAACTAAACGCAGGGAAAACACAGAGGTGAAAAGGCCCATAAAGAAAGAGTGGTGTAAAAAGCCATGGAAAGTCATGACACTCAATGAAATCCAAGAGTGGATAGACAAGGGAGCAATAGGGTCTTATCTCCTTATTAATAGTGAATGTATGCACTGCATTAACGGCTCACCTTGACCGGTTGTGAAACCCACAACCGGTATCCGCATTTTAGTCCAGCTGCTGCAGGATCCACCACTCCAGATGGCTGCATGATAACTGAATCTGGACAGGAAAACCAATACTGTGTATAGGATGACAGACGTCCAAGATATTAAAAATCTGTGTTTTTGTACACAGCAGCGCGGATCATATTGGTTTTCCTGTCTGGTTTGAGTACTCACTGAAATCTATCAGTAATTAGAAAGCCATCCTGCTACTACCGGTAAATGAAAATAATAAGAGTTGGTTCAACTCCAGGCAATATCTGAGGCCTACCAACTGCTTTAGTGTCTGTGGGTCTTGGCGACATGTTGCTGTGCTGAGGCCTCCTTTAGTCGGCTCTGGCTGTGTGACCGGTGGGGCGAGCTCTGTAATGGCTCCCCGTCTTAGCTGGGACTCCTGAACCCTATTATGCGGCTGTGTCTCCTAGCCTTAGATTGGGCAGGCAAAGTGAAATCACCCACCCTCCGGGTATGGTTGCTGGATATAGAATTCTTGGCGACCTCGGTCTTCGGTGACCATACTGCACTAGGTACTGGGGTGAACCGACAGTGGCTCCACTCCCCGGACCTAGCCTTCCACTTCCCCAGACCCTCACCATGGGTCTCAAACACTGTCCGGTCACTTTCCTAGGACGAGCCTGGCGTGGCTCCATCTGTAGGGTTTCTTCTACAGTCCTCCTGGGAACTGAACTGCCTGACCTCTCCCCCAGACCAGAATTTATAGGGGACCTGCCCTGAACCTGGGCTTTAGAGCTCCCCTTTCTGGCCTGGAGTTAGGAAGGTGTTGTGTGTGTGTGTGTGTGTGTGTGTTGATACCTTGTAGATGCCTTGCCCTACTTCCAAGCTTGTATTGTGGCAACCGGACCCTGGGGTGCCACATCTTATTGCAATGGAGTCACACAAGAAACATTTCATGATAGGTAAAATCAATGAGCTGTCTCAAGACCTTACTTTATTGTAGCAAAACATACTGATGGTATTGGTTTAAAAGAATTTCTAATCTATTGAAAGTTCCAGTGAGCACTGTTGGGGCCATAATCTGGAAGTGAAAAGAATATCATTTCATCATAAACCCATCATGACCAGGTGCTCCCCACAAGTTTTTAGACAGTGAAATCAAATGATTTATCAGAAGAGTTTTCCAAGAGCCAAGAACCACCTGTAGAAAGCTACAGAAAGATCTGGAGTCAGCAGGTACAATTGTTTCAAAGAAAACAATAAGTAATGCACTCAACCTCCATGGCCTGTATGCAGATTAACATGCATTACTGAACAAAATGTATGTGCAAGCACATTTAATGTTTGCTCAATAACATTTAGACAAGCCTGTGAAATATTTGGAGAATATTCTCTGGTCAGATAAGACCAAATTGGACACTTTGGATACCATAATACACACCATTGTTTGAAGGCATAAAAGGCAAATCACCCCAAAAACACAATAACGACAATGAAGTTTGGGGGTAGGAACATCATGTTGGGGACTGTATTCAGATTATGGCCATGGCAAACCTCATGTAACTGAAGAAAGGATGAATGTACAAATGTACTAAGACATTCCTAATTAAAATCTGCTGCAGTCTTAAAAAATGATGAAGATGATACAAGATTGGACATTTCAGTAAAGGGCACGTTACATGCTACGATATGGGCAGCACGGTGGCTCAAGTGGTTAGCACTGTAGCCTTTGCAGCACTGGGGTCTTGAGGTCCTGGGTTCAATTCCCACCAAGGACACTAAGGACAACATCTGCAAGGAGTTTGTATGTTCTCCCTGTGTTTGCGTGGGTTTCCTCCGGGCACTCCGGTTTCCTCCCACATTGTAAAGACATACTGATAGGATGTTTAGATTGTGAGCTCCCAAGAGAGACAGCATTACTCATGTATGTAAAGTGCTATGGAATCAATAGCGCTATATAAATGAATAAATATTATTATTATTATTATTATTGTAAACGATATCGTTGAAACGTCACGGGTTTTGAGATGTTCAAACGACGTTGTAACAATGTCGTTGCGTGTGACAAGTCGATACGACCAATGATAATTCGGCTGATCGTTGATCGCAGGTTTATGAACCAGACCATAAATCAGTCGTTGATAGTCTGTCCAACCTGCAGCATCGGTGTGTGTGACACCTTGATAACAATGTCGTTTACGACTTCGCCTATTCAGAACTGAAGGAGGTAGGCGACCAAACGACCGCAAGTATTGTTCACTTGTTGCGGAATCGTTGCGGAATCGTTCTCGATATCCGTACATGTGACACCTCACTAGCGATCATTGAACGTCGTTCCAGCGATGTAGGTCAAGTCAGATCATTGGTCGGTTCGCCAACACATTGAAGCATGTAACCAGGACTTAAGACAATGATCCCAAGCACACAGCCAAGGAAACTCTCAATTGGTTTCAGAGAAATAAAATAAATCTGCTAGAATGGCTCACCCAATCATCTGACCTGAATCCAATAGAAAATTTATGGAGTTTAATTTTCAGAATTTCAAGAGTGCCTGTGTGGAAATATGGGACAAAATCACACCTGAGCAATATATGACTAGTTTCTCCATTAAGGAGAAATTGTCATCACCAACAAAGGCTTTTGTGAAGTATTAAAATTAAAGGGAACCTGCCACCTAGTTTATGTTGACAGGTTTATATCTGAATGCCTCCAGATTTAGGGCTTCAGAGCATGCGTAGTGTGCACTCTGAAGCTGCTCAGTACACCACATAGAAAACATGAATGTGCATGACCAGAAATAATACGGCCATCGCATCATACCCAGAAGAAGCGCACAGATTACATACTTGGGGAGCGCGTTTGGGAAGCAGGATATCACGCCCACCGAGACATGATACACAGAGCGGCGGGGGGAGATGCATGATTAGAGAATGAGCACAATGCCAACCACTCACAGTCCACAATTCTGACAGATACCAAAGTGCTGCAGCTCAACGGTATCTGTCAGAAGTGATTGGATGGTGCAGCAGGGTGCCTCTCTATGGGGTTGTGTAAAAATAAGAATCAATGAATAAAGTTTTTACAAACATGTACCGTAAATAAAAAAAACATAAAAGTTCAAATCACCCCACATTCCCCTTTCATAATAAAAGTATTAAAAACAAAACAAAAAAAAACACGTTTGGTATCGCCGCATTCAGAAACGCCTGATCTATCAATATATAAAATCAATTAATGAGAGCCGTAAACTGCATTATGGAAAAAAGGTCCAAACGTCAAAATACGAGTAGAAATTGTTTAAGCGGTTCTTCGGTAGAGCGCTGAGATTACACGAACACAATTATCTCCAATCTCTATCTTTATTCTTTAAAAGATGATGCTCCAAACTCCAACCCACAATATGTTTCGACGTGGCAAACACGTCTTCCTCAAGCGGATCCGCTTGAGGAAGACGTTGTTTGCCACGTCGAAACGTTGTGGGTTGGAGTTTGGAGCATCATCTTTTAAAGAATAAAGATAGAGATTGGAGATAATTGTGTTCGTGTAATCTCAGCGCTCTACCGAAGAACCGCTTAAACAATTTCTACTCGTATACATCTCCCTTCGGGGAAAGCGGTCTAACAGAGCTGCAGAGGGAAAGGACCTGATTGACGCCGTCCGGCCTGGCCTTGGAGTGAGCACTTGATCGGCACATGATCGGAAGCTGAGAGGATCTAGGACACGGAAGAGATACAGGTCCGAGGCTGGCAGCCTGAGCCTTAACACATGCCCACATTCTGGTTGTGCGGAACTGGCACAACCATAAAAGGTTAGTTGATCCCTAAGTGCAACCTTATAATAGCAGGATAAGTCCACAGGTGGCGCAACACATTTTTTTCTTTTCTTCAAACGTCAAAATGATCTTCTTTGGTCGCTGCAACATTGCTATAAAATTCAATAACGGGCGATCAAAACAGTGCATCCACCCAAAAATAATATCATTACAAATGTCAGCTCAAGATACAAAAATTAAGCCATCAAACAACCCCAGATCCCAAAAAATGAGAACGCTTTGGGTCATAGAACATGGCGCAAAAGCGCAATTTTATTTTTCAAACTTCTGAATTTTTTTCACCACTTAGATACCAGTAAAGGTATACATGTTTGGTATCTACGAACTTGTACCAACCCGAGGCATCACACGATCACGTCGGTTTTACCATATAGTGATCATGGCGAATAAAAGACCCAAAAAACAAACATGTAATTGCACTTTTTTTGCAATTTCACTGCATTTGGAATTTTTTTCCCATTTCCCTGTACACTATATGGTAAAATAAATGATTGTATCTAAAAGTAAAACTCCTCCCGCAAAAAACAAGCCATCATATGTCTATATTGACGGAAAAATAAAAAAGTTATGGCTCTTGGAAGCTGGAGAGCAAAAAGCGAAAATGAAAAAATGAAAAATTGCAGAGTCATGAAGGGGTTAAATTTGGAAAGAGAAAAGATATATTAGTCAAGACCAAATCTATCCTAGCAAAGGAGTTGTGTCTTCTTGAGAAGTGGGTATATTCTACAGAACATGAGTTCAGACACCTGAATGTGTCGTACTGCTCTTCCTTTGCTAACCAAGGGTTAAGATTCTGAAGAAATACTATGGACTTGGTGGAAGAATCTAAATTTCCATCTAGCACCATGTTGAAGTCACCAAAAATGATAAGATCTCCTTTTTTATGTTGATTAACTAAGTTAATGACCTTATTTAGAAATATTATTTGCCCTTTATTAGTGGCTCATATGTTTACTAGGGTCATTAAATTGTTATTCATATTACAAACTAAAATAAAGAATCTTCCGTCATTATCTCTGAGTTTAAAAATGTCTTCAAAACTAACTGATTTTTTAATTAAAATGGTAACTCCCCATTTCTTTTTAGGGTTGGAAGAAAAATAGGCAAAGGAAAAAATTTTGTGTTTAAATTTGGGGGGTTTGAGGTGGGAAAATTTGCCTCTTGAAAACCCACTATCTCAGCTTTAGAGTTATTTACTTGTTTCCACGCGAGCAATCTTCTTTGGGGACTATTGAGGCCATTGATGTTCATCAGTAGAATTTTAAGTGGCATTAAAGCTCAGAATTAGAGCTGGAGCATGATTCGGGATCGGTTCGATAATAGAATTCCGGAGAGGTAAATGTGACACATGAGTAAAAAAGTGTAATGGGTTAAACATAAGAACTAACTTAAATAAGTCTAGCTTCACATCACGGTTGTGGTGTATCAGGGTCTGTCCGGTGTTTTGCTGGAAACACCCGACAGAACCTGATAGCCCTGGATAGAACTGAACCAGAGGGCAAATATGCCCTCCGGTCGTGTTTTCTGCCGGATTCGGCAGATCGCAGGGTTCAGGAGCTGTCCCTGCTGAAATGTCCGCGGTCCTGAAATCAAATCTTTGCAGGGAACAGCTCCAGGTGCTAAAGTTCAGTGCTGGCCAGCGCTGAGCTTCAGCACTAGGCGTCCGGCAGCTGGATGCATTTTTATGTCAGATCCGGCGCAATAGACTCCCATGTTAGGGGGTGCCGGATCGTTCCGGATTCGGGAGGATCCGGGAGGATCCGATTTGCTCAGATTTTTGCCCCAGACAGAAAATCGCAGCAAGCTGCGATTTTGTGTCCCGGAGAAAAACTTGCATTCTCCCAGATCCTCCCGGACAGATGGGAACTGGATGGCAAATGACTCCATCCGGCCTCATAGGGATATTATGGGACCGAAATCCGATCACGGGCTGTCCGGTTCATACCGGACAGCTCCGGATACTGACAAACGTGGTGTGAAGCCAGCCCGACTTAACTAATTAAATATTAGCTAACTACTAACTACTAAACTAAGTTACATACTCCTCGCCGGAGGTACTTCTATTAGGTAGAAGATAGAACTTCCTCCTTGAGGGGCTAGTGTTCTGGCCTAACCGGCCTTTGTAGTTGAACTAGTAACAAAAGAAAAAAATATAGTCTTTATTAATAAGAATAGCCTGATAATTAAAAGCTATAAATTACGAGATTGTTATATTGAGATCTCTTAAAGTTTTTAGACCATCCTCGACATTAATAATTGATACCTTCCTCCTCTGATAGTTGAAAAGGACTTTGGTTGGAGAACACCCCCTGTAAATAGTGTGTGTCAGATGAACATTGTCCGTAATCTTCCTTAACGCTTTACGTTGTTTGACTCCCTAAACAGGTCCGCAAACATCTTTAGTTTTTCAAATGGGGTTGGAAGGCTCTTATTTTTCCTAAGATAACTCACCAAGAGTTCCCTGGTGTGGTAGAAGTGAACTTTTGTGATCACCTCTCTTGGGACATCAGTATGTAAAAAATTAGGCTCCTTCAGGCTCACAAATTCTCGCCCACCTCAGCAGACTCCTACCTATCACATATTCAGAAACCTACAAGTCATTAATCATCATACACTCACAGACTCTCCACATTCTTCACTATCCCCAATCTCCTCCTCCTCCTGTACTGATCTAGCTATGAATCACTACAATGACTCTCTCAGAAGCACCCTGGACCAAGTAGCGCCCCTCACCCTCAGAACCTCCAAACACAGAGGACTCTTCTAGACCCACTACAGTCTGGTTTCCACCCCCTACATTCTACAGAAACTGCCCTCATCAAAGTGACCAATGACCTTCTGACGGCAAAACGTAATGGTGATCACTCTCTGCTTATTCTCCTTGATCTCTCTGCAGCCTTTGACACTGTTGACCACCATCTCCTACTCTCTATGCTACACTCCATTGGCATTAAGGATACTGCTCTCTCCTGGTTCTCTTCCTATCTTTCCAACCACTCTTTCAGTGTATCATTTGCTGGCTCCTCTTCCTCCCTCCGTCCTCTCACTATTGGGGTTCCTCAGGGTTCAATCCTTGGCCCTCTCCTCTTTTCTCTCTACACGGCACCTATTGGACAGACCATCAGTAGATCTGGCTTCCAGTACCACCTTTATGCTCATGACACACAACGATACACTTCATCCCCTGACCTTACCCACGCTGTATTACAGAACACCAATGACTGTCTAACCACAGTCTCCAATATCATGTCAACTCTATTCCTGAAACTCAACCTTTCCAAAACTGAACATCTTATGATCCCGCCTTCCACTAATCTCCCTAAATCTGACATCTCCCTCTCGATGTGCAGCACCACGATAACATCTAGGCAGAAGGCTCAATGTCTATGTGCTATGTTTGATGCTGATCTTACATTCACTTCCTATATACAATCTTTTACCCGCTCTTGGCGCCTGCAACATCTCTAGAATTCCCCCCTTCCTCACCATGGAAACAACTAAAACCATCACAGTGGCCCTGATCCACTCCCGCCTTGATTGTTTCAACTCTATTAATTCGCTTCCCCCTCACTAGACTTTCCCCTCTCCAGTCCATCCTTAATGCAGCAGCCAGGGTCACTTATCTGGCTAACCGTTACTCGGATGCTTCCACTCTGTGCCAGTCATTGCATTGGCTGCTCATACACTATAGGATCAAATTCAAATTGCTTGTTCTCACCCACAAAGCTCTTCATGGTGCAGCAACTGCTTAACTCTCTACCCTATTCTCTGTCTATCACCCCACCCGTTCTTTTCGCTCTGGGAGTGACTTTAGATTAACATCTGCACTAATCCGAAACTCCAATTCCCAGCTCCAAGACTTTTCCTGAGCTGCACCAACCCTCTGGAATGCGATACCCCAAGAAATTATGACTACCCACAATTTACTTAGGTTCAGGCGCTCACTAAAAGCACATCTTTTTAAGGTGGCCTATCGTTCTCTCTAATCAGAGTCATTCAGAAATACTGTAGGTTATCCACTACTTCCTTGAACATAACTGTTTAACTCCATCAGACCCAAAGCTCTACACAGACTGGCTGGTGGCCACTTACTCCACTCTCATCTATGCCACACTTCCTCAAAACGACTGGACCATGATTTTAAATAAGCCCCTGCACTTTGTGTCACCCGCACCTTATTGTAGATTGTAAGCTCTTGCGAGCAGGGTCGTCATTATTTTATGCTTTTTAATTATCGTGTCTTCCAAAACTGTTTCTTATGACTGTTTGTTTGCATAGGAATCTGATTTGTAAAGCGCTGCAGAATATGTTGGCGCTATATAAATAAAGATTATTATTATCATTATTATTATTATTATTATTTGCTATGCCATTAACTGCTCACATTGTTTACTATGTTTCTTGGGCTTCTAAAAATGCCTCAGCTACACAGAAAAATATGTACAACAAAGAAAATAGCAATATATGTTCCCCGGAGATCTGCTATGAGCTTTTGGGCATACATTTTTAAAATATGAACTCTATCTATCTATCTATCTATCTATCTATCTATCTATCTATCTATCTATCTATCTATCTATCTATAAGCGGGTTAGGGATTAATTTTCCCCTCCTTGGAAGTGTATATTTATTTATGTAACAGAGTTAATATGTTCAATCAAATGTGTGTGGCCATCTATTGACCAAGACTGCTCCCTGATTAGTGATATTCATAAGGGGGGGGGCGTAGTTAATCAAAAGGGCTCACAGTGTAGTCTCAGGAGGCGAATCCCAGGAAAGAAGAGCGAAAACAAGAACCACTACTATTTTATGGTTCAGCAGGACGCTTTGGTTCACCACGGACTTTGGGCCTACGATCTCGGACATGGAGCGGAACAACACATGAGTGTGCTCCTCCCGGTGTTGATGCTCGTTCCTTGCCTCCAACAGGGCTCTGGACAGTGACTATTTTGTCCTGTTTCCTCTAATGCCAGCTTTGTGGACCTCAGCAAAGACTCAGGCGAATGGGTCACCACGGGGAAGGAACTTTGTCTGATGGGGTCCATCATTGTTCCTTTCAGACAGATCCCCATGGGTTGGATTGAGCTGGAGGCAACAAAGACCGCATGAATTCACAGCAGGCTACAGAGATGTCAAGGGCGAAAGTCTGGAGATACCAGGACGAAGGGAGCAATCTGCAACAAATTGTACCAATCTGAATAGTCACAAAAGAGTAACACCAACATTTTGTGTTTTAAACTAAAAACGTCACTTCCAGCAGCACCTATGCTGCCTTTTTGCAAGGTGGCTATTATGCCCCGACCCCCTTATATACTGAATAAATACCTTATAAAAATCTCCCACCCTACATTATAATTACCGTACCTGTTATCGGTTAGATGGTCTTGATTGTAGCTTGGCCCGCCGCACCTCTTGTCGCAGTCTGCACCGCCTCTGTACTCCAATCACCATCCTCTTTCTTTTGATTGATGACTCCTGCTTCATCCACATCGCCAGGGGAGATCTCACAGGGCTTCTGAGATCTCGCTTGTGCGCATAAGGCTCAGCAGTGTTCAGCCTAGAATGTATGTGCTCCTTACAGGTCCTAACTGCAGCCCATACATTCTAGTCAGAGGACATTAGAGTGTATTGGCTGCTTGCAGGTCTGATTTCTGACTGCAGCCCATACATTCTAGCTTGTTCACTATGAAGTCACTAGATTATACAGTGCAAAAAATTAGAGAGAGGGGGTGCGCACTAAGGCGGTAAATGAGGGACACCAGCGTGTTATTAACAAAGGTAATCCACTCACCTGGTATGGTTGTGAGAGTCACAACCACCTGTAGAAGTTTTGGCCGCTGCAGATACCGGGGTGCGGATACATACAGTATAGGAGAAAAAGAGCCGGGGTTTGTCCGCGCTAGACCACATTGCTGCCCTGATGAAGTGGCCAGGTGGCCATGAAACGCGTTGGCTTGAGTGTAAATAAAGGTTTGCTTGCATCCTCGGTTTTCCCTGTGGTCTAGCGCGGACAAACCCCGGCTCTTTTTCTCCTATACTGTAGATTATACAGTGGTACCTTGATTTGCAAGTAACGTTATTTGTGAGCATTTTGAAAAACGAGCTGCCAGTTCTGAAAAATTGTAACTTGTAACTTTGTAAATTGTAACTTGCTTAATGAGCAATGATTTACCAGTACTAGGGGCTGGCACTGCGCATATACTGTGCATGTGTGATACTGTTGTTTCTAGGTTCTGTAATGTATTTATTATATCTTGTACTGTATATATATTTACTTGCCACCCGCCCACCACAACTCTGAGCTCTCTCAACCACAGTTCATGTACGGGAACCCGCCAGCAGCATAGAGAGCATCCCCCAATACACACACTCTCTCTGACAAACACACACACTGTCACTCACTCTCACACCCTCTCACACACTCTCACTGATCTGCCGCTCCTCCGCTGCATTACAGGCCGACGGGCGCTGCACAGAGCTCTCTCAGCTCCCATACATGTATGAAGAAGCCGGGCGCCAGCTGCTCGCGTCTGATTGGCCACTTGCTTCCCTGTACATGTACGGGAACTGAGAGAGCTCAGTGCTGCGCCCAGCAGCCTGGAATGCAGTGACAGAGTGGCGGATCAGTGGATCAGTCAGAGTGTGTGAGAGTGAGTGAGATTGTGAGAGTAGGTGAGAGTGTCTGTGTGGGTGTGTGAGTATGTGTGAGAGTGTGTGTATTGGGGGATGATGGAGGCTGCGAGGGGATGATGGGAGATGATGGGGGCTGCAGGTGGATGATAGGGTCTGCAAGGGGATGATGGGCCTGCAGGGGGATGATGGGGGATGCAAAGGGATGGCATGGGATGATGGGGCTGCAGGTGGATGATGGGGATGTTGGGAGCTGCAGATGGATGATAGGGGCTGCAAGGGGATGATGAGGGCTGCAGGAGATGATGGGGGCTGCAAGGGAATGATGGAGGCTGCAAGGGGATGATGGGGCCTGCAGGGAGTTGATGGGGATATTGGATGCTGCAGATTAATGATGGGGGCCGCAAGGGAATGATGGGGGATGCAGGGGGAAGATGGGGATATTGGGCGCTGCAGGAGGATGATGGGTGATGATGGGGGTTGCAGGGGGATTATGGGTATGATGGGGGCTGCAGGGGGATGATGGAAATATTGGGAGCTGCAAATGGATGTAATAATTTTACAGTGCTGTATGTACATGTGCAGCAGTTGTGGCACCCCAGGGTCTAAGTGCCACTGTGTCATCACTGCCCCTGGGTAGTGGTGTCATTCTGAGTTCAACCAACAGGTCTCATCAGGCAAGTAAACCACACACAACACCTTCTGCCTCCAGGCCAGAAGGGGGAGACCAAGTCTGGGTTCAGGATTAGCTCCCCTATAAATTGTGTTCTGAGGCGGAGCCAGTTCAGTTCCCGAGAGGACTGTGAAGAGTACCTGGAGGATCGAGCTGTGCTAAGCTGATCCTAGGTACAGCAGTTCAGTTCCTAGGAGGACTGAGGAAGACATCCTGGTGGACTGAGGCTGTTAAGCTAGTCCCAGGATCGCTGACTCGGTGCCTGTCCTAAGGCTAGGGTCTGAGGAGAGTCGCAGGAAAACCTGGAGAGCCGAGTGACACCGTGCTTGGCTCTCCAGGGAGAAAACGCAGAGAACGGACACCAGGTCCGAGACTGTGCAGGATCTAACGTCTCGGCGGTCAGTACCGGAATGTGGGGAATTCCAAGTTCCTCAGCCACACCCTGCCCAGAGACACAGCAACGGAGAGAGTTCAGGAACCAACACCGGATACGAGGGTTAGAAGGGACTCGAGTTGCCTGTCATACCGGCACCTCGCAGGCAGAAACAAGGCCAGCAGCTTAGCTGATGCAGCTGCAGGAGCCAACAATCAGAGCACAGTGAGGGAGCCAAAGACCTGGCTGGGTGAGGAGAAACCCCAAGTTGCTCTAAGAAAAACTCTGTGGACAGCTGCTCCAAACCACTACTACAAGTAAAAATGACTGAGTGACTAACAAAACATTGAGTCTGCCTATTGCTGCACCTAACTCCCTAACTATCCCAGGGAACTTCTCTGCCCGTGGAGAGCCACTCCATCCTAGCTGCCCATCCATCACCCCGGAGGTTCTGCAGCAGCGGTGGCCTAATATAGCCACATACCACGGGTGGCATCACAAACAATCTCCCTATCCTTCATCCCCTTTCCCTACCAAGCCAGAAGTAATTCTCTCTTTTCAGTTGCACCCAGGGTCACGGAAACCAGGTCTCGACCTTCGTGGTTCCCCTAAGATAGTAAAGCCCTGTTCTGAGTACCCCACAGCCCTGGGGTCCGACACAGTCATGAGTCCAGGGCACTCAACTCTGCAGAGCTCTACAGTTCGAGGGATGTCACGGTGGCCTTCCCTGGAAATCATGGCCGTGAACGGTCTTTGAAAAAGAGAAATTTAAAGGAATAAAGTTTGTCATGATGCCATCTGAGGTTTCTGGAGCACCCCCTCAGATGGAGCGAGCCCCTGGGGTGTAGTAGTGGTGAAGTAGTGATGATAGTGGTAGTAGTATAAGGTGCACAGAGGCACAGAAAGGAGTAGACAGACACAAGGTTCTGCAGTTCTTTCCAGTCTCTTTTACTTGTAGTTCAGTGCAGACACAACCCAGACAGGGTAGTGTGTTCACCAAGATTGCAGCCTGGCCAGCTCACAAGTACTCTGGGTCCACTCTGCTGAGACACAGGGAATATGGCCTTCCTTGCTGCACTTTCTAATGCTGCTACTCCTTTTCCTCCTAGCGTCTTTGTGGTTACAAGTCCCAAAGGCAGATGACTACGGGACCTCCAAGTGTGGAGCCCCAAGGGACGTGGGGTACTCGGTACCGGACCGATCTGCTGCTGGGGATGTCACTGGTGGCCTGGTCCGGACCGTGTCCCTGGCTCAGCACAATAAAAGGGGAATATTTACAAGGGATATTGTCACGGGTGACGCCACCCACTTGGTGCGGCCAGTAATGGGGCCGCGGCTGCTGCAGAACCTCCGGGGGTGATGGAATGGCAGCCGGGATGGTATAGTTCTAGTGGGGAGAACTGTATCCCCCGGGGCAGTAAGGAGTTAATGTCTGTTGTGTGTGAGGCTGTTGGAGCACACTTACTTTGCAGCTGCAAGGATCCCTCTTCCTGTGCTGGTGCTGACAGGCTGTGGCTCTGCAGGTTGAGGTCGTCTTGGTGCAAGCCTGTATGGGAGAAAGGGTCTGCAGATGGAAGCAGGCAGGAGACAATGCAGGGTTTCCAAAGCTTTACTTAGTTCCTTCAGTCAGCTTACAAGTTAGTTGTTACACAGTTCTTAACATTCAGTTGCATTCTCCCTTTCCGGGTTCCCTTTCCTCCTGCAGCCAGGCTCCTCTCTCCTTGTGACCCCTCACACAGTCTGTAAGTGTACCTTTCCGGGCTAATACTCTCTCTCTCCGTCTTACACGGGTGTATGCGGACGCTGAACAGTATAGCGGTGACTCGGGCTTCTGTGAGTCCTAGTGTGTCACTGAGCTGCCTGTTCTTTGGGTTAGGAACTCCAGCTTGAAACTAAAGCTCCCCGTCAGTGAATCTGGGGATACCGGGTAGATCGTCGGTCCCCTTCAGAGCTGACACTCTGCTCTAGCCCAGCCTGCAGTAGTCCACAGCATTAAACTACCAGGCTCCTTCCTCTGTTTCCTTCAGTATCTAGGAGGGCTTCTCCACCTGCCGTCAGTAGCTTCTGCTGCTGTCTAGGGCACGGGTTGCACCGTCCCTTCTCTGTCTGTCACACTCCTGGTGGTTTCAGCATCTTGGATGGGCTTTTCCCCCCCATCTGGCTCGCATTGGCTCAGTACGGGTCAGCGCTCCTCAGCTTAGGCACTTCCAGGCAGCATGTGTCTTTCTGTCTCAGCTCAGCTCAGCTTCTCCTTGTCTTTGCTGCTCAGCACCATGGCTTACTCTTAGGTCTTTGCTTCTCAGCTACTTCAGCCTACTAACTTCCTTCACTCCTCCCCCTCTCTATATACTGTCAGTCACCTGACCTTCTGGTGTGCCCAACCCACTCCTCATCCACCACTCCTCTGGTCTCATATAGTCTCCGACCTCAGAGCTGGATGTGAACCCTCTCTATGCGTGGGGATGTGGGCTGTGAGGGTGTAGTGTTTACTAAGTCCTAACTACCTGGCTGCAGTACCCTTTTGTGGCCACCTGTACGCAGGGGCGCCACATTCTCCCGGAGTTAAACAGCGCGTCCGCGCGCGACTCCACATTGGTTACCCTGAAAACATTTTTATATTATATAACAATAAACATTATGAATTCTTGGTTTCTTCCCATCCGGGAGGCACGATTCTTGGAACGTTGCATTAACTATAAACATAAGTGCATGGGTATTTATACTCATCATTACCCTCTTTTCTATAAAAGACATTATAAACATTACTTTCTATAAAAGTATAAAATTCTCTTCTAAAAGTGCAAAAATGCTCAAAAAGCAGCTTCAAATTTCAAAATGCAGAGTTCGTGCATTACTTCGCATTTGCATCTGGTCTTAAAACCAAAGGGGAGCACACAAGTGTGCTTAACTATATACAAGAAAGTTAGTATCACGTCATTGTTCATGATATCAATTGTTCAGTTTGAAACACATAAGACAGACAGGGAATGCTAGCATTCACTCAGGTAAGGTTGGGGGATCAATAAGGAACAATGTACATTCACACTTACAGTTTCTTCATCTGTTCCTCTTGATGCAGGATACGGATCTTACTCCTGATCCTTCTTCTCCATCTTCTGGATCATCTGGGATGCCTTCCCTTCTGGCTGCAGATCCTGCGTTTCTATTCTTTCTTTTGCTTGCTTCCAAGGCAACATCTGCGGCAGCTTCAGAAATCCTTCTGGCAAAGCTCCGAGTGGATCAGCTTCTTTCCATGTCGTATTTAATACAGCTGGCGGGGTGGATACATCAACTAGTATGGCCGTATAGGCCTCGGCGTCGCTTGCGGCACGTCCGTGCTCCTCGACCCAGCCGGGTCGTCGCTGGACTTGGGCCTCATAGCCCTGGCAGTGGTCAATGTCTATTTGTATCCGGGTCCTGTTCTCCTCCTGGGCCCGTGTCATCCTCGGGGGCAGCAGCCGCAATACACCCCTCCGGGTGTCTAGGATGCGAGGGCGCTCTTCTCCGCCTTCCGCCATCTCTACGCGATCACACGGGGTCTCTCCTCGGCCGGGTTCCTCCACTGGTTCAATCTGTGGGCCCTCCGGGATCACTCGTGGTCTCTCGCACAGAGCGCTGGTTGCTGCGTCCTCCGCTTCCGTCCTCGTGTCTCTGAATGGCGACTGCTTCTCTTCCGGTTGCTCGTTCCGCCCCCTCCTGATGACGATTTCCTTCTTCGTTCGCGTCAGCTTCTTGGTAGGAGGGTCTAGGGGCGGCGGCTCTTCCTTGAGAGTGACAGCTGGCTCTCCCGGAGTTAAGGAGAGCCAGGGCGGGACCTTCTCTTCGCGCCTTGGACCGGACCGGCCCACGATGGGAGTCTTAGGAACGCCTCCCCTGCACATGGCGCTAGTCCCCTGTTGCCGCCATTAGGGTCAGATTTTGGCGGGAAAAGTCTAGAAACAGTTCTTTTGGCGCACAAGGTCCAATTCTTTTGGACCGGGTAGATCCTGTTCGTGACGCCAGGTTGTGGAGCCCCAAGGGACGTGGGGTACTCGGTACCGGACCGATCTGCTGCTGGGGATGTCACTGGTGGCCTGGTCCGGACCGTGTCCCTGGCTCAGCACAATAAAAGGGGAATATTTACAAGGGATATTGTCACGGGTGACGCCACCCACTTGGTGCGGCCAGTAATGGGGCCGCGGCTGCTGCAGAACCTCCGGGGGTGATGGAATGGCAGCCGGGATGGTATAGTTCTAGTGGGGAGAACTGTATCCCCCGGGGCAGTAAGGAGTTAATGTCTGTTGTGTGTGAGGCTGTTGGAGCACACTTACTTTGCAGCTGCAAGGATCCCTCTTCCTGTGCTGGTGCTGACAGGCTGTGGCTCTGCAGGTTGAGGTCGTCTTGGTGCAAGCCTGTATGGGAGAAAGGGTCTGCAGATGGAAGCAGGCAGGAGACAATGCAGGGTTTCCAAAGCTTTACTTAGTTCCTTCAGTCAGCTTACAAGTTAGTTGTTACACAGTTCTTAACATTCAGTTGCATTCTCCCTTTCCGGGTTCCCTTTCCTCCTGCAGCCAGGCTCCTCTCTCCTTGTGACCCCTCACACAGTCTGTAAGTGTACCTTTCCGGGCTAATACTCTCTCTCTCCGTCTTACACGGGTGTATGCGGACGCTGAACAGTATAGCGGTGACTCGGGCTTCTGTGAGTCCTAGTGTGTCACTGAGCTGCCTGTTCTTTGGGTTAGGAACTCCAGCTTGAAACTAAAGCTCCCCGTCAGTGAATCTGGGGATACCGGGTAGATCGTCGGTCCCCTTCAGAGCTGACACTCTGCTCTAGCCCAGCCTGCAGTAGTCCACAGCATTAAACTACCAGGCTCCTTCCTCTGTTTCCTTCAGTATCTAGGAGGGCTTCTCCACCTGCCGTCAGTAGCTTCTGCTGCTGTCTAGGGCACGGGTTGCACCGTCCCTTCTCTGTCTGTCACACTCCTGGTGGTTTCAGCATCTTGGATGGGCTTTTCCCCCCATCTGGCTCGCATTGGCTCAGTACGGGTCAGCGCTCCTCAGCTTAGGCACTTCCAGGCAGCATGTGTCTTTCTGTCTCAGCTCAGCTCAGCTTCTCCTTGTCTTTGCTGCTCAGCACCATGGCTTACTCTTAGGTCTTTGCTTCTCAGCTACTTCAGCCTACTAACTTCCTTCACTCCTCCCCCTCTCTATATACTGTCAGTCACCTGACCTTCTGGTGTGCCCAACCCACTCCTCATCCACCACTCCTCTGGTCTCATATAGTCTCCGACCTCAGAGCTGGATGTGAACCCTCTCTATGCGTGGGGATGTGGGCTGTGAGGGTGTAGTGTTTACTAAGTCCTAACTACCTGGCTGCAGTACCCTTTTGTGGCCACCTGTACGCAGGGGCGCCACACAAGCGACTGCCTTGCAACTCCTCTTGACCCTATACAGTTCCTTTACCTTGGGAGAGTCCATGATGGTAGTCACTGTACATGAAGCCCAGTGACTTCCAGTTTCTTAACTGGTCCTGAAGACATCCAGGCCGAATAGGGGCTGGTACCCCCTGTGCAGCTAGTTTCTCTGCCTGACCCAGCCGGTCAGCTGCAGATTCAGGGTTCTCTGGCCTGGGGGGTTTGCAGCTGACCCCGGTGTGTCCTGCTCTGTCCCAACTCGACTGCAACTCTTGGAATGTTTTCCTCCGTAACTTGAAAGGTCTTATTGGAGAATTTGCTTTGATATACAAGCAATTTCATTTACAAGCACAA
This sequence comes from Allobates femoralis, assembly GCA_033576535.1. NCBI lineage: Eukaryota > Metazoa > Chordata > Amphibia > Anura > Aromobatidae > Allobates > Allobates femoralis. The sequence goes on from JARQOC010000007.1 coordinate 26,784,881, forward strand.
TCCTGGTATGGGACCATGTTAGATGCTTGAAGGGTCCCATACATTCTGCTGGCTTCATATCAGGAAAGAGCCCATATATTCTAGTCAAGTCTCAGGGAATTGGGGAAGGGGTGGTGCTGTCACTGGATATTTACCTTAGAGCCGGTTTAGTGCAAAGGAGTGGAGTGTCTGTTATCCAATCAAGTTATGCAAGAAAACTCCAGCACTTGGCGTGATCTTCATAATAGTTCATTTATTTGTGCAGATTAAAAATGAACATACAATTGAAAGGGAGACCTGACCCCACGCTGGACGCGTTTCGGATTACATCCTTTTTCAACAGCATAAAAAAGAGACCTCATCACACTTCCTTAAATACAATAAAAACTAAATCAAATGCACAGGTGAAATAGAAAGTTAATTAGAGCTGAAGACAAAAGCTCCACCTAGTGGTATGTACACGCAAATTGACCAACCTCTAAATGTATGTACACATAAATAAACAAATAGCACTGATTCATTCCCAACATTGTACCAGTGCTAGAACCACATTATTGTGCATTTTTGTCACAATCTGTATATTGTAGAGCCAGATGTATTCCAACATGTAATATATGGAAACTGACAATGCACTATAAAACAGAGCAATTTTTGGTCTCCCTAAATGGGTGACAAACGTGTGGTTTATTATTTGCATCTTTTTTCTCTCTTTTCCTTTTTCTTGCCTCCCCTGTGTATCACATTGTGTTCTACTAATAAAAGCAAACACAATGCTGGAACAGGACATTTAACCGGGCACATACATTCAATGTTCAAAATTGTGTTCGTTGTCCAATGTGTGCTTAGACCAACAATGATGACTCACCCTATTGATGAGCCATGAGATGTAAGGCATAGAAAAAATTCAAACACACCTACACTTGGACACATACATCAGGTGTCCAAGTTCCATGCTGATTAGAGGTGCTCAAGACCATCATGATGACTCACCCTGCATGCATACTTCAAGGTGTGTGACACAGAGATGACTCACCCTATTGATGAGCCATGAGATGTAAGGCATAGAAGAGAATTTAACACACTTACACTGGATGTCCAAGTGCTCAAGACCATCATGATGACTCACCCTGCATGCATACTTCAAGGTGTGTGACACAGAGATGACTCACCCTATTGATGAGCCATGAGATGTAAGGCATAAAAGAGAATCTAACACACCTACACTAGATGTCTAAGTGCTCAAAACCATCATGATGACTCACCCTGCATGCATACTGCAAGGTGTGTGACACAGGTGACTCACCCCATTGATGAGCCATAAGATGTAAGGTATAGAAGAGAGTTGAACACACCTAATTCCACGCCCAAAAATGTGTGCGTCACCCAATGTGTGCTCAGACCACCCATGATGACTCACCCCACTGATGAGCCATGAGATGTAAGGCATAGAAAAGAATCAAACACACCTACACTTGGATACATACACTAGGTGTCCAAGTTTCATGCAGATTAGAAGTGCTCGAAACCACCATGATGACTCACCCTGCATGCATACTTCAAGGTATGTGGCGCAGGGATGACTCACCCTATTGATGAGTCATAAGATGTGAGGAATAAAAGAGAGTTGAACACACCTACAATTAGATACGTACACTAGGTGTCCAGGTTTCATGGTGATTTAAAGACGCTCGAAACCATCATGATGACTCACCCTGCATGCATACTTCAAGGTGTGTGACACAGAGAGAGAACAAACCAACAAACATGACCACGGATAACCCACTCATCTGGATATACTCAATAACCAAGCTCTATGTTATTCAGAAATATTCAGGACCATCGTGATGACTCACCCTTATATGATATAAACCGTGAGGGCAAATCAGACATGCGAAGTGCCACTTTTCCCCACTTGGATGGGCACTCACAATATTTCTAAACTTTATGTTAACTTGGGGTTATCCGAGGCAGATGTGATGACTCACCCTACATATAATTTACATAATGCAAGGCATGACTAAACTGACTGACTGGTGTACGGGTACAATATGCAGAGAAAGGGGGAATCAGTAGAAATAATATAAATCCGTACGTAAGTTTAACCCTTCGGGTGACCTAGTGTGCAGATTAAGAATCCAACGTGCCTCCGACTCCAACACCTGCCTACCCATGTCTCCGCCCCTCTCCCCTCTTGTGACCCGGTCAATGCCCTTAACCACCAATGCACTTGTGTCTCCTCCATGGACATCAAGAAAATGGCGTGATAGGTTCGACATCTGCATGCGACTAGCCCTGTTTGCAGGATTAGCCGCAGACAGGTGTTCCCCTATGCGCCTCTTTAGGGGCCGGGTAGTACAACCAACATAATCTTTCTTGCAAATTTTACAGGAAGCCATGTATACAACATCACTAGAATTACAGTTGATGTACATTCGAATAGTAAAGTTCCGTCCTGTACGGCGATCTTGGAATTCTTTACTCACATGCATATATTTGCACAGCCCACATCTGGACCCATTGCATGGGTAGTTGCCCTTACTTGATAGCCAAACTGGTTTACCAATGTTGGATTTAAACAATGATGGAGACAAAAGGTTTCCCAAAGTCATGGGTTTTCTAGGCACACATCTAAAGCCCTGATTCAAGATGGTTGACAGGGTGGCATCCTGGTACAATATTGGTATACATTTGTGAATGGATTTGACAATAGCATTATAGTCTGTACTGTAAGCAGTGGAAAAGGTGGGCATCCATTCTCCTCTACCCTGATCTGGAACTCCTGGTCTATTTACTAACAGATCCCTACGTGTTATAGTTTTAACTTTATCAATCGCTTTGTTAAGTTTGTTGGAACTGTAGCCCCTCCTGGTCAGGCGGCCTGTTATGACACCCACCTCATTATTGAATGAAGTTTCAGTGGAGCAAGAGCGCCTTGCTCTTATAAACTCACCTATAGGCAAATTGGCTATAACATGTCGTGGGTGGCAACTACCTGCATGTAAGATGGCATTGCCCCCACTGGGCTTTCTAAACAATTCTGATTGAATGATGCCCGTGTCCTGGTCCCCAATTAATGTTAGGTCTAAATAGGACACCCTGTTAGTATGTATCTCATGGGTAAACCTAATGTTCATGTTGTTTGAATTGATGTATTGGATGAACTGTGAGAAAGATGATGCGCTGGCGGGGGGTACACCGTCCTTACTGTCCCAGATGGCTATGACATCATCAATGTACCTTCCCCACCAGCGCAACTCACTCATGAATGGGTTTCCCTCACAATGGATGTATTTATGTTCCCAAAAGCTCATAAAGATGTTCGCTAGTGAAGGTGAGAAACCCGCCCCCATTGGACATCCCTGCAGTTGTAAATAGTACCGACCATTGAACTTAAAGAAATTTGTACTGAGAAGATATTCTACACTCATTATAAGAAAATGGCTTGTTTCAGGTGTATAGGATGAATGAAGACCCAAACAATGTTCCAATGCACTGATTGCCAGACTGTGTGGAATACAATTGTACAATGAGACCACATCACATGTGATCCATGTACTGTTGGAACCCCATTTAATCCTATCCAAACTGCACAATAGTTGTTTTGTATCCAAAATGAATCCCACAGATTGTCTCACTAGTGGTTGTAGCATGTTATCTACCCATTGGGAGAGACGTTCATTTAAGCTTCCTATCCCAGACACAATTGGTCGCATTGGGGGTGGGAATTGGGATTTATGGATTTTAGGTAGTGCGTGGAAAATCGGGATGATGGGGTTATCAACACACATATAATCTGCCACATCCTTGCTAATGGCCCCCAACGCAACCCCCTCATCCATTAATTGGTGCAGTTTCCCTTGGAAGTCGATGGTGGGATTGTTACTAAGAGGTCTATATGTATCTGGATCATTGAGCATTTTTTCAACCTCTCTGCTATAAAGACCCTGATCCAAAATCACCACCGAACCCCCTTTATCTGCCTGTCTGATGACTATGTTGGGGTTCTGTTGTAATGATTTCATAGCATTCCTTTCATCTCTGTTCAGATTGCACCGATTGTCATTATCACAATCAAATATATTTTTTAGTTCTAATTCCATGGCCTGTTGGAATTGATCCATGGCCGGTGCTCTCGAACTAATGGGATAGAAATGAGGATTTGACACTCTGAAATCTGAAGGTATGGGGGCTGTAATGGGACTATTACCTAATTCAGACAAAGTACACAATGCTATCTGCTCATTTAGTTCTAGATGTAATGGAACCCTAGTACCTGCGGAAGGAATATCATGATTAGATGGCAAATTTAAAGAAACATCAGGACCCTCTATGTAGAAATGCTTCTTAATAGTCAGAGATCTGACAAATTTATTAATGTCTTTGAGAGTGTCCCATAGATTGCCCCTACGAGTAGGTGCAAATTTCAGTCCCTTCATAAGGACAGAATGTTCCACATCCGTAATACAGCAGGCCGATAAATTAATAACAGTCTGGTCATTAATGTCAATAGAAAATGGATTTACCTGCGGTTCCGCAACGAATAATGTCCTCTTCTTGCGGTGTCGTCTCCCCCCCCCTCCTCCTCCTCCATTTTTTGGTGGATATTGGTTGGTGGATGGGGCTAGGAAGACACCCGATAATCCAGAGGTAGATGAAATGGATGAAACCCCAGATAGGCCTGAGATGTTACTGCGCTCAGGTGTGGAAAAACTTACTCGTGGGGTCTAATCATGATATTCCTTCCGCAGGTACTAGGGTTCCATTACATCTAGAACTAAATGAGCAGATAGCATTGTGTACTTTGTCTGAATTAGGTAATAGTCCCATTACAGCCCCCATACCTTCAGATTTCAGAGTTTCAAATCCTCATTTCTATCCCATTAGTTCGAGAGCACCGGCCATGGATCAATTCCAACAGGCCATGGAATTAGAACTAAAAAATATATTTGATTGTGATAATGACAATCGGTGCAATCTGAACAGAGATGAAAGGAATGCTATGAAATCATTACAGCAGAACCCCCACATAGTCATCAGACAGGCAGATAAAGGGGGTTCGGTGGTGATTTTGGATCAGGGTCTTTATAGCAGAGAGGTTGAAAAAATGCTCAATGATCCAGATACATATAGACCTCTTAGTAACAATCCCACCATCGACTTCCAAGGGAAACTGCACCAATTAATGGATGAGGGGGTTGCGTTGGGGGCCATTAGCAAGGATGTGGCAGATTATATGTGTGTTGATAACCCCATCATCCCGATTTTCCACGCACTACCTAAAATCCATAAATCCCAATTCCCACCCCCAATGCGACCAATTGTGTCTGGGATAGGAAGCTTAAATGAACGTCTCTCCCAATGGGTAGATAACATGCTACAACCACTAGTGAGACAATCTGTGGGATTCATTTTGGATACAAAACAACTATTGTGCAGTTTGGATAGGATTAAATGGGGTTCCAACAGTACATGGATCACATGTGATGTGGTCTCATTGTACAATTGTACTCCACACAGTCTGGCAATCAGTGCATTGGAACATTGTTTGGGTCTTCATTCATCCTATACACCTGAAACAAGCCATTTTCTTATAATGAGTGTAGAATATCTTCTCAGTACAAATTTCTTTAAGTTCAATGGTCGGTACTATTTACAACTGCAGGGATGTCCAATGGGGGCGGGTTTCTCACCTTCACTAGCGAACATCTTTATGAGCTTTTGGGAACATAAATACATCCATTGTGAGGGAAACCCATTCATGAGTGAGTTGCGCTGGTGGGGAAGGTACATTGATGATGTCATAGCCATCTGGGACAGTAAGGACGGTGTACCCCCCGCCAGCGCATCATCTTTCTCACAGTTCATCCAATACATCAATTCAAACAACATGAACATTAGGTTTACCCATGAGATACATACTAACAGGGTGTCCTATTTAGACCTAACATTAATTGGGGACCAGGACACGGGCATCATTCAATCAGAATTGTTTAGAAAGCCCAGTGGGGGCAATGCCATCTTACATGCAGGTAGTTGCCACCCACGACATGTTATAGCCAATTTGCCTATAGGTGAGTTTATAAGAGCAAGGCGCTCTTGCTCCACTGAAACTTCATTCAATAATGAGGTGGGTGTCATAACAGGCCGCCTGACCAGGAGGGGCTACAGTTCCAACAAACTTAACAAAGCGATTGATAAAGTTAAAACTATAACACGTAGGGATCTGTTAGTAAATAGACCAGGAGTTCCAGATCAGGGTAGAGGAGAATGGATGCCCACCTTTTCCACTGCTTACAGTACAGACTATAATGCTATTGTCAAATCCATTCACAAATGTATACCAATATTGTACCAGGATGCCACCCTGTCAACCATCTTGAATCAGGGTTTTAGATGTGTGCCTAGAAAACCCATGACTTTGGGAAACCTTTTGTCTCCATCATTGTTTAAATCCAACATTGGTAAACCAGTTTGGCTATCAAGTAAGGGCAACTACCCATGCAATGGGTCCAGATGTGGGCTGTGCAAATATATGCATGTGAGTAAAGAATTCCAAGATCGCCGTACAGGACGGAACTTTACTATTCGAATGTACATCAACTGTAATTCTAGTGATGTTGTATACATGGCTTCCTGTAAAATTTGCAAGAAAGATTATGTTGGTTGTACTACCCGGCCCCTAAAGAGGCGCATAGGGGAACACCTGTCTGCGGCTAATCCTGCAAACAGGGCTAGTCGCATGCAGATGTCGAACCTATCACGCCATTTTCTTGATGTCCATGGAGGAGACACAAGTGCATTGGTGGTTAAGGGCATTGACCGGGTCACAAGAGGGGAGAGGGGCGGAGACATGGGTAGGCAGGTGTTGGAGTCGGAGGCACGTTGGATTCTTAATCTGCACACTAGGTCACCCGAAGGGTTAAACTTACGTACGGATTTATATTATTTCTACTGATTCCCCCTTTCTCTGCATATTGTACCCGTACACCAGTCAGTCAGTTTAGTCATGCCTTGCATTATGTAAATTATATGTAGGGTGAGTCATCACATCTGCCTCGGATAACCCCAAGTTAACATAAAGTTTAGAAATATTGTGAGTGCCCATCCAAGTGGGGAAAAGTGGCACTTCGCATGTCTGATTTGCCCTCACGGTTTATATCATATAAGGGTGAGTCATCACGATGGTCCTGAATATTTCTGAATAACATAGAGCTTGGTTATTGAGTATATCCAGATGAGTGGGTTATCCGTGGTCATGTTTGTTGGTTTGTTCTCTCTCTGTGTCACACACCTTGAAGTATGCATGCAGGGTGAGTCATCATGATGGTTTCGAGCGTCTTTAAATCACCATGAAACCTGGACACCTAGTGTACGTATCTAATTGTAGGTGTGTTCAACTCTCTTTTATTCCTCACATCTTATGACTCATCAATAGGGTGAGTCATCCCTGTGCCACATACCTTGAAGTATGCATGCAGGGTGAGTCATCATGGTGGTTTCGAGCACTTCTAATCTGCATGAAACTTGGACACCTAGTGTATGTATCCAAGTGTAGGTGTGTTTGATTCTTTTCTATGCCTTACATCTCATGGCTCATCAGTGGGGTGAGTCATCATGGGTGGTCTGAGCACACATTGGGTGACGCACACATTTTTAGGCATTGAATGTAGGTGTGTTCAACTCTCTTCTATACCTTACATCTTATGGCTCATCAATGGGGTGAGTCACCTGTGTCACACACCTTGTAGTATGCATGCAGGGTGAGTCATCATGATGGTTTTGAGCACTTAGACATCTAGTGTAGGTGTGTTAGATTTTCTTCTATGCCTTACATCTCATGGCTCATCAATAAGGTGAGTCATCTCTGTGTCACACACCTTGTAGTATGCATGCAGGGTGAGTCATCATAATGGTTTTGAGCACTTGGACATCCAGTGTAAGTGTGTTAAATTCTCTTCTATGCCTTACATCTCATGGCTCATCAATAGGGTGAGTCATCTCTGTGTCACACACCTTGAAGTATGCATGCAGGGTGAGTCATCATGATGGTCTTGAGCACCTCTAATCAGCATGGAACTTGGACACCTGGTGTATGTGTCCAAGTGTAGGTGTGTTTGAATTTTTTCTATGCCTTACATCTCATGGCTCATCAATAGGGTGAGTCATCATTGTTGGTCTAAGCACACATTGGACAACGAACACAATTTTGAACATTGAATGTATGTGCCCGGTTAAATGTCCTGTTCCAGCTTTGTGTTTGCTTTTATTAGTAGAACACAATGTGATACACAGGGGAGGCAAGAAAAAGGAAAAGAGAGAAAAAAGATGCAAATAATAAACCACACGTTTGTCACCCATTTAGGGAGACCAAAAATTGCTCTGTTTTATAGTGCATTGTCAGTTTCCATATATTACATGTTGGAATACATCTGGCTCTACAATATACAGATTGTGACAAAAATGCACAATAATGTGGTTCTAGCACTGGTACAATGTTGGGAATGAATCAGTGCTATTTGTTTATTTATGTGTACATACATTTAGAGGTTGGTCAATTTGCGTGTACATACCACTAGGTGGAGCTTTTGTCTTCAGCTCTAATTAACTTTCTATTTCACCTGTGCATTTGATTTAGTTTTTATTGTATTTAAGGAAGTGTGATGAGGTCTCTTTTTTATGCTGTTGAAAAAGGATGTAATCCGAAATGCGTCCAGCGTGGGGTCATGTCTCCCTTTCAATTGTATGTTCATTTTTAATCTGCACAAATAAATGAACTATTATGAAGATCACGCCAAGTGCTGGAGTTTTCTTGCATAACATATATTCTAGTGACCTTCAGTAGTGAACGAGCTAGAATGTATATGCTGCAGTCAGGACCTAAAAGGAGGCAATACACTCTAGCATCTTCTGGCTAGAATGTAAGGGCTGCAGTCAGGACCTGTAAGGAGCTTTTACGCCCACAGGGTGTGATGATGTAATGTTGACTCACTGAGCCACTGGTGGTGCAGTGGTACCTGAATTCTCGATACTCAAGAGACAGGAGATTGCACTTTGTAAAAGCAAAGATATTTATTAAGGAAAATTCTACAAGGGGGAAAGGTGCCTGCGGGAAGGTCCCTCTGGAATGCAACACTGTACCATGTTGCAGAGAACCGGTCAAGGTGTACTCCTGTACAGGAATTCCTCACGTGACAACACCAAGGTGGCCTGAATGCCGATAATCCTGGACCAGAGAGGTGACCTGTACAGACAGGACAGTAAAGATGGAAGGACTATAGAATACTGGCTCTATCAGTGGAGATGATCCCGGTGGCTCCATGTAATCCTGGGAAGGCTGATTCATCTGGTAAAAGTATCTGGATGGTTCCGGGAGGAGAGACTTAGCAAGCCTGGAGTAGGGTCCGGAATGTCCAGGGAGATCCAGGATAAGGAGCTGCCAGCCCAGGATTCTGAGAAGATAGAGATATTAGTATACAGTAAGGAAACAGTCTTCCAAATGCAGAGCACTACAGGAATGCCACCTGGATGGACACAACAATCATAGAATGAAGATGTTACCTAGGCACCTCCCTTAGGTGGAGGGTGACTTTTATACACAAAGCATCACAGCACAGACAGCCCTAATAGAGAACAGGTGTTCTGCATCTTTAAGTATGTACAGGAGGCGGGGCACACTTCCTAAGAGCACTTCCAGGAGATCTGCCAAGGGGATGCAGGCTCATAGCAACGAAAGAAGCCGCTGATCACCTGGCGCCACGGACAGGGTAAGCAGTACTAGCAGAACCATGTGATGAGCGCCAGTCTCCCTGTCCATGAGAGACCGGCCCCGCAGCTGAGGGCATGACAGGAGCACATACATTCTAGGCTTAACGCTGCAGAGCCTAGCGCGCACGCACAAGATCTCCGGAGCCCCACAAAATCTCTCCCGGCAATGGAGATGACGCAGGAAGCTCCAATCAAAAGAAAAAGAATGGTGATTGTCGCAGAGAGGCAAGGCAATGGTGATTTAAGGCGTGGTGGACCGAGCTACAATTAAGCCCATCTGACCAGTAACAGATAATTATACTATAGAACAAGAGACTTTTATAAAGTGTTTATTCAGTGTACAGGGGTGGTAGGGGCATAATAGACACCTTCTTAAAATGCAGCGCAGGTGCTGCTGAAGATGGCATTTATAGTTTAAAACACAAATTCTGGTGACCCTTTAAGCCAGGGTTGGGGAATCTCAGGCCCCAGGACCTCATGCGGCCCTTGATGACCTTTTCTGAGGCCCTCGGGCAGATTCCTGGAAACCGCAGTGCTCAGGCTAGCAGTCTTGTTTTGCTGACTTCCTTTTAAATCCAGCTTCTCAGTGATCTTTATGCCCCAGCCTCAGGCTCAAGTGACATATATATGCACCCAGCTTCTCCTGGGCTCTAGCAAACCTGGAAAATCAATTGAGTAGCAACATGATCAATATCACCTATCAACACAGTCACGCCAAAGAGAAGTAGGCCAAGCCAGCACAGTAGGGGGAGTCAGGGGCGTAACTACCGGCATAGCAGACGTAGCAGTCGCTTTGGGGCCCGGCCCTTGTGGGGGGCCCGGACCCAGCGCCGCTACGCTGCTATCCGGCAGCTACAGGCCCCCAGTGTGTATATACAGGTCCCCCACTCCTCCTCTGCTGCACACGTCACCTGTAAAGGAATACATCATACTTACTTATCTCTGCCGGCTGCCGCCGCTCTGCACCGCGCTCCGTCTTCATCCAGCTTCTTCCTGGTTGTGACGTCATTTCCTGCGCCGGCGGTCACAACCAGGAAGAAGCTGGATGAAGACGGAGCGCGGTGCAGACGGCGACAGCGGCAGAGATAAGTAAGTATGATGTATTCCTTTACAGGTGACGTGTGCAGCAGAGGAGGAGTGGGGGGCCTGTATATACCCACCAGGGCCTATATACTACCACCAGGGCTCTGTATACTACCACCACCAGGGGCCTGTATACTACCACCAGGGGCCTGTATACTACCACCAGGGGCTCTGTATACTACCAACACCAGGGGCCTGTATACTACCACCAGGGGCTCTGTATACTACCACCAGGGGCTCTGTATATACCACCAGGGGCCTGTATACTACCACCAGGGACCTGTATACTACCACCAGGGGCTCTGTATACTACCACCAGGGGCTCTGTATACTACCACCAGGGGCTCTGTATACTACCACCACCAGGGGCTCTGTATACTACCACCACCAGGGGCTCTGTATACTACCACCAGGGGCTCTGTATATACCACCAGGGGCCTGTATACTACCACCAGGGACCTGTATACTACCACCAGGGGCTCTGTATACTACCACCAGGGGCTCTGTATACTACCACCAGGGGCTCTGTATACTACCACCACCAGGGGCTCTGTATACTACCACCACCAGGGGCTCTGTATACTACCACCACCAGGGGCTCTGTATACTACCACCACCAGGGGCCTGTATACTACCACCAGGGGCTCTGTATATACCACCACCAGGGGCCTGTATACTACCACCAGGGGCCTGTATATACCACCACCAGGGGCTCTGTATACTACCACCAGGGGCCTGTATATACCACCACCAGGGGCTCTGTATACTACCACCAGGGGCTCTGTATATACCACCACCAGGAGCCCTGTATACTACCACCAGGGGCCTGTATAAACCACCACCAGGGGCTCTGTATACTACCACCAGGGGCCTGTATATACCACCACCAGGGCTCTGTATAATACCACCAGGGGCCTGTATATACCACCACCAGGGGCTCTGTATACTACCACCAGGGGCTCTGTATATACCACCACCAGGGGCCTGTATATACCACCACCAGGGGCCTGTATATACCACCACCAGGGGCCCTGTATACCACCACCAGGGGCCTGTATATACCACCACCAGGGGCCCTGTATACCACCACTGGGGCCTGAATATACCACCACTGCGGAGGCTGCTGTAATACTGCTGGGGCCTGTATATACCACTGGAGAGGCTGCGGTATATCACTGGGGCTGCTATATATACTGCTGGGGCCTGTAAGGGGGTGTGTCTTGAAGGGGCGTGTCATTTGGGGGGGCGTGTCTTGGAGGGGCGTGTCATTGGGGGCGTGTCTTGGAGGGGGCCCCGTTCAAAAGTTTGCTATGGGGCCCTGCCAGTTCTAGTTACGCCCCTGGGGGGAGTTGATTGTTTAACCAATTATAGTATGGTAATTTTCAAGTTGAATATTTTGGGCAGCCCCCAAAGGATCGTATACATTTTGAAATGGCACCCGGCAAAAAAAGGTTCCCCACCCCTGCTGTGTGCTCATGTTTCATGAGATTGTTTAAAAGTACAGTATTATATCATTGACTATCTTGACCCTTGACGGGGCTAACACTAAACTGAATGTTTGCACTGAGGAGCTGGCTGGGGCAAACAGTGAAACTGGGGCTGCTCTGCAGCCATGGCTCTTCCTCGCCTTCAACTACCAGATTCTCATGTGGCCAGCACCACGTCTGTCTGTCTGTCTATTTATCTAAAAAAAAACAAAAAAAAACGGAACAGCACAAATAATACTTTACGGTTTTTGGTGCAAACAGTCCTGAAACATATAGAGTCCAGCTATATGATGAATCCAGAAAAAGAAAGAAGTCAGCCAGCACTCAAATTATAGTAGAAAAAAGGCTTTAATGAGCCTGTAAAAGTGGCACACACCGTTTCGGTGCGGGGAATGCACCTTTCTCAAGAACATTATATGTGCATACACGGCTGGTATTTAACCCCAGCAATAATTCACAGTGATCCTATTCAATATAACAATAAAAGCAATACAATACATAGTAAACAGTGTCATTATATTATAAAGGGGAGCTTTTCCTAGCTCCAAAGTGCTTCAGTGCAAAAGTGCTCCCTTTAAAAATCGTACAGTCATCCATAGAGTGGTTAATAAGTTGTGATTAGTTCATAGACACACCTGTGAATACATGTAAGGCTGCTTTCACATAACGATTTTTCTAAATCCGATGCTATCCGATGAAAATCGGACAGCATCGGATCCGAATTTGGACCCCATGCAGCCCTATGGGCATCGGACCGAATTGGATGTGCACTAAATGCCATCCGATTTGGTCCGATCCGATTCTGTCCGATTTTATTATCGGTGCAAAAATCGGAGCTTGCTCCGATTTTTGCACCGAAAATAAAATCTGACAGATTCGGATCGGACCAAATCGGATGGCATTTAGTGCACATCCGATTAGGTCCGATCCCTATAACATGGGGCCCTATGGAGAAGGGTCCAAGGAAACATCTGATGTCTCCTCGGACCCCGTTTTACTGTACTGAGCATGCTCAGTACAGTAAAACTGCTCCTAACTAGGAGCACAAGGGTTAAAAAAAAAAAAAAAAGTTTATTCTCACCTCCCAGCGAGCCCCCGCCATCTTCCGCCATCTTCTTTGAGGCTCCCGGTGGCTTCCGCAGGCTGCCGGTGTCAGCAGAGTGCTTCCTCTGCTGTATAGGACCTGCGGTGATGTCACAGTCATGTGACCGAGGGTTACCATGGTGAACCCGCGGTCACGTGACTGTGACATCACCGCAGGTCCTATAAGGCAGAGGAAGCCCTCTGCTGACAGCGGCAGCCTGCGGAAGCCACCGGGAGCCTCAAAGAAGATGGCGGAAGACGGCGGGGGCTCGGGGGGAGGTGAGAATAAACTTTTTTTTTTTTTTCTTTTTTTCACCCCGCAGGGAGCGATTTTATGCCGGAATCGGGTGCCTATTTGGCACCCGATTCCAGGCATCAGAAGGGAGCCGATGCTGTCCGATTTATATCGGACAGCATCGGCTCCCTCAAAATCGTTATGTGAAAGTAGCCTAAGAAGAGTAACGAGAGTTAATTACCATCCTCACCTCCTGCAATGTGCAAACATGCTGTTCTCAGTATGCCGTGCTTCCAATGCCCATGCCCAGAACACAGCACTACGATTGGACAGACAACCAGGCAAACAGGTCTCCAACAGCGCCATCTTACTTGTGGGAAAACATTGCCAGTACTCTTCACATATACATAGCGTGGCCATTATATTAATATAAAATTCCCGTTTTTAAAGCGGTAATGCTGCAATTAGTTAATAGATCGCTCCAAACACAGATGGAACACTAAATAAGCAGCAGAAAATATATTGTATAGTGTGGTACGTCCCTGGGTCGGGTTAAGCGTCTGGTATGTATGGAACAAGGCATCCTATTCTCTATATATCACAGACCTCAATGGCACTGTATATTTAAGCTCCATAAAAAATATAAATACAGTCAATATCATTGACTATCTTGACCCTTGACGGGGGTAACACTAAACTGAACGTTGAGGAGAATCTCATGTGGCCAGCACCTCAACAATCTGTCTATCTATCTATCTATCTATCTATCTATCTATCTATCTATCTATCTATCTATCTATCTATCTATCTATCACTTTATGTCTATCTATCTATCTATCTATCTATCTATATCTGTCTGTCTATCTATTTATCTATGATGTGCCCCAGGGCCATGGGGTACTCAGAACCGGGCTATACTGTCTCTGGGGAGTCACAGGGGTCGAGACCCGGCTTCCGTGACCCTGGGTTCAGTTGAAAAGGGGGAATTTTTGGAATGGGGTGGTTTAGAAGGAAAGTTATTTGTGACGCCACCCGTGGTTTGTGACTGCAGATAGCCACAGCTGCTGCAGAACCTCTGGAGTGATGAACGGGCAGCTGGGATGGAGTGGCTCCCCACGGTTGGAGCAGATTCCGGATGCAGTAGATGTAGTAAGGAGTTGAGGTGCAGGGTGATGGGCATGAAGCAATAGACAGACTCACTGTTTTGATGGTAATTTTAGTCTTTTTCTGGAGCATCTGCATTCTGGGCAGTTGTCAACAGAGTCCTTGCTTGAGAATCACTCAGGGTTCTCCTCACCTGGCCAGATCGTTGGCCTCCTTATTGCGCTCTGTTTGGGCTCCTGCTACTGCATTAGCTAAGTTGCCGGCCCTGTGTCTCCTGCGAGGTGCCGGTATGACAGGCAACTCGAGTCCTTTCCTAACCCTCGTCTCGGGTAATAGCTCCGGAACTCTCTGCGTTGCTTTGTCTCCGGGCACAGTGTGGCTGGGGAACCTGGAATCCCCCACCTTCCGGTATTGACTGCCGGGATGTTAGGCCTTGCACAGTCTCGGACTACGGTGTCCGTTCTCTGCACTTTCCTCTGGGGTGAGCACGGTGCGGCTCAGATCCCAGGTGTTCCTTCAACTCTTTCCTCAGATCCTAGCCTAAGGGTACCGTCACGCTTGGCTACGCACCAGCGATCCCGACAGCGATACGACCTGGTAGGGATCGCTGGTGAGATGTCAAACAGAGATCTCACCAGTGACGCAGCAATGATCTGGAATGATACGGAGGACGTTGGGAACCTGTTTCTCAGACCTGTAGTATTGAAGTAGTTGGTTTTTGTCCCTGTCAAACACACCGATGCATGCTGCCCAGCGGGACCCCAACGATCAAATAATGGTCCAGGCGACTCTGACACGACCAGTGATCTCACAGCAGGGGCCTGGTCACTGCTAAGTGTCAAACATAGCAAGATCGCTGGTGAGGTCGCTGTTGCGTCACCAAATTTGTGATTTAGCAGCGATCTCGCTAGCAATCTTGTTTAGTGTGACGGGGGCTTTAGGCCTGGCACCGAGTCAGCGATCCTGGGACGAGCTCAAACAGCCTCAGTCCACCAGGATGTCTTCCTCAGTCTGAACTGAACCGAACTGCTGTACCTAGAATGAGCTTAGCATAGTTCGATCCTCCAGGTACTCTTCACAGTCCTCTCGGGAACGGAATTAACTGGCTCCGCCCCAGACCAGAATTTAGAGGGGAGCTCACCCTGAATCCGGGTTTGGTCTCCCCCTTCTGCCCTGGAGGCAGAAGGTGTTGTGTGCGAGTTACCTGCCTCGTGAGAAGACCCTTCTGTTGCTCTCCAGCATGACACCACCACCCGGGGGCAGTGATTACACAGTGGCACTAGGACTCTGGGGTGCCACATTTATCTATCAGAAAAAAAGGAGGCAGCACTCAAAAATAGATAAAGATTGTGGACTTTATTTGCACATGTGGTGACATTTGACATGCAACCTTTTTCATGCAGTGCAGTACTGCAGAAAGGGAATAAGTAAACAGTGTTATATAAGTGAGTGAATATAATCTCATCAGTATAAATATAAAAATGTCACAACATTTCATACGTTAAAACATCATTATGTGGTGCATACATAGTGACATATTGATCTAGAGTGAACATAGTGCATATAATATATACAGATGGCACTCATGTGCTCCATAAAGTGCATAAATACATTAATAATGCTAAAACTGTGCAAATGTTTTTTTATAAATATGATGAATGACACAATAAAAGTTTAGAGTATTAGCGCCATCACTGCCATCCACATCATTAGACAGCACATACCTGCACTACTAACAGTTGTTTGGTCAGTGGGAAACTATCATAGCAGTAGTTCTATCACTTTACTAGGTGCCATCTCTAATATTGAAGAAGTCATTAAATGCATCACACCTGCACCATGGGTGTACCCAGGATCAAAACTAGGGGGGGGCAAGCCATGGTCGTTGAGGTTGTAAAATTGGACACCGGGCCCATCAGACTCGTTATGCCACTGGGGAGCCCTATGGGGGCTGTATATGAGATGGGACCCCTATGGGGGGCTCATAGTGTAATATAAATGCAAAAAACTTTATTCTTAATATTATGTCACAATACCGGGATCTGAGGATCTTCTATATCGAGGTCAGGGGCTCTCTGATGCCATGTTGCTGTCTGCCTCGCTGTCGTCCTCTTTTGACACTGCAGTGTGGTGGACAAGAGAGCATTAACTGGTTAATAACAAGAAGTATGGAGTACTAACAGCCATAAATCCTCCCCATACCAGTAGGATTTCTATATGGATGTCAGTATTAGGGTACGGACACACTGGCGTGAAACTCTGATGAGTGCAACACGTGATTTTCTCGCATTGCAATCAATCTCTGAGGGTACCTTTACACACGGCTACATTTGTAGCTTGTCACCAGGTAACTTACTGGTTGCAGTGAAATCATGGATACATGATTCCATTTGTACACAGCAACAAGATAGAACCATGTATCCATGATTTCACTGCAACCAGTAAGTTACCTGGTGACAAGCTACAAATGTAGCCGTGTGCAAAGGTACCCTAATAGCTGATTGGCGAGTTTCGGACGCTTTTTTCTCATCCAGATTCAGGATGAGAAAAAAGTTGCAACATGCTGCGACAGTATATGATTCACATGCTGGTACACTGTGCACATCACAGAGCTGGGGACATGGTGGTACATGGTGCACAGCAGGGAGCTGGGGACATGGTGGTACACGGTGCACAGCACGGAGCTGGGGACATGGTGGTACACGGTGCACAGCACGGAGCTGGGGACATGGTGGTACACGGTGCACAGCACTGAGCTGGGGACATGGTGGTACACTGTCTGTGCACAGCACGGAGCTGGGGACATGGTGGTACACTGTGCACAGCACGGAGCTGGGGACATGGTGGTACACTGTGCACAGCACGGAGCTGGGGACATGGTGGTACACTGTGCACAGGACGGAGCTGGGGACATGGTGGTACATTGTCTGTGCACAGCACAGAGCTGAGGATGTCCCAGATGAGGCACACTAACCACAGACAAGCGGCGGGAGAACATTGAGCCCGCCCAGGAGAACTACAACTTGTCTTCTCCTCTGTCCCCCTGTTCCTGTCCTTCTGCCCCCCTGACCTCTTCTCCTCTGCCCCCCTGGCCTCTTCTCCTCTGCACCCCTGGCCTCTTCTCCTCTGCACCCCTGGCCTTTTCTCCTCTGCCCTCCTGTTCCTGTCCTTCTGCCCCCCTGGCCTCTTCTCCTCTGCCCTCCTGGCCTCTTCTCCTCTGCCCCCCTGGCCTCTTCTCCTCTGTCCTGCTGTTCTTGTCCTTCTGCCCCCCTGGCCTCTTCTCCTCTGTCCTCCTGTTCCTGTCCTTCTGCCCCCCTGGCCTCTTCTCCTCTGCCTGCCCCCCTGGCCTCTTCTCCTCTGTCCAGCTGTTCCTGTCCTTCTGCCCCCCTGGCCTCTTCTCCTCTGCCCCCCTGGCCTCTTCTCCTCTGTCCTGCTGTTCCTGTCCTTCTGCCCCCCTGGCCTCTTCTCCTCTGCCCCCTTGGCTTCTTCTCCTCTGCCCCCCTGTTCCCATCCTTCTGCCCCCCTGGCCTCTTCTTCTGTGCCCCCCTGGCCTCTTCTCCTATGCCCCCCTGTTCCCATCCTTCTGCCCCCCTGGCCTCTTCTTCTGTGCCCCCCTGGCCTCTTCTCCTCTGCCCCCCTGTTCCCATCCTTCTTCCCCCCTGGCCTCTTCTCCTCTGCCCCCCTGTTCCCATCCTTCTGCCCCCCTGGCCTCTTCTTCTGTGCCCCCCTGGCCTCTTCTCCTGTGCCCCCCTGTTCCCATCCTTCTGCCCCCCTGGCCTCTTCTTCTGTGCCCCCCTGGCCTCTTCTCCTCTGCCCCCCTGTTCCCATCCTTCTGCCCCCCTGGCCTCTTCTTCTGTGCCCCCTGGCCTCTTCTCCTCTGCCCCCCTGTTCCCATCCTTCTGCCCCCCTGGCCTCTTCTTCTGTGCCCCCCTGGCCTCTTCTCCTCTGCCCCCCTGTTCCCATCCTTCTTCCCCCCTGGCCTCTTCTCCTCTGCCCCCCTGTTCCCATCCTTCTGCCCCCCTGGCCTCTTCTCCTCTGCCCCCCTGTTCCCATCCTTCTGCCCCCCTGGCCTCTTCTTCTGTGCCCCCCTGGCCTCTTTTCCTCTGTCCTGCTGTTCCAGTCCTTCTGCCCCCCTGGCCTCTTCTTCTGTGCCCCCCTGGCCTCTTCTCCTCTGCCCCCCTGTTCCCATCCTTCTTCCCCTCTGGCCTCTTCTCCTCTGCCCCCCTGGCCTCTTTTCCTCTGTCCTGCTGTTCCAGTCCTTCTGCCCCCCTGGCCTCTTCTCTTCGGGACCCTGCTCCTCTGTCCCCTATCCCCTGCACTGTGCTGCACAGTTTCCCTCACCTGGCGCTGGCTCAGGCCAGGTTCCCTCAGAGCAGTGAGCTCCACCACCAGCCGCATCAGGTCCATCCTTCAGGGCCGGCTGATCCTCCATTCTCCGGGTCCATGGGGGGCCCCGGGGCCGGCAGGGTGGAGGAGCCGCCAGCACCGCAGCCGCCTCCACTGTAGCAGGACTTGTCTTGGACTCAGAGCTATCACGCAACAGGAAGCAGCAGAGCTCCCAGCGGCTTCCTGCAGCGTGATCGCTCTCAGCGCCGGGGACCGGGGGAGAGGCAGTGTGTGTCACAGTACATGTGGGCAATGCCAGCGGCGAAACCATCCATCCTAGTACACTAGGTGCGCGCAGCGCGCACACAGTGCTGCGCTCACCCCTTCCTCATGAGGGGGGGCAGCCTCTTGGGGGGGCAGCTGCCCCCCCCTGCCCCACGCTGGGTACGCCCATGACCTGCACACTGGCACTCAAGTACTAGCACAGGGGTAGGGAACTCCAGGCCTCAAGAGCCGCACACTGTGCAGGTATTCGGGATTTACTTAAAATTGCACAGGTGATAATTTAAATGGAACATATCACCCCCCTTTGGGCATTTTAAACTGTGCCCACCAGCTTAAACATGATTTAAATGGGGTTCTAGTAACCCCTGTATGTGCCCAAATGTGCCCCTAATACCTGAGAAAAGAGGTTTTACTCTCTGCCATTCTGCATGCTATTAAGTCTAGGAGGCTGCTCTGTTGTGTTGATGAATATGGTCCTCACCGCCCTTCCGGGCTGCAAAACCCGCCCTGCATTTTTGAAATTCCTGGCCCTCCTGTTCCGGCGCAATGAGTGACAGCTGCACTCGTGCCTGTACAGTGGAGCCGCTGGAGCGGGTCACTGTGCTCCAATGAAACTAGTGCCGAAGTCTCGTGAGACTTCACAAATCTCACAAGACTTGCACTAAAGTCACGCGAGATTTCCGAAGTCTCGCGAGACTTCGGCACTAGCTTCATTGGAGCACGGTGACCTGCTCCAGTGGCTCCATTGCGCAGGTGCGAGTGCAGCTGTCACTCACAGTGACAGCAACAGGAGGCGCGGGAATTTAAAAATTGCAGGGCAGGTTTTGCAGCCCAAAGGAGCTTTATACATCAACACCACAGAGCAGCCTCCCGAACTTAATAGCATGCAGGATGGCAGAGAATAAAACTTCTTTTCTTAGGTATGAGGGGCACTTCTGGGCACATACAAGGGTTACTAGAACCCTATTTACATCATGTTTAAGCTGGTGGGCACAGTTTAAAATGCCCAAAGTGGGTGACAGGTTCCCTTTAATCACCTGCACAGGTGATATTCCAACATCCATGTAATACTAAGGAATCCTGAAAACATGCACCTTGTGGGCTCTTGATGCCTGAAGTTCCCAACTGCTGTACTAGCAGGTGCCATATTAGAATAGAGAAAGCGTTCCACATAATAACATCTTTATTGACATTAGATAATTGCACACTTTTTACAAATAGATACTCAAAACCAAGATATTCTCTGTACAGGTGTGGTGTCACTGTTCCCGGTTAAGAGGGGTCACAAACTCAAGACACAGAATTGCACACATCATCCTGAATCCAGGCTGGGGGGTTCGGGTGGACCCTTTTAAGGGAGGGCCCCATCTCCTGGCTGGAGGAGGGATTAGCAAGTTAGAGCTGGAAGAGAAGGGAGAACATGTGAGGAAGGCGTCCAGACCAGACACAGGACAGAGAGTGTCCTAGGAGAGACGGGAGTGGGGGAATTTACCCGGGTGCCATGAGTCTGGCCCAGCCCGAGTTGGGCAGAGGGACAGGTTGCCAGATGGGGCCGACCCCGATCTGGTGGGAGTGCTGCATGCCTCAGCCAGGAAAACTGGAGACCATCGGTTCTGCACGAGTGGTGGCCACCAACCGAGGATAATCGCCAAGACAGAAGCGAGAACTAGGGTTAGGGGATGTGCCAACGCAGTGGCCCGACAAGACTCGCAGCCATCAGCCTGGGACCCTGTCCATGAAGGCGCTGGGAAGGAGGGAGAGTATACAGCATAGGGAACACAACTAGGAAAGGCTATGAATGGTGTCTTGGCAGAGTGACCCTAATCATCTGGGAACTAACCTGGCTGCACATTGGATCAGCACAGCACCCGGCTGGATGAACATGACTGATCATCAAGTAAAGGTAATGAACTGTGTTTGGCTCCTTCTTCCTCACCCTGTGGCCTTCTTCACCATCAGCACCCTAATAGACTGTTTACACCATCCCTGGGGCCCAGATCCACCTGTGGGGAGCTTTACCATCCTGGCTGCACTACCATCTGCCCCAGCAGTCATATCCTGCAGCATCGGCTACCCCTGGCCAAGTACCACAGGTGGTGTCACTATCCCCAGTAAATAATCCCCTTTTGCTACATGCCCAGGGTCACAGAGCCAGGTCACCGCCACGTTAATCCCTCTAATAACTGACCGGCCTGGTCCTGAGTACCCCACAGCCCTGGGGTCCACTGTATAGACCAGGGATCTCAAACATGCGGCCCGCGGGTCGCATGCGGCCCCTGGGGCTTCACTGTGCGGCCCGCGGAACCGTGGCCATACACGCCGACGGTACAGTGCAGGAGAGAGCCATGCTCCCCGCTGTGCTATATTTTCCGGCAGCGGCACTGACAAGGCTCCGCCCACTCAGTAACATCAATGAAAACTGCCAGCCAATGAGAGGTGACGTAATATGTCGACAGCAGCTGTGGGCCTCTCATTGGCCGATGGATTGCATTGATGTTACTAAGTGGGCGGAGCCTTGTCAGTGTCGTGGCCGGAAAATATAGCACAGCGGCTCCCTATTGCACTGTACCGTTGGTTAAAGGTTAGAGAAGAGTCTGTGAGAGAGTTTGAGTGTGTGTGTGTGAGAATGTGTATTTCTTTGTGTGTGTGTATGTGAGAATGTGTGTGTGTATGTGAGAATGTGTGTGTGTGGGTGTGTATGTGAGAATGTGTATTTGTTTGTATGTGAGAATGTGTGTATGTGAGAGTGTGTTTGTGTGTGTATGTGAGAATGTGTGTATGTGAGAAAGTGTGTGTGTGTATGTGAGAATGTGTGTATGTGAGTGTGTGTGTGTGTGTATGTGAGAATGTGTGTATGTGAGAGTGTGTTTGTGTATGTGTGTATGTGAGAATGTGTGTATGTGAGAGTGTGTTTGTGTGAATGAGTGTGTGCGTGAGAGAGAATGTGTGTATGAAACTGCGTTCAAACTATGCGCTTTTTTTGCGCTTTTTTACACTGTGCTTTTCCGCAAAAGCGCATCTGTGTCTACCGGCAAAGTGAATGGGCTTTCACTCTTACCGTGCAGACACTGCGTAAATATATGCCGCACTTTTATGGGAGAAAGCGTGCGTGTAAAAAGAATCAACATGTCAATTGTTGGCGCTTTTTTGCGCACTTTCTCCCATAGGCCCCATTATACCCGCTGGAATTACACATTGCCATTCAGACAATGCGCAATTCCAACGCGTAAAATGGTGGGTGCAGGAGGAGAAGCAGGATGTGATGTCACACGGGGGGAGGAAGAATCCTGTGTTCCTCCCCCGTGTGACGTGTGAAATGTTACTTTCGCTTAGCAGCGTATGTGCGGCAGCTTCTGGCTCCTGTACATTCACTGCTAAGCTAAATAAAAAATAAAGAGCAGAATAAAATTAAAAAATCTTCATACTCACCCCTCCGCAGACACATCCGATCAACAGCAGCATCTCCCGGTAATCAGCTGATGTTGTCTCCTCACAGCATTAGCGTGATAAAGCCAGCTTTTTACCCCCAGAGTTAGCGATCATCTGATGCTGTGAGGAGACATCATCAGCTGATTACCGTTAGGTGCTGCAGCTGATTGGTCATGTCTGCAGAGGTATGATTTTTTTTTACTGATGACACATCAGCTGGTTATTTACCTGCAAATAATCAGCTGATCTGTCATCTCATTCAAGTCCTTGAACCTGATATTGAACATCTGATCGGTTTGCCGGCCGGCAAATTGATGAGATGATATTGGATCATGATTGGACATCGCAGGACCCTCTACCCTGAACTACGTCGGATGGGGGTTCTTTTCTTTAATAAAGATGGAGTCGCTATTTGTGTTCTGTTTTATTTCTAATAAAAATCTTTTTCTGTGTTGTGGTTTTTTTATATGATTACTAGAAATTCATGGGGGTCATGTCTAATATTGGCGTGCTTGCAGACTGCAATTCGCAGCGGGGGGACCCAGAAAGCTTGGGCCACCCTGCACTGCGGATTCCAGCCCTCAGCTGCCTAGTTGTACCTGGCTGGACACAAAAATAGGGCGAAGCCCACATTGTTTTTTAAAAAAATGATTTTATGAACCTTCTGATAATCTGCTGCTGTCTCCTGATGTGTGTCTGTGTTTGTGTGTGTATGAGAATGTGAGTGTGTGAGAGAATGTGTGTAAGAGAGAATGTGCGTGTGTGTGGTGTGTGTAAAAAGGGGGTAGACCAGGTTGGGGACATCAGTACAATAGGGGACCAGAATGGAGCACATTACTACACTATGAGGGCTAGGATGTGGACATTACTATAAAAGAGGTCCAGGATGGGGACATTGCTACAAAAGGGGATCAGGATGGGGACGTCACTACAAAAGGGGTCCAGGATGGGAAACGTTACTAGAAAAAGGATCAGTATTGGGACAATACTACAAAAGGGGAATCAGGATGGGGACATCACTACAAAAGAGGACCAGGATGGGGGACGTTACTAAAAAAGGGATCAGTATAGGTGACATTACTACAATATGATGACCAGGATGGGGGCATTACTACTAGTGCGGCCGTTATGTGGTAATCGCGGCAGTTGCGTTTTTTTCACCGCAACTGCCACGATCAGCGATTACTGCTGATGTGAAACGGGCCTAAACCTTTCCCATTTTACGTCAATTAGGATTACCATAATTAATAATATTTTCCAAATGCCAGAAAAGTGAGAGAGAGAATGTTTTAAGACATTTTTATTACTCTCTTCAAAGTCACAAGTTTACATACACTAAGATTACTATGCCTTTAAGCAATTTGGGACAGCCAATGTGATGATGTCATGCATTTGGAAGCTTCTGATAGGTTTATTGCAACTTACGAGTTAATTAAAGCCAAATCTGGAAATGTGTTTTAATGCACACCTGAAACACACTGCTTCTTTGTGTAGCATTATGGGAAAGTCTAAAGAAATCAGCCAAGCTATGAGGAAGGGAATTCTGGACTTGTACAAGTCTCATTTATCCTTGGGTGCGATTTCAAGATACCTGAAGGTGCCTTGACCATTTGTACAAACAAATAAATGCAAGTACAAACAAGATTGGAATGTCCAGCCATCATACCATCCAGAAAGGAGACTGATCTGTGTCTCAGAGATGAATGTGCTTTGAACTGACATGTGCATATCAACCCAAGAACAAAAGCAAAAGACCGTGTAAAGATAATGGCAGAAGCTGGTAAGAGTACTGTATCAACATGGGCTGAAAAGCCACTCTGCCAGGAAGAAGTCATTACTCCAAAAGAAACATAAAATGTCAGATTTAATTTTGAAAATGCACACAGGAAAAAAGACGTACATTTTTGGAGACATGTCCTGTGGTCTGACGAAACAAAAGTTGAACTGTTTTGCATAATGACCATCGTTAAATTTTGAGGAAAAAGAGATAAGCCTGGAAGC
Organism: Allobates femoralis; assembly: GCA_033576535.1. Taxonomy (NCBI): domain Eukaryota; kingdom Metazoa; phylum Chordata; class Amphibia; order Anura; family Aromobatidae; genus Allobates; species Allobates femoralis. The sequence continues at coordinate 26,809,658 of JARQOC010000007.1, forward strand.
CTAAGAACATCATCCCAACTGTGAAACAGAGAAGGCAGCAACATGTTGTGGAGTTTAGTGATGAGCGTGTATACTCATTACTATTAGCTACTTGCATGAATAGTACGGTATTCATGATACTCGGTACTCTTTTAAGTCTAGCCCAGTGAAAGCGGACAGCTGTGAGCTGCCACCCTTAGGTGTGTAATTTAACCTTGGCTGGCAACAAAAAAAATTCTTGGACTCCACCCTATTTTTAATTGTCGGCCAAGGTAAAACTAGGCAGCTGAGGGATGGTTTTCTTATGGGTGAGGGCCCATTGTTTTAGGGGCCCCCATGCTAAAAAATAGCAACCCTCAGCTGCCTCTGAAAATAGGGTGCCATTTCGAGGTACTTTCCCAGGCTCTTTCAGCGGCCCTGGTGATGGTGGCATGCTGGGTAATAAGGGGTTAACACCAGCTTTGTCAGGCCAAGTTAGATCCGGGCATTAAGAATCTTAAATAAATAGTATAAAAGACACAGCACAGAGAAAAATTATTTTATTAATAAAAAACACAGAAACACTTAGTGACTACACCTTTATTATCCCCTCCTATGAGAAATAAATACACAGACACACGTAGAGACGCCATCTTTATTACCCCCTCACAGCCCTTCACGATCCTGGTCTTCTGTTTTCTCTCTTCTGTCTTCTTCAACTGTTTATTTATTTATAATTAAAAAAAATTATTTGTATGATGTCTTTTTTTAACCCTTTATTGGAAATTTGTAATGCTGAGTTTAACTTGGCCTGACATTAAGAAACTCAGGCAATGGAATAAAACGATGTTTGGGTGAGCGCTGGGATATGAAGACAGCTACACTTCAACAAGTATTTTACCTGTAAGTTTATTGTTCAAATCACACTAGGTCCTCTCCCACAACATGTTTCGACGCTCAGGGCGTCTTCCTCAAGTGGATCCACTTCAGGAAGACGCCCTGAGCGTCGAAACATGTTGTGGGAGAGGACCTAGTGTGATTTGAACAATAAACTTACAGGTAAAATACTTGTTGAAGTGTAGCTGTCTTCATATCCCAGCGCTCACCCAAACATCGTTTTATTCCATTGCCTGCATATCCATCTCCCTATGGGGAGAGCGGTGGAGCAGCTCCGGAGGAGAAGACAAACCTAACAGAGGAGAGGAAAACACGTGAGGGATCACGTGCAATTGCACAGGCGGACACCGAGGAAAAAGGGAAAGAATTCCACACCGCATAGAGAGAGACCCCGTGCACTCACTACGTGAGCCCCCCTGTTGTGCAGACAGCACAACAGGAAAAGGTGAGTGTAACGGTGACTTAACAGAGGGTGGATATAAAACATAAAGCAGCGTGGCGCAACCAATTTCTATATCTCATTAAGAAACTCAGGGCTTAATACCAGCTGGTAAAACAAAGTTGGTATTATCCCCTTATTACTCAGCATGCCACCCACCATCAGGGCCACTAGAACAGCCTTGTAAAGCTCCTGGAAATGGTGCTTCTTATAAATGTGCCATTTTCAAGGGCGGTTGTGGGCTGCTATTCCTTGGTATGGGGGCCCTTAAATCAATGGGCCCTCACCCCACTGAGAATACCAGTCCTCAGCTGCCTAGTTTTACCTTGGCTGGCAATTAAAAATAAGGCAGAACCCACGCATTTGTTATGACAGCCAAGGTAAAATTAGGCAGCTGAGGGTGGCAGCTCACAGCTACTGGCTTTCATTGAGCTATACTTCAGTATATGATGGCAGCTTGGTTGCCATACACTAATGTGTATGGCAACCAAGCAAAATCACTGTCCAGTTTGTGGAAATGCACTCTGACTACAATAGGCAATCACAGAGGATCTTACAGACAAACAAGCCAATCACAGATGTTCATACTCTGACAGTGCAGTGAATATGCAAGTAGCTTAATAGGCGGCTCTGGAAGTGATTTAGTGGGAGATTGAGCTGACCTTGAAGTGTTTCAGCAGGAGCGCGGAAGACGGAGGCCCAGGGAGCAGCAGCAGGAGACTGACCCAATTTACCTGTTCTTCTATCTATCTAGCTATCTATCAAAAAAAAAAAACAGACAGCACTTCCTTAAACTCTTCAGCCCATGTGCAAATCTATATAGCTGAATTATATATACATCAAAATGATAGCAGTACACTGGTTAAGCCAATATATGCATACAATGATGTTTCAAGATGTTACTTTGAGAAAAAATAAAAACTAAAACATTTTCTCAAAAAAACTCAGGTAATTTTTTTTTATGGTTCTTAGCGCATGCATTGGCCAATACATGCCTGCCCTTCAGCCACTCCACGGTGACCATAATTCTTGCATAAGACTTGCACTCCTGCCTCCCTACCATAGGGTCCAACTGAAGAGGTATGCCTCCTGCTACTACCCATTGCACTAGAGACCCCAAGGGTACATGTGAGGCTTTTAGTGTAGACAGGGACCCTATATTGGCCAATGCATGCGCTAAGAACCATAAAAAATAAAAACTAATTTGATCCGAGTTTTTTTGAGAAAACATTTTAGTTTTTAGTTTTTATCAAAGTAACATCTTGAAACATCATTATCTGCATGTATTGGCTTAACCAGTGTGCTGCTATCATTTTGATGTATATCTATCTATCTATCTATCTTCACTAGGTTCTGTCACCGCTGTATGGCAGAACATTACGCAGACAGTCTATATGTCTGCCTACTGTTCCCATGCAGTTTGAGCACTGTTTCAGTCTTTTTACAGCCCTCCCAGACCTCATTGTAGAGTCCAGCAGAAAATTACTCACATTTCCCATTAACTTGCATGTACTCGCTATTCGGAATGGGTGGTGACCATGGCGGCCATTTTGAAGTTGGCCATTTTGGATCCAACTTTATTTCATTCAATGGAAAGAGGGTCATGTGACACATCAACTTAATTGAGAATTTCATAAGAAAAACAATGGTGTGCTTGGTTTTAATGTAACTTTATTCTTTCATGAGTTATTTACAAGTTTATGACCACTTATAAAATGTGTTCAAAGTGCTGCCCATTCTATTGGATTGTCAATGCAACCCTCTTCTCCCACTCTTGACACACTGATAGCAACACTGCAGGCGAAATGCTAGCACAGGCTTCCAGTATCCATTTTTTCAGATGCTGCACATCTCGTATCTTCACAGCAGTTAACAAACAAAACCACCGCTATTGGTCTGACACTAACCCACAGTGGATGGATCCCATATGGTGTGGTATATGGGGTACAAAGATAGCGGGGCCATTCTTCATCAATGGAAACCTGAATGCCACTGGATATCTGAAATTGTTACATGACTCAGATATCCAGTGGCATTGAGGTTTCCATTGATGAAGAATGTTGATTAGATGTAGGGGCCCCATGTAACATTCTAAATCCTATAATAACTTACTAATTGATCCCTCTCCCCCTTCATTATGCATTAATGTCAACCATCCTGCTATATATGGTCCTCCTCTTGAAGTATGGCCCTTATCATGGTATACATGGCCTTCCTCCTCCAGCCACCATAGTCCTCCAATTATTAAAATGCATCCCCATATTCCTCCATATATTACAATGAACCCCCCTAAGTCCTATATGTTTTATAATGCATCCCATAGCCTCCTATTCATAAGGTAGCCTGCATAGTCATCCAATTATTATAATGCACCCCATTATCCTCTATATAGTATAATGCAGCCTCCTACGCCCCCATATAGTATAATGAAGACTCATAGCCCTCCTTAAAGTATACTGCAGCTACATACTCATCCATACAGTACAATGCACCCCCCTTAGTCATCCATTTAGCATAGTGCAACCTTACAGCCTTCCATATAGCATACTGCAGCCTCATAACTCTCCTTACAGTAAAATGCACCCACCCCCTATTCCCCCATACTCCTTTGGCTAGCGTTTACTCATTAAAAAAATAAATCTGTACTTACCTCTCCTGATTCCCCCACAGCTCCATTCTGCTTGCCAAAACTGAAGACACAGGAGGAGGAGGTGCTGGCGTGCGTTCCACAGTTGAACGCATAAAGCAGGAAGTGGTGCCTACTCCTAGTGTGGAGTAGGTAGCATTTCCTCCTTTATGCGTTCCACTGTAGAACGCATGCCGTCACCACCGTGGTAAGAGGAAGCACGGGGCGGGGGCAGCAGTAGGTAGCAGGAGACTCCCTTATACACAGGCTCCTTGACAGCCTGTGTGCTGCCGTGCAGTGATGGCATGTGAAGCGGGCGCTGGGATCGGCGGACAGCTGGTGGCATAAGCCCCTGTACATCCGGGCCCCGTCGCAGTCGCAACCCCTGCGATCCTGATTGTTACACCCCTGCGCATGTCTATGTGTTTAGAAAAATAAAACGGTATGGCTCTTGGAAGAAGGGAAAGAAGAAACTAAAATGAAAAATGAAAAATAGGTGGTCAGAGACTAAAATACTATCGTCTGGCAAGTTGTTGTTCAGTGTGATTGGTCACAGGTTGCAACATACATGTCTGCTGCAGCCAATCACTCAGCTCAGTGATTCTGCCAATGTATAAAGCACAACCACTTCGACCATTGAACTATCACTTGAAGCTGTGCAAGAGAGCTGATGCTGGAGTGGGGATTACTAAGTAAAGATCTGTTCTTTTATTCTAAATGAGCAGACAGGCTTTAAAAAAAAACTAGAAACGGAAAAGCCATTTGGCAAAAATGCATTCATTTACTATAAGATTATTTGAGTTTTAGAATATTAGAATATCACACTTAAATAGAACTTTTTATTTCAGGAGAATCCAGAAGATTCTAGAGCCAGTATCTACAAATCTGTGATTATAAACACATCAAAGGAAATGATGTGCTTCAGTGATTACCCAATCCCAGATGACTTTCCAAATTATATGCACAATTCCAAAATTATGGACTACTTCCGAATGTATGCAAACCATTTTGACCTTTTGAAGTACATAAAATTCAAGGTAAACATATACTGTTTTAATTTTTATTGAATGTATTCATGAAAAACATTGCAATTCCTGACTTGTATAACCATGCTAATTCTAGATGTTTACACTAAAAAGGTTAATATATCTACAACATTGATGCCAATATTCTTAACAAATAGGACACATTATACAATATAAAGGGTCTTAATGGCTGGTGGGTCTGAAAAGTAATCCATTCATTATTTTTCTTGAGAAAGAACACAAGGGTCGAGATTATATGACACATTAGCAGGTTCAGATTCTCAATGTCTCAGTGTCAAGGCTCACTGATCTCTTGTGATAAACCTATATTCAATGGGCTGATCCTCATAAGAACATCCACGTATACATACAAAAATTGTTGAAATTATATATAAATGCTAGTGTTATAGAAAAGAAGTTGCAGCGCAGGTTATCGTAGGATCAGCGGTGTTTATTCAACCTTCATGGGGTCTTACATGGTGCAGGGTACAGGTGGGAGACTGACAAAATGATGGCCGTTTCACATCGCAAGTGGCACTTCAGCAGGCATATAGTCCACCTGCCTTTATTACAAACATGTGATCCTCAATCAACCTCATCTTAGTTGGGACTTAATTGGGAGTACTTATCCACCATCCTGATTATCCAGCTTTGTAATCTTTCATTATTTTTTTTCCCTGTTCAAGTCCAGGGTGATTAGCTACAATGCCATGGGTTGTAAACTTCTTGATTATGTTGTGCATTGTGGACAAAGGAACATGAAGATCTCTCTAGATGGACTTCTAACCTTGAGATTGTTGATAGAGATGAGCGAGTAGAATCGTTACTATTCAGTACTCTGTGTGCTTATGTATAAATCCACTAATAGCAATTATTTTTATTAACAATTGAGTCACAATTCCTCAATATTCCCAATGCGAGCGGGTGGTCATGTCACTCCATATACAGAAATGACTCATATATGGACAAGGAAGCAAATTTCTCTGATAAGATATATGGCAAAGTTTTTTTTATAGTTGGTCTCTTGACATTTGCAACGTTGAAATAGCAGTGACTATTAAAAAAAATGAGACTACTAGATGCACTACTTTTACTGCAAAGTTTTTGAAATCCTATGGAAAAACCACAGTTAGCACTCAGACTGCTTTCACATCAGCATTTCTCAGCATTTGAGGCAGATCAGGTAGTGTTGCCTGATCTGCCGGAAGCCGGAACAACTGCGGCAAGACTGCGTTCAGTCTAATGCATTCCCTATGGGACTTGCGGACATGTGTGACACTTGCAGTTTTACACTTGTGTCACATGCGGTGAGTTTATAAACCGCTGCTAGCTGCATGATCTGTCGAAAATGCTGAGAACCACTGATGTGAAAGTAGCCTAACATACATTTTATAGTATTGTTGGGTTTTATTATAAATGGAAATCAACAGAGAATCATACAGTCACTTGACACCAACCCACAGCATTAAACTGATAAAAAGTACTAATCATATAACGCAGCAAAGTATATTGCTGTTTTAAGTACTGAAATGATACATTTTTACCCTTTTTTTTTCAGACCAAGGTGTGCAACGTAAAAAAGCGTCCTGATTTTGCCACTACAGGCCAATGGGATGTTGTAACAGAATGTGATGGAAAGCAAGAAATGGGAATATTTGATGGCATACTTGTCTGTAGTGGACATCATACCTTTCCACATTTACCACTACATACTTTTAAAGGTATGAAGATTTACTGTATATCAAAGACAAAATCAAATGCTCAGTTTAAAGTGTCATTTAAAATTATGTTAATTGCTATATTTATTTACAATGTTATTAGTTTTGATATATCCACCCCTGTGTAATCGTCTAACAGGATATAGCTACTCACCACATGAAGTAACTCTGCCCATTGGGGGCTTGTCCTATACTTAACTATTTCTGCACTTGCAGTTGTTTTGTTGCTGGGTAGATCTTTTAAAAATACTATCTATACAATGGATTATATTCTACATAACATTACTATGAATCTTATACTACAAGTGCTAGGCAAGCACATACCTTACGTTACATTGTATTATAACATATTACAGTTCACATAATACACTTCATAGAAAGATGCATGACACAATTCACACATTTGTAACACATAAGTGCCTACAGTGTCTTCAGGGGTAGGAATGCACAACCACCTCGGCCACCCTCCTACAGGGGCATCATGCATCATGCTGTGTGGGGAAGGGTACTGTGTTGAGGCAATATGTCTGGGTGGCACTATTGGGGCATCATAATGTAAGAGGATCTTTATGCGTGGAAATGTACTGTGGGGCCATCATACTGTGTGTGGAGTATGCACAATACGGGTATTATACTGTGAAGGGGTGGGCAGCTAGCTTGGGGGACTTCACTAGGAGGTTATTATACCATGGAAATGCCATCTTTGGGAACATCATAGTCTGTGGAGTGTTGGGGTCTCAGTATAATGGGGAAGGCATCATAATGTAAGAAGTATTAGTCCAGAGAAACACTAAAGAAATTCAAAAGAGGCACTTTTTCCATGGGTGCAGAAATGTAAAAAAAGAAGTGGACAGGTTTAGGAATGTGTGTTACTGTAAAAAAAAGAAAAATAAAAAATCAATTTTTCTATCCTATCAGAATTATGATGTTATGCATCCTCTTGAACATTATATCTCGATGAGCAATACCATCTAGTCATGACCTTGATTAGTCAGAATTTCAAAAAAAAAAAAGGAAGAACAACTGCATTGTAAAAAGTTATTCTTGAGCAGTAAAAGTCTAAAAGAAAATAATTTGAATTCTTTAGTAGATCTGCAAAATGGATATGGGTTTATATATTCTGATCTAGGATCTACTGTACCAGGATCTGGTTGTCAGCTGTAGTCAAGAAAAAAGTTAAATGCCCAAAGGCATAGGGGCTCGGCCCCGGATTTACGGTTCGTCCCAATATAACCTTTCCTACTGCACCATCTTCAGGCTGGCAGAAATATAGTGTTGCTGTTAGTCAGTCAGTGACTGTTACAATACTACTTTATTGTGGTATTAATTGTATTTTTTAGTGTCTGTGTCAAATGTGTAGTGTGTGCATTTTAGCATCTTCTTGACAGCTGCTATGTATGTACGACAGAAGGTGGAGAGAAAGTTATATGGAGCAGGGTCATGCTTAGTTTTATTTTAAGAGATCCTGTCATGAACTAATAAACGCTTTCTGCCTTCAAATATCGCGATAATCTGTGGTTGAATCATGTTGAAATGATGCCTGGCCATTTTACTTAGTGCTTGGCTGCTGGGAAAAATTGAACTTATTTCCTCCTAGAAGTTGCCTGCTTTCAGTCATAGGAGTGTGCACAGAGTAATGAGTATACAAGTCATAGGCCTGCAGCCCCGTGACCGATTAGCCAAAGGTGTGCAAGAGAATCTTTACTGTGCATATTGCACACTGTCACAATTCAGTCGTCTGCAGTCATATTGAGAGCAGATCAGGTTGGACAATTCATTTAATTAATAGTGGATTACTTATATAGGATATATATATATGTAAATAAATATATATATAGTCATGTGTGAAAATGTTGGCACCATTAAAATTGTTCAAGAACATTAGGCATTTCTTTCTCCCAGGAAATGTTTGCAATTGCACATGTTTCGTCATGTTTGTTTATTTTGTGTGTATTGGAACTACTCAAAAAAACCTGAGAAAAAAAACTACGGTAATTGGTTTCAATTTCACACAAAGCTCCAAAGATGGGTTGGACAAAATTGTTGGCACCCTCAACTTAATATTTGGTTGCATACCCTTTGGATAAATAACTGCAATCAATCTCTTCTAATATCCATCAACACATGTTTTCTGGAGGTAGAATTTTTGACTCTTCTTTTGCAAACTGCTCCAGGTGTCATATATGCCGTCTCTCAACAGCAATTTTAACCCCTTTACCCAAGAGCATAGTTTACACTCAATAAACAAGCCATCTTTTGCAATTCTGACCAGTGTCATTCAATGATGTAATAACTCTACAACGGGGGCATGGCAAAGCATCTGATGTGAGCAGACGAGTCCCAGAACAGCTCCGCCACTGATCCTGTATAATCTCCTGCTTTAACCCATCCACTGCACTTTTTAACCTCTGCACTGGTCCCCGAAGCTCCCGGGACACTGGACAGGTGGTCAGCAAGACTCAGCGAGGCAGCAATGGGTAAACGGAGGCAGAAGGATGGGGGCCTGGGAGCAGCACACAGGCACAAAATGGCACCAAGGTGAGGCGGCCGCAGAAAAGCAGACCACCGACTATGAAAATCGGTTGGAGGTGGCGGTGCATCTCCAAAGGTTTTCAAGGGGGCCAGAGACACTGGGAGAAGTAATGCTGCATAGTGAGAGGGAGATGGGGGCAGAGGATTCGGAAGAGGAGTAGGAGGAAAGCTCTGAATCTGGTGTGCCTGCTGGGATGGTGTGCACAGAAAAGCTCAATAAACATCATGGATGAGGCTTCAGCGTTACAGACCACTGCAGAGCCCAATTTAAAGGATGTTTTTCCAGGCAGTCATCTTTTGCAAGACTGCTCTGACCAGCCTGACTATGAGAGTAGAAGACATTAAGGAGGAAATGGCTGGTATTAAGGAGGCCATGCATAAAACAGATGTCATGGCTGGGGCAGTAGAGGAGAGAGTGAGTGCTGCAGAAGACCAGCTTAGCAGCATGCAAAAAGTGCAAAATAAGCATACACAAAGAATCTCTGGGATTGCTGCAAAGACTGATGACCTGGAGAATTGCTCCAGAAGGAGCAGTCTCCGAAAAGTGGGGGTGCTCGAGAAAGTGGAGGGACGGGACCCTACGCTTTATATTGAAAACTGGTTGCTGTCCAAATGTGGAGCAGAGAATCTGACACATTTTTTCGCAGTGGAAAGGGCGCACCGTGTTCGAATGAGACCCCCATCTCCAGGAGACGGCCCTCGCACTGTTTTGGCAAAAATCCTTAATTACCCTGATAGAGACATTATTATTATTATTTAGATAGCGCCATTGGTTCCATGGCGCTGTACATGTGTAAGGGCAGAACAAGGACGAGAACATAAATAACGACAAATAAATCATACAGGTACATTAGGGCAGAGATCCTCTTCACAAGGGCTCGCAGTCTATATGGGATGGGTGGGAGACAGTAGAAGGGGGAGAGGTGAGATGGTGCAGCAGATTAGGTCTCAGTGTGGGTTATAGGCTGGAAGGAACAGGTGGGTCTTCAGGTTTTTCTTGAAGGTTCCCAGGGTAGGGGAGTGTCTGATGTGGTGTGGAAGAGAGTTCCGGAGTATGGCGGATGCACGAGAGAAGTCTTGTATGCGGTTGTGGGAGGTGGAGATTCGGGGGGAGAAGAGAAGGAGTTCTTGAGAGGAGCGCAGATTGCGTGAGGGGTGGTATCGGGAGACCAAGTCGGAGATATATGAAGGGGACAGGTTGTGGATGGCCTTGTATGTCAGGGTTAGGGTTTTCAACTTAGATCTCTGGGAAGTAGGAAGCCAGCGGAGGGCTTGGCAGAGGGGGGAGATAGGGGAGTAACGGGGCGACAGGTGGATGATTCAGGCAGCGGAATTGAGGATGGTTCGGAGGGTGCAAGGGATAAAGCAGTGAGGCCGGTGAACAGAAGGTTGCAGTAGTCGAGGCGGGAGATAATGAGGGCGTGGACAAGCGTTTTGGCAGTGTCATGGTCAAGGAAGGAGCGGATCCATGAGATGTTTTTAAGCTGGAGGTGGCAGGAGATAGCGAGGGCCTGGATTGTGTGCTTGAAGGAGAGGGCAGAGTCGAGGATTACACTGAGGCACTTGGCGTGGGGGACAGATGAGAGTGTGCAGTCATTGACCGTGATGGTTAGGTCGGGTAGGGGGGGGAAGAGCAACTTGGGGGGAAGATGATAAACTCGGTTTTATCCATGTTGAGTTTGAGGAAGCGAGCGGAGAAGAAGGATGAGTTGGCGGACAGGCAGTGTGGGATTTTGGATAGCAGAGAGTGATGTCAGGGCCGGAGAGGTAGAGTTGGGTGTCGTCAGCGTAAAGGTGGTATTGGAGGCCGTGGGACTCGATGAGTTGGCCTAGGCTGAGGGTGTAGATGGAGAAGAGTAAGGGTCCCAGGACTGAGCCTTGGGGAACTCCAACAGATAGGGGGTGGGGCGAGGAGGATGTGTGGGAGTGGGTGACGCTGAAGGTCTGGTCTGTTAGGTACGAGGAGATCCAGGAGAGGGTCAGGTCAGTGATGCCAAGGGATTCTAGAATTTGAAGCAGGAGGGAGTGGTCGACTGTGTCGAAGGCAGAAGAGAGGTCAAGGAGGAGAAGGATGGAGTAGTGTCGCTTGCTCTTGGCAGTCAGTAGGTCGTTGGTGACTTGGTTAGGGCTGTTTTGGTGGAGTGGTGGGCTCGGAAACTGGGTTGCAGGCAGTCAAAGAGGGAGCACGAGGAGAGATGGGAGGACAGTTCGGAGTAGACATGTTGCTCAAGCAATTTTGAGGCAAAGGGGAGGAGAGATATGGGACGATAGTTGGAGACTGTTGCGGGGTCAAGGAAGGGTTTTTTGAGGATGGGTGTGATGAGGGCATGTTTGAAGGATGAGGGGAAGACACCAGTGGTAAGTGATATGTTGAAGAGATGGATTAGTGTGGGGATAAGGACAGTGGTGAGGTTAGGGGTGAGATGGGAGGGGAGAGGGTCGAGGGCACAAGTGGTGAGGTGTGATCATGCTAGAAAAGAGGAGAGGCGCACTTCAGTCATGGAGGAGAAGTTACTTTTGGTCGAGGGGAGTTGGGTGATAGAGATGGAGGGCCGAGGGGATTGGGAATTGAAGCTTTCTCTGATCTTGTCGATCTTCTGTTTAAAGAAGCTGGCAAAGTCGTCGTCGGTGATGAGGGGAGAAGGAAGAGGTGCGGGGGGACGGAGTAGGGCATTAAAGGTTATGAAAAGTTGCTTGGGATTGTGGGAGAGGGAGCTAATGAGAGACGAGAAGAAAGCTTGTTTTCCGGTGGTCAGTGCTGTCTTGAAGTCGACGAGGAACTGTTTGTGCAAGGTGAGGTGCGTTGCAGAGTTGGATTTCTTCCATCTCCGTTCAGCCACCCTGGATGTCCGTCGAAGTTTTTTGGTGCTGGCGGTGAGCCAGGGTTGTCTGTGCAAGGGTTTTCTTGTATGAGAGAGGGGATGCCTGGTCGAGGGCTGTGGCGAGAGTGGTGTTGTAGAGGGTGGCGGCAGCATTAGCATCATGAGAGGAGGCTAAGTCAGAGAGAGGGAGGAGGGACTCAGCGAGTGAGTGGAAGTTAATGAGCTCGAGGTTTCTTCGGGGGTGAGGGAGTTTCCGGAGAGGAGGGAGCATGGTGGGGGGGGGGGTGAGGGCGGAGAAGGTCAGCAGGTTGTGATCGGATAAGAGGGGGGTTGAGTTTGCGAGGTTGGTGAAGGAACAAAGGGGGTGAAGACGAGGTCTAGTGTGTGACCATTATTGTGTGTGGCTGAGGAGGACCATTGGGAGAGGCCGAAGGAGGAGGTTAGAGAAAGGAGTCTTGAGGCAGCAGCGTGGGCTTTATCAATGGGGATGTTGAAGTCGCCCATGATGATGGTGGGGATGTCGGAGGAGAGGAGGTGGAGAAGCCAGGTTGTGAAGTGGTCGAAGAAGGTGGACGAGGATCCTGGAGGGCGGTAGACGACAGCCAGTTGGAGCTTGCAAAGGGAGAAGATACGCACAAAGTGTGCCTCGAAGGAGGGGAGGGAGGCAGAGGGGGGAAGTGTAATTGGGGTGAAGGAGCAGCTGTTGGCCAGGAGTAGGCCAACACCTCCGCCGCGGGAGTTGCTGGGGTGGGGGGTGTGGGAGAGGGTGAGTCCGCCATAGGAGAGGGTGGCGGGGGAGGTTGTGTCGGAGGGGGTGAGCCATGTTTCGGTGATGCCGAGGAAAGAGAGTTTTTTTGGTGATGAAGAGGTTGTGGATGAAGGTGAGTTTATTGCATACTGAGCGAGCATTTAGAGTGCGCCAGAAAGGGGGATTGGGGGAGGGGCGGCTTGGGGGATGGGTGTAAGGTTGCAGGGGTTGCGGATGTTGATGGTGGGGAGTGGGGCGTGGGCTAGGGGTGATTGAGGGGATGTGTTGGGAGATACCGGGAATAGGGGAGATGTCGACAGCAAGTAGGAGGAGGAGGGTCAGGAGGTGGGAGCATGAGAGCTTGCGAGGTGGGCGGGCATGTTTGTAGCTAAAGGCTTGGGTGTGGAGGAAGAGTTCATAGCAGTGGGGTGAGATGGCTAGGTAGGATGGAGGGGGAGAGTGTTATTGTGTTGTCAGGAGGAGGGACAGAGGGGGGTTGTAGGAAGTGGAGTAGGATAGGAGTGAGTGTGAAGAGAAGGGAAAACATTGCATGGGGGTATAGGATTCAGTGGGAGTGAGAGGTGGAGCAGGGGGGTGAGGTGAAGATGGGGAGTGGTGGTGGCGAGGGCAACAGCAGCTGAGATGAAGAGGTGCAGCTAGGGGTTGGGATGGAGGAAAGGGACAGGAGGAAAGGAGCAGACATAATACTAAGGAAGGCCAGAACTGTGAAAGTACTATCTATTGACAGGTGTGAAATCTCCTTCTACCCTGATTACTCGCCCGAAGTGTTAAGGCTCCAGATGAGGAACAGTAAAGTGAAGAGGAAACTAAGGGCGCTAGATATCTCATACTCCACATTGTATCCGGAGAAATTAAGACTGGTAGCTCTGGATAAAGTTTCCTTCTTCCAGACATATGAGGATGCCATGAAGTTGCTGAAGCTGAATACAGTGGCTGGAGCTGAATACCAAGAAATTGAGGGCTGAGAGAGACAAGAAGAAGGAGTGAGATCGGACAGTTTCATATTGACAATCTCATGTACGAAATGTTGACTGCAGTGGAGACCGATGTGGTCGGGGAAGAACCATACCCTGATCGTTGTGATGTTGTGCCTAACCATTTCTTGATCCCCCTTCCCTTTCCCATCTTCCCATTGCCTCTTTTCTTCCCCTCTCACACATCCCCCCTTCCCCCTCCCCTTTTCTCTTTTTGTTTCATGAGGGACTCAATACCACTGATTGTGGCGGAAGACGGAGAACATTTTTCCGGCATTATGGACTCAATAGGAGTATGGTGGAGACATTTGGCTTGACTACACATGTTCTCTAACTACAGACAGTGACAATGGAAATTGTGAGAAGTTTTGTTATGGGGTATCGTTCTGAGGGATGGGGGTTTTGGGAGGGATCCGGGTTGTTTTCTGTTTAATCCAGGGCACCGAGACCATGCAAATGTGGAAGACAGTAGTGGATATGGGTCAACATGGGGAGTAAATTTAAAATCATCAACTGGAATATTGGTGGGCTCTCAGACAGGTCAAAGCAGGCAGCGATATTGAATCATATTATGTCACTTAAGCCTGCGGTTATATACCTGCAAGAGACGCACTTGGTGAAGGTTAAAGTTGATGTATTAAAATGAAAATGGATCATGAGAGCGTACCATGCTACCTATTCGGCCTACGCTAGAGGAGTTTCACTTCTGATTCCTCAGGGTACGCCCTATGAGGAGGTGGAGGTTCAAATTGATGACGAGGGCCAATATGTTTTATTGTACGTAAACTGAAAGGACTGTTAGTGGGAATTGCTGCCTTATATATTCCACCACCGTATTCTGGAAAGAAAATACATGACATCATAGAGTTGTCGCGAAAATGGCCGGACGTACCTTTGATGCTTATTGTGATGTCAATAATGTATTAGACAAAAATTGGGACAGGGCCAAATAGACCGGAGGTGTAAGAGAGACTAGGTTAACTCCCTTTGGCTGTTATATTAAAGAAATCTGGCTACTGGATTTGTGGTGAGTAAGGAAACCGGAATGTTGTACTTATTCTTGCTACTCATCCACACACTGCACCCTGTCACGCATAGATTTGGCGTTGGGCAACACATGCTTTGATGATCTGTTAGGGGAAGTGGCTTACCTCCCAAGGATTTTATCAGATCATAGCCCTTTAATGGTTAACATATGTGTTTGGGGAATGGCAACCAGAGGAAGGGAGGTTGGAGATTTCATCCTGAGTGGCTAAAATAGCCTGACGTAGAGGGTCTTGGGAGGGAGTTGGAAGACTTCTTCACTATTAACGAATGGAGCACTCATATACATGTTATATGGGATACTATGAAGGCCTATTTGCGGGGACTACTCATCAGAGACATCTCTAGGCGTAAGACACACAGTCGTAAAGAAGACCAGGCACTGACGGAAGAGCTACTAATTAACCCCACTCCAGAGGCAAAAACCCTAGGCTCACAGAAGCTCATGGGGAAAGCAATTAGATATACATGAGGAGAGTGGAATACAAGAGGGCGTTTCAGAAGGCTGCCTTTTTTGAGGAGGGAGAGAGAGTGGGGCATTTACTGTCAATCATTATTGCGGCACAGCGGGAGTCGGCACAGGTTTATGGGATCAATGGGAAGGATGAGAGGGACATCACTGAGACTGGGGACATACTGGAGGCATTTAGAGACTTTTATCTACAGCTGTATACTTCGGAATCAAGGGTATCGAAAGCAGAGATAGAAAGGTTCTTGGCAGATATGAATCTCCTTAAGCTGGATGAGAAAGACCGGGAGGATCTTGATAAACCTCTGACAGACAAGGAAGTAAGCAAGGCACTGCTGTCTATGGCCAATGACAAGACCTTGGGCTCAGACGGGCTCCCAGGGAAGATATATGTATTTGGCAGAAGTTCTGGTCTCAAGGCTGCGAGCAGTTTTTGATGAAGCATTGAGGAGGGGGATGCTGCCGAAATGTATGTCTGAAGCCATTATTGTGGTCATACCGAAGGCAGATAAAGATGCTAAGTTAGTAGAATCATATAGACCTATTTCTTTCCTTACCACAGATGTTAAGATATTGGCCAGAATACTGTTGAACCATCTAATGGGTGTGATACATAAGATCATCCACCCTGATCAATCCGGATTTATGCCTCAAAAATCAACTGTGATCAATATAAGAAGACTTTTTTTGAATATGCAACTTCCGGTAGGTAATAGCGGTCAAAGAGTGGTTTCCTCGTTGGACGCTCGGAAAGCTTTCGACAGTGTTGAATGGACATATCTTTGGAAAGTATTGGAATATATGGGCTTTGAACCCAAATTTAGGGCATGGGTGCAGTTGCTTTACTCCTCTCCGATGGCTCGAGTTAAAGTAAATGAGGAATTGTCTGATGAATTTGCGCTGCACAGAGGTACTAAACAAGGTTGTCCTTTGTCTCCTTTGCTGTTTGCAGTAGCAATTGAACCGCTTGGGTAACGGATAAGGGCCTCTGGCGGGGTGAAGGGATTCCAATTTGGGACCATTGAGGGGAAAAATAGCGCTATACGCTGATGATATCCTCCTATTCCTGGAAAACCCTGGGGAGTCGCTAGCAAATGTGATGGAGATAGTAAAAATCTTTGGAGGAATTTCTGGCCTGACTATAAATTGGGATAATATTAATATTAATTCATTTATATAGCGCTATTAATTCCATAGCACTTTACAAACATCAGTAATGCTGTCTCTCTTGGAGCTCACAATCTAAACACCTATCAGTATGTCTTTACAATGTGGGAGGAAACCCACGCAAACACGGGGAAAACATACAAACTCCTTGCAGATGTTGTCCTTAGTGTCCTGGTGGGAATTGAACTCTGGCCTTGAGACCTCAGTGCTGCAAAGGCTGCAGTGCTAACCACTTGAGCCACGGTGCCGCCCTTATCTACTATATATATATATAGTATATATAGTATAAGTCTACTATAATGGCAGTGGACGCTGACTTAGACCCTAGTTTGATTGCCGGAGGTGGGAGGCAACTTCGGATGGTCACTCAGTTTAAATACCTTGGTATCCATGTGGCACTCCCCCGCTCTAAATATATGGAGATTAATCTTAACCACTTCTGGAAAGGTTCAAAGTGAAGATCAGGGTGTGGTGTAAGCTGCATATATCTGTTGTGGGCAGAACCACCCTTATTAAGATGATTCTTATGCCGCAGCTGTTTTATGTGCTCCACAACGCCCCGGTCTGGCTGCCTAAAAAGAGATTTCACTGGATTGGGACTCTCTTTGGTGAATTGGTTTGGGGTAAAAACATGTGAGAATAAAGGCAGAAACTCTACAGAGACCTAAAGATGAGGGGGGTTTAGCTCTTCCTAACCCCTGGATATATTTTCTTGCAGTACAATGTCAACATCTGAGAGGATGGGGTGAGATGAATGTGTCGGTTCTTCGCATATCATCCTGAAGTTTGAGACGGGTTGGAGGTGCCTGTTTCAAATATTGGAGGCAGATAGCTTCAGAGACCTAGATCAGAGATACCCTACACTAGGACTGATCGATAAGCTCTGGCTCAGGGTTAAGTCAATCAGGGGGATTCAACATTTCACAAAATATTCTCCAATATGGCGCAATGAAGAGCTTTGAGTTTAGGAAAATGGGAGACTTTGATAATTGGATTGGTAAAGGAGTACTGTGTCTGTTGCAGTTATTGTGTCGTGACGGACTGAAAACCTTTGAAGTGTTAAGAGAGGAATATGGCTTTACCAATATATGATTTCAATACACACAAATAAAACATGCATATGAGGCCCAAAACAAGTGGACTGGTGTGTTGATTCAGAGTGACACATTGTTGGACTATATTGGGACACAGGGGGACACTAAGGGTGTTATTTCAAACATGTACCATGACCTGATGCAGACCTTTGTATTTCAACATCCAATCAAAGTTAGACAGAGATGGGAGGAGGATATACCGGGAATCACAGATGACAGATGGGAATCGATTCTAGAGTGGGTGAATTTGCTGTCTCTGAGTGAACAGGAGACTGTCGCAGTTGTATGTGATCCATAGAGCATATAGAATGCCAAAGGTGTTGCACAGTACTGGCCTTACGGGCAGACTCCAAATGCCCGAGGTGTAGAGCGGAGGACGCACTTTACTACACATGCTATGGACTTTTCCTAGACTGTTCGCCTTTTGGACTACAGTATTTAATAAAAAAGAGGGGATATATAACTGTGTTATCACTAGAGACCCATTAATATGTATTTTGCGTTATGTGGAAGAAATTAGAATTAGTAATGCGTGGGAAAACTGCAATTGCTAGACTACTCCTTTGTGGCCCGTAGGGTAATAGCAAAGCATTGGATAAATGTTGAGGCCCCGCCAAGGAACGTTTTCTTATCCCAAGTGACTCATACTATAAACCTAGAAAGAAGAATATACCAAAGACGAAATCAGGAAAAAGGTTTCGAGAGTTTATGGTTGCCCTGGCTGTATGCGTGTTAATTTAAAGATTGTTGGGGGTTGGGGTTGAAATACCTGTAAAACTAGATGATGTTTTGTTATTCTGTAAACTGTGATTTGCTAAATAAAATTATTTGGTTTAAAAAAAAAATAACTCTAGAATGCTTCAAGAATCCCAGTGAATGCAAGAATGTTTTTTATTACATATTGGACTTCATGATAGTGGTAAATTTAGAGTGATATTTTTTGCATTAATTTGTGAAAAAAAAAAAAATTTGTAGACAATGTTGAAAATTTCACAATTTTCAAACTCTGAATTTGTATACCATTAGACCAGGGAGTTATATCACACAAAATAGTTGAATAAATAACATTTTTCAAATGTCTATTTTACATCAGCACACAAATTTTATGGAAATCTCAATTATTTTTTAATGAAGTATCAGAAATGAGGTTTCAGAAGTTTTTATTAGAGCAATTTCTAACATTATATTTCCAATCCAAAATTTATAAAATCCACCTTTTTAAGTTAACCATCTATTCACATTTGAACTGTATTTGAGGGGTCTACATGACAGAAATACCCCGAAGTGAAACCATTCTTAAAATGTCACCCCTCAGACTGCTCAAAACCACATTCAGGAAGTTTATTAACTCTTCTGGTGCTTCACAGGAACTAAGGGAATATGGAAAGAAAAAAATAAACATTTTACTTTTTTCCTAAAAAATGTTACTTTGACACCACATTTTACTTTTTCACAAGGGTAACAGGAGAACATGGATCACAAACTTTGTTGTGCAAATTCTCCTGTATACGCTGATACCTCATATGTGGTGGAAAACTACTGTTTAGGTGCACGGCAGGCCTCAGAAGGGAGGGAGTTCTAATTGACTTTTCAAGCGGAAAATTGCCTGGAATCGTTAGCAGATGCCATGTCACATTTATAGAGCACCTGATGTGCCTAAACAGTGGAAACACCTCACAAGTGAGCCCATTTTGAAAACTAGACTCCTCAAGGAAAATTTCTAGTTGTGTGGTGAGCACCTTGAATCCCTAGGTGCTTTTCAAAAGTTTAAAATGTTGAGCTGTGAAAATGAAAAAAAAAATCACAAATGTTCTTTGCGCTTACATTTTTTTATTTACACAAGGATAGAAGGAGAAAATGGACCCCAACTTTGTTGTGCAATTACTCCTGAATATGCCAATACCTCATATCTGGTGAAAACTACTCTTTGGGAGCATAGCAGGGTATGGAAGGGAAGGAGTGCCATTTGACTTGTCAAGCAGAAAATAGGCTGTACTAATTAGTGGATGCCATTTGGAGAGCCCTTGATGTGCTTAAACTGTGGAAACCCCTTAAACGTAACCACATTTTGGGAACTAGACCCTTCAAGGAACTTTTCTAAATGTGTGGTGAGCACCTTGAACCCCCTGACATCTACCATGGTGTACGAGGCTCTCCGTAGCCAGGTGTCCTGAGGGTCATAATTGCAATGACCCCAGGATACCAGGTCCCTATTGCGTTACGAGGGTCCAATTACTCTGGAGAGTAGCACAATAACTCTTCCTGCCCCTTAAATGCTGCAATTATTATTGATCATAGTATTTATGGAGTTAAACTGGCAGTATCGGCACAGCATCACTCCTAGCAGTGAGAGCCAGGTTTCAGCTATCACATCCACTGCAGACTCGATAGGCAATCGTGCAGGCACAACTATGATGCCTGAAAAATCACTATAATATACTGGGTACATCCAATGTCAGGAATACATTGGTTTCCAGGATGTACCCAGTACATCCAATGTCACAAAGAAGTTAAGATCTCTCAACAGTTCTTCAATAAGATTTAGATCCAGAATCACTGCTGGACACTTCACTACTCTCCAGAACTTTGTTTCCATCCATTTCTTGAAGTATGTTTGGGGTCATTGTCCTGCTGGAAGACCATGACCTAGGATGCATACCTAGTTTTCTGACACTGGGCACTACATTGTGACTCAAAATCCTTTGGTACTCTTCAAATTTCATGATACCTTGCATACAGTCAAGGCACCCAGTGCAGAAGCAGCAAACAACCCAAAACATCTTCAACTTCCAACAAATTGACTGTGGGTACTGTGATTTTTTTTTTGCAGGCCTTATTCTATTTACAGTAAGCAGTAGAATGATGTGCTGTACAAAAAAAAAAACTCAAACTTGGTCTGATCTGTCCACAAGACACTTTCCCTGAAGCATTTTGGATTCCACATGTATAGTTTGGCAAATTGCAGTCTAGCTTTTTATGTGTCAGCAGTGGGGCCCTCCTGGATTTTTTGCCAAATAATATTTCATTTAATTCAAATGTCGATAGATAGTTCTCAATGACACTCATACACCTAGGGCCTGCAGGACAGCTTGATTTTATTTGGAACTTGATTGAGGCTGCTTATCCATTATCTGGACCTATCCTGCATTGCAACCATTCATCAATTTCTCTTTGCCGTCCACACATGGCCAAGGAAACTAGCTAAAGTGCCATGGGTTGTAAACTTCTTTATCATGTTGTGCACCATGGCGAAGATTCCTGGAGATGGGCTTGTAACCTTGAGATTGTTGACATTTTGTCAATCATTTCAGTTGTTAAGCACTCAGACAGTTCTCTTCTCCTTCTGTTCTCCATGTTTAGTGCGGTACACACAGACACACAATTCAAAAATTGAGTCAACTTCTACCCTTTGTATCTGGATTCATGTATGATTTTCATATTTCACACACCTGTTAGTTGCCACAGGGGATGTTTGAACAAGCATCATCAATTTTGGAAAGGTGCCAACAATTTTGTCCAGAAATTAGGGATTTGTTGTGAAGTTATCATTATTATTATTATTATTTATTTATATAGAATCATTAGGTTCCATGGCGCTTTACATGAGGATAGGGAGACAAGCACAAATACAATAACTCTAGACAATTAGGACATATAGGTACAGGAGGGGAGGGAACCCTATCCACAAGGGCTCACTGTCTACGAGATATGTCCAATTTGCATTTTTTTTTGTGTTGTTCCAAAGGAAATAAACATGTGTGACAAAATATGTGTAATTGCAATAATTTTCTGGAGGAATGCTTAATTTTCTGAAACAATTTAAAGGGTGCAGTTTCAGTAATTACTTTATTATTTACAATGTACTAACTAGCATATACTTGTGTAAACTAAATCATTGTGATCTGTGTCAATATGAAAAACACAGTGAGCCCTAAAAGCATGCCATGTATATAGGCTGCAGGTTAGAGTAGGTGTGATCAAGAAGGATGCCTAACACCTAGTGCCATCACTGGATTACCCTTGACTTCATCAAAGTGGGTGAGAGACACTTTATTATGCCAGCAGTTTGGACTGCGTTATTGAGGCAGAAAGCTGGTAAAATGTTCAGTATTTTGAAGAGAAGTGTAATAGAGCTCAGCTTATTCAACACTGTTCTGTGCTTCATCCCACTAATGGTTATGATTTATGAAACTACCTAAAACAAAAACTTTGTTTGTTGGCTAACTGAACGATATGAACTGCTATGAGCAACAGAGGCGTCTTTCTTTTAGACAGTTTACATAATTCTGTTCATATGATTTTCTTATGATTCTGTATTTTTATCATGCTTACCAACTTTACACATACCACATAATAGGGAGATTCTAAAAGCAATAATGGGATTTTGCAACATTATACGGCATTTTAATTGTAATAATAGCACATATAACACCTTAAGCATGCACAAAAATGAACATACACCACGCATACAAACCACAGATCAGGTCTCTGGTGACGGCCAATATGACTTAAAACTGACCATGTATCAAAATTTAAAAAGGATCAAATCTTTTAATAAAAGTTGATATTTTATTTATTCCATTTAAAATGTCATCATATGAGGTTGAGACATTAATGCATTTCGACTTTTAGTCTTAATTGTAATTAATGACCATCATACTTTGGGCAGCTTAAAAACACTTTGTAAATCCCATCCCACTATGACATCACTTAATTGATTAGTAAATAATAAACAACTATGCATGCAAGTGTCAAGATTAAACTTTAAATTTTAATTTATTTTAATGTAAAAAATAGTGCACACTTCTAAACAGCATATATTATCATATCTGTATACAAAAAATACATTTAAAAAATATTAAGTAGGATTGTTTCGGTAATTAAGACTTGCATTATGGCAATATGGCATCGTACAACAGCACTGTATCATATGCATTTTCTTTCCACTATTGCTGGTGCAACACATTAAAAAATTGTGATTTTTTTTTTCTCTTCAAGTAAAATGACAAATCTCAAGTACGTAATGGTATTTTGTCATCCTTACATTCTATTGGAGTTAGTAAGCAGTCCAAAAAATCTCCCCAAATTCTTTGAAACTTAACTTCTATTATATTAAAACTGATTTAAAAATAGAGAGAAAAGATAGTAGAAATGATTAAAGGGAATCTGTCACGTAAAAAAAAAAAACTATGAATCATTAGATATGGGGTTAATCTGGAGGCTAATAGCAATCTGATGCTGCCCCACACCCTCAGTGATAACCCTGCTGATGGGTAGAAATTAACTTTATTATTTCTGACAGCTTCAAACTTTCAGTCGTAGGGGTGTGTGACTTTAGCCATTGTGCATAGTGAGCGGTAGGTGTAACTGCGCCATCATCACTGACTGACAGCCACTTCAGCATTAGAGCATGCTGCCAGTACCGCTGCCCATAGATCTTACTGTAAATGGCTTCAGGACCTCAGACAGCGGCGCACATACTGTAGCAATAGCTATAGTATGCGCGCCTCTCTGAGGAGCCCGGCATTTTCATTCATAAAACTGTACAGCAGCTGTCAGGAGGCAGCTGCTGTACAGAGGTGATAGCATTATATGCCCACCTGAGTGGATGTAAGGTCTCTAGGGGGAGTGGGCACCCCCTAGAGACATTGTACAAACATTTATTAATTAAATAGTTTACATACTGCAGAGAGCACTTTGCTTATCCTGGCGGCAGCTGGGATAAGCAAAGTATATGTGGGAACCGCATTGCTCAGGATTACACATCCTGAGCAATCCAGTTCCCGCATTGCGGATGTTAAAACCGCTCCGAAAACTGCAGCCTGCATGATTTTTCACGCGGGCTGCAGAGCTGAAGACGGAAACCGGATTGCTTGTGAAGCAATCCGGTTTTTATCATAGGCTCCTATGAGGAGCGTTTCCTGATCCGGTTTTGAGCTTTTTAAAAGCTCAAAACCAGATCAGGTTTTGTAAAAATAACCTCAAGTGTGACCCTAGCCATACTTTGTGAATATACCCAGTCGCGTAACATACACGGTCGCAAGGGGGCCCGCGTTGCTAGCCGCCTCCTTCGCCGGGAGTTCCAAGCGCTCTGCGCCCGGCGATGCCAGCGCTGTGCGCAGGATATGCCGCCACACAGTCGGGACAGTGCTACCTTGGGAAGCTGTCAGTCATTTCTCTGGCCACATCCTCTTTCTTCCCTGTAGGTCAGATGACTGATGCCGGTCAGGTGACCAGGGACATGAGCGGTGGCTTCGCCCCCTCCTCAGTCTCCTGTCTGGTGTCCAGTCCTGGCCACTCATTGAAGAGAAGAAGAGAGTGGAGAACAAGACAATGGTGAGAGGAGGAAAGCGGGGGACAGAGGAGGAGGAGAGCTGGAGACCAATCGAAGGAATGGGGACACAGGAGAAGGATAGGAGAGTGGTGGGACACAGGAGAACGGGGATAGAGGAGGAGGAGAGCTGGGTACACAGGAGAACGGGAGACAGAGGAGGAGGAGAGTGGGGACACAGGGAGAAAGGGGGGACAGAGGAGGAAGAGAGAGAGGGGACACAAGAAATGGGGACAGAAGAGGAGGAGAGCAGGGGACAATGGGAGAAATGGGGGACAGAGGAGGAGGAGAGAGGGGACACAGGAGAACAGGGGACAGAGGAGGAGGAGAGCTGGGTGGACACAGGAGAACAGGGGAAACAGGGGAAAGGGGGGAGAGTTGGGGAACAAACAAGAACGGGGGACAGAGAGGGAGGAGAGCTGGGGACAAGAGGGAGGAAATGGGGGATAGGAGGAGGGAAGAGAGCTGGGGACACAGAGAATGGGGACAGAGGAGGAAGAGAGCTGGGGACACAGGAAGGAATGGGGAAAAGAGGAGGATGGAGAGGAGAGGGGGACACAGGAGAACAAGGGGGGGGACAAGAGAGGAGGAGGAAAGCTGGGGACACAGGAGAATGGGGACAGAGGAGGAAGAGAGAAGGGGACACAGGAGAACAGGGGACAGAGGAGGAGGAGAGCTGGGGACACAGAAGAATGGGGGACACAGGAGTGGGAGAGCTGGGGACACAGGGAGGCGAAAGGGGCAGACTGGGGACACAGCAGAATGGGGGACAGAGGAGGAGGAGAGCTGGGGACACGGAGAATGGGGGACAGAGGAGGAGGAGAGTTGGGGACACAGGTGAACGGGGGATAGAGGAGGAAGAGAGCTGGGGACACAGGAGAATGTGGGACAGAGGAGGAGGAGAGCTGGGGACACAGGAGAATGGGGAAAGAGGAGGAGGAGAGAGGGGACACAAGAATGGGGGACAGAAGAGGAGGAGAGCTGGGGACATGGGAGAATGGGGGACAGAGGAGGAGGAGAGAGGGGAACACAGGAGAACAGGGGAAAGAGGAGGAGGAGAGCTTGGGACACAGGAGAACGGGGGACACAGGAGGGGGAGAGCTGGGGACATAGGAGAACGGGGGACAGAGGAGGAGGAGAGCTAGGGACACAGGAGAATGGGGGACAGAGGAGGAGGAGAGCTGGGGACACAGGAGAACGGGGGACAGAGGAGGAGGAGAGCTGGGGACACAGGAGAATGGGGGACAGAGGAGAAGGAGAGCTGGGGACACAGGAGAATGGGGGATGCAGGAGTAGGAGAGCTGGAGACATAGGAAGACGGGGACAGAGGAGGAGGAGAGCTAGGGACATAGGAGAATGGGGGGCACAGCAGGAGGAGAGCGGGGAGACACAGGAGAAGGAGAGCAGAAGACTCCACTACTGGAATAGGCTAATATGGGGGGGGTGACACTCGGTTTTGGAGTGAGTCTACCGTTTTGTGCAGTTGTCACTAATCCTATTTTTGCATATATAAGGCTGCATATATAACACAATATATAGAGAGATATAAGGCTGCACTACATGGAGAGCTATTAGGCTGCATATATAAGGCTGCACTATATAGAGAGATATAAGTCTGCATTATATGAGGCTGTACTATAAGGAGAGCTATGAGGCTGCATATATAAGGCAGTACTATAGAGGCTACACTACATGGAGAACTGAGCCTGTGTAATACTATATGGAGGGTTGTGAGGCTGCATTATATTATATGGAGGGCTTTGAGGCTGCATTATATTATATGGAGGGCTGTGAGACTGTATTATACTATATGGAGGACTATGAGGTTACTATATGTAGGATAGTGGGGGTGCATTATAATAATTAGATGACTATTGGGACTACCTTATGAATGGGGAACTATAGGATGGATTATAATACATGGAGGACTATGGGGGTATATTGTAATATATGGAGGAATATGGGGATGCATTATAATAATGGGACGACTATGGTGACAGGAGGAGGAAGACCATATATACTATGATGAGGGCCATATTCCAGGAGGAGGACCATATATAGAAAAGGTCAATTTGTGAGTCTTTATAGAACTGAGAACGTTACACGGGCCCATACATCTGACCAAAGTGTGCTCGCGCGGGGAAGGGGGGTGTGGGGTGGGGGTCCCAGGTCTGAATTTCGCACCGGGACTCTACTTAAGCCACTAAATATACCATTTCAAATAGAAGTATAAATCCTGAACATCTTTGACCCACAGCATCTTCTAGTGATGTCATCTCTTTATTATTTTGGATCTATTAGTTTAACACTGTGAGATTATGCAATGGACTGAGAATAAAAAATATGAAGTCCATTTAACAAACTATACATTTACTTGCCTGTTCCACAAACTTTTAAGATCTTAAAAAATGATAATTTATATTTTACGTTTTTTTTATAGGCATTAACAATTTCAAGGGACAATATTTCCACAGTCGGGATTATAAATATCCAATGCCATTTGCAGATAAAAGGATTATTGTGATCGGAATTGGAAATTCTGGTGGTGACTTGGCAGTGGAATTGAGCGCTGTTGCCAAACAGGTAATAGATCTGTAGGTTTTAATAATATTATATTAACTGTTCAGAGTTTTTATATTAACTTATCCATTAGATATGTCATAAATAATCTATTGATATCTGACCACTGGCATCCCAATCAATTAGCTCAGGGGTGGACCTACTGCTGCTAATACAGCTGCACAAGGGCCCCGAAGAAGTGGGGCCAAACAACTACCAAAGATGCTTTGTCCATCATAGAGATAGTGGCAGCAGCAATACCAAGAGGAGATACAGGGGCCCATTCAGCCACCATCGGCAGACAGATGAGCTCAGTCTATTTCACTCTGCAAATCACTGCAGGTGACTTGCATGCAGCACTACAGGGAGAGCATGGTACACACTGAGCATTACACAGTGTGTGAGTCCCTTTGCTCCTTTTGAAGTTTTGTGATTGACATTTTGTGAGTTGGGACTGCTCTGCAGTCTATGGATACCAGATTTCATGCATGCTACAGGTGAAAGGGGCACCTTTTTGGACTCGTGTCTTGATGATCTACAGGGTAAGTAAATTGCCAGAGGGATAGATAACTATGCTTGGTGTATTGGTGTAAATGGTCACAGTCACTATAAAACACCTATACAACCTGCATTCACCTGAATTTATTAAGCCCAAACACACGCAGCTCCAACAGTAATCCACACAGCATTATATCCACTGAAGCACACATGGTACAGCTACATCACTTTGACAGCAACATTCAGCTGCACATATTTCTATGCAGCTGCAAGCTTCTGTCCAGAGAGTGTGCAGCCATGCAGTGGGATGCATGTGAGACTCAAATGAATCTCGCATGTCTGTCACCCATAGAATCATAGAAAGCTACAGTTGGAAGGGACCTCCAAGGTCATCTAGTCCAACCCCCTGTTCAAAACAGGATTCACTAAATCACCCCAGACAGATGTCTGTTCAGCCTCTGTTTGAAGACTTCCATTTAAGGAGAACTCACCAACTCTTATGGCAGCCTGTTCCACTCTTTGGTCACCTTCACTGTTTAATTTTTTTTTCTACTATTTAATTTGTGTCTCCTCAATGTCACTTTCATCTCATTGCTCCTAGTCTTTCCTTGTGCAAATGAGAATAAAGCTGATCCATCTACAGTGTGACAGCTATTATGTCTCCTTGCAGTCTTCTTTTTGGCAAGCTAAATATTTTCAGATCCTGTAACCGTTCCTCATAGGACATGGTTTGCAGATCGGTCACCATTCTGGTCGCTCTTCCATGAACTTGCTAAAGTTTGTTGATGTCTTTTTTAAAATGTGGTGCCCAGAACTGGACACAGTATTTTAGATGAGGTCTGACCAAAGAGGAGTGGAGGATGATAATGACTCACGTGATCTAGACTGTATGCTTCGGTTAATACATCCCAGAATTACCGTATGTTTGCCATATTTGCTGCTGCATCACTCTGTTTATACATGCTCAATCAGTGATCTATTGGTATACCCAAGTCTTTTTTGCACATGCTGTTGCTTAGCCCTATTCCTCCCATTCTGTATATGATTTTTTCATTGTTCCTGCCCAGATGTAGGAATTTGAATTTTTCAGTGTTATAAATCATTCAGTAGGTTGCTGCCCACTGTTCCAATTTGTTTAGATCTTTGTGAATGATCTCTCTCTCTTCTCCAGTATTAGCTGTGCCACCTAGCTTTATGTCATAAGCACATTTTATCAGTTTACCCTCAATTCCTTCATCCAAATCTACTATATAATTGCCTAATGTTCTCTGTCTGTTACGGAAATCGCGCGCCAGCGCCAGGGTGCTCATTGGTGGCCTCCATTGGCGGCCACCAATGAGCGAGGAGTACGCAAAACAGCCACGCCAAGCTGAAACCTGGCAATAGCGGCGCATTGGCACCGCTGTCGCCAGGATACACGCGTCTGGCCGCGGCAATCGTCAGGAGATCAGTGGGATCTCCCGACGGTGGCCGCAGCGCTCAC
The DNA here is from genome assembly GCA_033576535.1 of Allobates femoralis. NCBI lineage: Eukaryota > Metazoa > Chordata > Amphibia > Anura > Aromobatidae > Allobates > Allobates femoralis. The sequence continues at coordinate 26,838,063 of JARQOC010000007.1, forward strand.
GAGCCAGCCGGGCATCTCCAGGCTGGCGAGCCGCTGACCTCTGTGCAGCAGTAGCTCAGCCGCAGCCACATGCGCACAGAGGTCCGCGGCGAGCCAGCCGGGAGATGTAGGTAGTGCCTCATGCGGCATTCAACCGCGCGCCAAGCTGCGGTACTTTTCTGATTGGTGACCACTCAGAGAAGTAGCGCGACTTGGTGCGCAATTAGAATGTCGCGTGCCTCCTATTGGTCGCTGCAGCCAAGGCGCCATATTTAAAATACTTTTAAAATAACTTTAAATATGGTGCCTTGACACGCGCCGATCCTCTGATTGGTCGGCGCTGAAAGCGTCGACCAATCAGAGGAGCGGCATTCAAACCGCGTGCCGTACCTATGATTGGTTGGCGCTGAACGCGGCGACCAATCAGAGGAGCGGCGCTCGCAAAGGCGCCATAATTAAAATACTTTTAAAATAATTTAAATTATGGCACCTTGGCGCGCGCCGCTCACCTGATAGGTCGCCGCATTCAGCGCCGACCAATCAGAGGAGCGGCATTCAAAACGCACGCCGCTTCTCTGATTGGTCGCCATGTTCACGTTAAAATAATTTTAAATATGGTGCCTTGGCGTGTGGCCCTCCTCTGAATGGTCGGCGCTGAACGTGGTGATAAATCAGAGGAGCGGCGCGTGATTTTAATGCCGCTCCTCTGATTGGTCGGCGCTGAACACGGCGACCAAGCAGAGGAGCGGCATTCAAACTGCACGCCGCTCCTCTGATTGGTCGGCATTGAACGCGGCGACCAATCACAGGAGCGGCGCGTGCCAAGACACCATATTTAAAATACTTTTAAAATAATTTTAAATATAGTGCCATGGTGAGCGCCGCTATTCTGGTTGGCCACCACGTTCAGCAGCAACCAATCAGAATAGCGGCACTCGCCGTGGCGTCATATTTGAAATACAATGTGCGGCGCTCAGTGTATTTCAAACATGTCGCCATGGTGCGTGCTGCTATTCTGTTTGGCCTCCATATTCAGCAGCAACCAATCAGAATAGCGGCGCTCGCCATGGCGACATATTTGAAATACACTGAGCGCCGCTCATTGTATTTCAAATATGTCGCCATGGCGAGCGCCGCTATTCTGATTGGTTGCTGCTGAATATGGAGGCCAAACAGAATAGCAGCGCGCACCATGGCGGCATGTTTGAAATACACTGAGCGCCGCACATTGTATTTCAAATATGACGCCACGGCGAGTGCCGCTATTCTGATTGGTTGCTGCTGAACGTGGTGGTCAACCAGAATAGCGGCGTGCGCCATGGCGCCATATGTGAAATACACTGTGCGGCTTGGCGCGCGCCGCTCCTCTGATTGGGGGCCGCGTTTGGCGCCGACCAATCAGAGGAGCGGCGCGCGCCATGGCGCCATATTTGAAATACACTGTGCGGCTTGGCGCACGCCGCTCCACTGATTGGCTGCCGCGTTCAGTGCCGACCAATCAGAGGAGCGGCGTGCGGCATGGCGCCATATTTAAAATACACTGAGTGTCACACATTGTATATCAAATATGAACGCGGCGGCCAATCAGAACAGTGGCGCTCGCCATGGCGCCATATTTGAAATACACTGAGCGCCGCACATTGTATTTCAAATATGGCGCCATGGCGCGCGCCGCTATTCTGATTGGTCGCTGCTGAACTAGAATACCTGTTGCTTTAGAATCGGGCCACCATCTAGTCTTTGATAAAGATGTTTAACAACACAGGGTCCAGGGCAGAGCCCAGTGGTACCCCACTTGAGACATGCTTCCATCTGGATGTGATCCATTTATGACCACTCCCTGGATACGATCACTAAGCCAGTTATGGATCCACCTAACAGTTGACTTGTCCATTCCATACTTGGTCATATTTTCAATAAGGGTGGTATGGAGATTCTTTGTCAAATGCATTGCTGAAGTCAAGATATGCTATATATACTGCGTTTCCCTGATCCACCAAGTCAATAATTCTGTCATAAAAGAAAATTAAGTAAGTTTGACATGACATTAGTTACAAACCCATGCTGGCTCTGGTTAATGACTTCATTCTCATCTAGGTACTTACATACATGTTGTTTAATAATTTGTTCAAAGATCCTTCCTGGTATAGAGTCAAGCTCACTAGTTTATAGTTCCATGGGTCCACCTTCTTCCCTATTTTAAAGATAGGCACAACATTTGTTTTTCTGTAGTCCTTTAGGACTTCTCCAGCTCTCCAAAAATTGTCAAAGGTTATGTAGAGTGATTCAAAAATTTC